>JAEMON010000016.1:7369596-7382747 GCA_030264115.1 Lygus lineolaris
GTTCGCCTCAAAGAGGCACTTATCGAGGTAAAGGGGGCGGGAATTCATGTTCACTACTCGGTGTTCATTTATCGAGGTTGCACTTGTCGACATTTAGCTGCACCTATTGGTTATTAATTTCTCATTGAAATTCGCCGAATTCTCCACATGTTGGCTCGAGTGATTTTTCACCTTAGCGCTCCTCATTCATTGTAAATAAATTGGCTTTAATAAATGATTTTAAGTATTTATTGATAAGCAACATTGTTGATATTTCACCAAAAATAACTCACTGGCCTCAGATTAGGAATGGTTCCCCATAAATTAGAAGGATCCACTTCTAGAGGGGTCTTTCAGTCATAACAAACGACTGTTTACATTTTTTTGTTCTTTTTTCGGAAATCCACGGAGGACCGATCGCTCATCTCACGGGTAGCCGAAAATAACACCGTGTGTAGTCGGTGTGTGTGTGTGTGTGTGTTGGATGTAGACTACCATTCAGTTACTGTCACGCCAGTTGTTCTCGTCGCTTCCTCATTGGGCTCGAACAGGTGCCGAATGTTTACACAATGGTCGCACTAATTATCCTGCGTTTACCGTCGCACGCGCACACGCTGGCCAATCATTCCACGGCGTTATCCCTCTCCATCCGTACGAGAGGCTGTTTCCAACTAGGGAACTAATCGCAAACAGTTGGAGACAAATAATCGGGGTGAGAATGGTAATCAACCAGGTGACGTGCGCCGCACAGTGGGGCCACTCCAAATTGATAGGACATTTTTCGCTGATTCCGATGATTCCTAGAACATAGGTAGCTCGTTAGCTGCAACATCATCAAAGAGAAAATTCTCTGTTTTTTACTATTGGAACTACCCAAAATGTTTTTGTATATAAGGAAAGTTGAAGATAACAGAGTTCTACGATTAGGCCAACGCCAGCTCACCAACACTGATCCGCAGTCGTTTGTTGATTTTTCAGTTAATTTCTGTTGTCTCGACTCTTTCGTTGTTCATTTGAAGAGATCGGTGCTTTTGGGTAGTAGCTTATCAGTCACTCTGTTCAACATTTGTTAAACCGTCGTCAGATGGGGAACCATTCCTAGGTATTTATTTATTTTTTTTTTTTACAATATACTAGTGAGTAGGTAGGTAGGTACTTTACAAACAAGAAGTTTTAGGGATGAGTGCTCAGAAGTTTCGATTCTCTCACAAACGGAAAGTGTCATTTCAGCCTTAACTAGCTTCGTTAGCCGTCATGCCGTCAATGTGGTGAATATTTAACCAAAGTGAAGTTGAATGTCTAGCCGAGTCAACATCAAAATTTCAGGTTACCGTTAAGACTACATTATGTTGAGGACGGGGTCGTAAATGATGCCAAATTGGGAAACTTTTACTCCCAACGAGGTGGCGAGCCCTGAGAGACGATAAAGGTTATGGGCCCACATTGTATCCCTTCTATGTGCGTTAGCTTCCCCTCCACTCGCGCTGCCCTTCCACTGCCCTCGTCGATGTAACTAGTAGTTTTCTGCCCTCGCTGGAAACCAAGGTGGGAAGCCGACCCAGAAGTCCTCGGGGGCCACTAACGACTTCTGCCTTAACCCTTGGAATACGGCACCCGAGGGTATTCTCAAGTCTCCCTCAGTCGAACTGCCTTCTGCCTCCAACTTAACTGCCTTCGGCCGTTTTCCCTTTATCATCCGGTGAAACCCGATAGACGATCGTCTCAGTTCACTCCGAAGATAGGAAAGGGAAGCTTGGAGGTTTCCAACTTTGAAAGCCCACAAGACAAACCGACATCGATGACTGCCAAGAGACCGTTCCAAGGAAGAGAGAGAAAAGCTTAAAAGACCGGTAAAAGTGTTGCTATGAGAGTTTGTAAAGTTCTACAACTTCACTGACTTTATGCTCAACCTACAACAATGTCTTAGAGATATCTTGCAACATCTCACTGAGGGCGGGCTCATAACTGTTGTCCCTGACTTTCTTGAGTGGCTCCAGTTTTCAAGAGAGCGCACACGTTTATCTACTGTTGCTTCACAGGATAGTAATTGAAGCAGAGCGACTGACAGCAAGAGGACGCGGACTGACAAATAAGTTGAGAAGATGCCTGATCCACCACAACTTCCACCCACGGAGAGGGCCGAAATAGCTAAGTTGTTTGAAATGCAATACGAACGCAATCAGGGAACAGACGTGGGTCCGAGATTCGCTGGTTTTGACCTCAGGATAAGATTCAGCACCCTCAAAAACACCTGTAATCAATTTTCAGCTCCGAAATCCGACTAGTTTGGCTAGAATGAGTTGAAGATGAAACTAGTGACGTCACACTCTTTTTATTTCCTGCCACTGCCATTCATTTCTGACCCTACAAATTGCACCTTTTTGGAAAGCTTGGGTTGCGTTTCACCCCTCCAGGGATGTACGAGTAATATACAAGTATGCCGTCGGCACCTTACCCCTAGTCCGCAAACTAAGGGACCCGAGGTAACGGATTTCGGGGGGGTTCTAGGACCTGCCAATGGGAAGTCAACAACTGTGAAAGAAAAGGTGAATATAGTATGTACCTACATGCACCTAATACGTCAAGGGTTGTGCCAAATTTGCTACTAAGTGCCCCCAGGAATAGTTTATGTGGCTTTCTAACAAAATCACTTCATAAGGAATGGAGTTTTTTTGTGTGCACTGTTAAGGCAGGGGAATACCGCCAGGGAAATAAATCTGCCTACACAATCCATGAAAACACCTACCTACCTTGACAGTACACATCAATAATCACCCAGCTGTTGGAAATTACACCAAATAGGGAGTTTTTCTTTCGCAGGATTTTAGATTATTCCAACGACGAATTTCAACCGCAATTGGGAAGAACCTGACACCTCAGCCATACTGGCGAGTTCCTGTGGCTTGAACACGGAGGCAGAGCAAATTTTTGAACTGCCAGCAAAGGAGGACTGGCGATTAGGAGCCAGAATTCAAGAAGTGCCTCAACTTTGTCAAATGCTGTAAAGGCGGTTGAACCATTCAACAGCGACCAGCACGAGCAAGAGGTTCATTGCTCACTCGACGAGACGAGATCAATAAGGAAAGAGAGACTGAAGAAAGCAGCAGATTTCAAAACCACCCCTGATGAACCCCACGTCGGTGGCTGACATTTGGGCTCTTTGGGACAGCGTTTTTGGGCATCCACATTATTATTGCCGACGCCCCTTTCTTCCCCGTCCCAAGGGTAGAGCAACAGTCAACAGAGCAGTACGCGAAAAGCATGCAAAGTATGATCAGCCTACCGAAGATTTGAAGGCCTCATTCACACCATTAGTGTATTCATGTTCTACATTTTGAATTCGCTGATGCATTCATGGATGCTAAATAAAGAATGCCCTTGCTGACAAGTGGAACAACGAACAAGCCAGATGGGTTTGAACAGACTGCAAATTTCCATCATCCGTGTAGTGTCTCTGCGATTTCGAGGCTCAAGAAAAAAGATCATAATTATGCCACAGGATGGGGTGGAGGACGACGCACTCCTCCCATTGCTGAGAGAGTAGAAGAGAAGAAAGAAGAGGAGCCTTTTGAAGACGCATAGATGGCCACAGCCTTTAGAATGCCTCATCCTATGTAAATGCTCTAAAAATAAAATCTCTTATTCTTGTGTCGTAAACGCACGAGATGTATTTATTATTCGTTTTAATAATAAAACTATTCATTAATTGATTGGTTGATTGATTGAGTAATTTTCCTCCATTTATCATCGCGAGTTTCGTTTTGCAGCGTTTAGGTCTATAACGGAATCAATTCATCATTTTATGCGTAAAACATACGGATTCAACCATGGCCAAATGAACTCATACTAAAAGTTGACCTTGAACTCAGAGTACCTATCAGGGCATATTTTGCTTTCGATACTATCAAAGGCAGTTGAAGCTTTGCTTTCCTGTGGTGATGGTTTTCCCCTCCAAAAACGAAATTTCCTCTCGCATTTTACGTTTATTCCTTCCTGAACAAATTTGGGTCCGTGTCTGTCTGTGTGTGTGTATGTATAAAAAAATTCGTGCAGCAAGCACAACTTATACAATTTTCATTCAATTTTTATGTAATTTTCAGGGATTGTGCTAGTTGTGCTCTAAGTGGTAGCCTATAAATGGCAGCGCTGTGGGATCAATAGCAGCCTCTGCTCATCCACAAACGTGAATTTTCCCGAACACATCTATAATAATGGTCTTATTCCATTCAAACCTGGATGGTAGTAGGTGGGTGGCCTCCAGATAATTCCCCATGAATTCTACCGCTACCAGATAATCGGTAGATACGATAGGTAATATACCGCATCAGGAGTTGACATTACTTCTTTTCAAACTGATTTTTGTGAATAACAATCACGAAATACTTCTAATTTGTGATTTGTGATTTTTATGGGTGACGAAAGTAAATATTCAAAATCCTGCATGCCTATAAGCTAATAAATGCAATTAACTCTGTCCATGATATGAAATTAATATCTTATATTCTCGTTGCATAAGAGCACTACATGTTAGGTACTTTCTCTAGTGTGACTGAAATCGAACGAGGTTTTTACTTTTGAAATTGATTGGGTGGTTACTATATTTGGTCTCAATAATATACTGGAGCCCTATACTTACAGGCTTCTTAATCAAAATTACATAATTCATTTAATTGAATGTAGATGGAGTGGGATGTTACGGCATTTGATGTATGTGTGTTTTGATTTCTATTGAAAGAGAAGTTAGACGACGTAACATTCATTTCACGGATCACGAAATTCTTCATATTTACGGTGCAGCCCGGTTCCGCGTGAAAGATTGATCGGGTAGCTCATTTGTGATAAGGACCGTTTAGAACCGGTAATAAAAAAAGGTTGAAACCGGTCTTAGAGTCATTGGGAGAAAATAATAAGTCCATATCAGATTTTACAAGGGAGGGTGAAGCAACGATTTGTCAAGGGAAAGCCAGCAGCGATTGTGGGTGATCAGAGATTCAGGAGAACTTTGAGATAGAATTCAAATAAGAGTAAACAGATCGAGATGAGGGGAGACCTGGGAAAGAAAACATAACTACCTATCTATCTAGGTATCTATGAGGTCTGTCTCTGGAGAGCCAGCGGGAGGTTTGTGTAGCGTCAGATCAACAGTGGCAGGTCGTATGTACGAGGTGGCAGCTCTTGTATGTTGCGAGTCAGAAATCAAATATGAGGCCCCCTTGAAAGGGTGTGTGAAGGAAGGGGCCCCCGTTTCGACATTCCTTCCTGGACGTGTGGGGCACAGCCCCTCCCCCTAATATGCTAGAAATAATGAGCTAAGGAGTGCACAACGGATGCTAAAAATCACAAGTAGACTTGTATTGAAAGTGAAATATGGAAGAACGAGGACTTGAAACGAAACTTCAATGAGATTCAATTTGTAAACTTACCAGACACCACGTTGTATTTAATTTGTCAACTTTGGTAGGGAATGGGGTCCACTGTGATACATATTCACCTTCTTCGATAAATTTATTACCTTCTTCAGGGCTCAATGAGTGAAGACGGAAGTGTAATGTTTACGCTATAATATTTCCTTCGAGCCCTGAAGAAGGTAATAAATTTATCTTAAGCTCGGCGTAGAAGGTGAATATTTAAGTGGATCCTATTCCTGTTCAAAGTTGACAAATATTTCTGTGTTGGGTGATCTTCATACCTGTAGTTTTGTTCTATGTCAGGTACCTACCTAATTTATTGTGAAACGACTTTCATCGATTTTCAACCCACACAGGGACTCAGTTTTCAGTTCCAGTTTTAGTACCTACTAGACACCTATTGCTATTTATCTGGTTGGTACTAACTGTTAGATAGTTAAAATACTTTTAATTAATAATTCAATTTTGAACTTTCGGAGTCGGGCCAGACTCCAAAGAAGAGTTTATTCCATCCAGATAAAAGTGGAAGAGCTGAGTCAGAAATTGAGTTCCCAGATCAGCTGATCGAAAATTACGCTCCGAGATATATAGGTGTGCAAGCTGAGTGAAAATTGAGCTCCCAGATCAGCTAAGTCGGAGTGAGAGCTAACAGATAAGCTAGGTCGGAAATTAAGCTTGAATATCAGCAAATGTTGATGCATTCTCAACCCCCACCCGCACATTCCGTTTTTCCATAACGTTACGGATTGTACGTACCTGCCATTCCTAGTTAGGTATAATCCTAGTGTCCTTTTCCTCTGAACCGCGTAGGTACTGTTCAAATCAGTTTTCGACCTAGTTATGAAAATTTATGAGTTTTAAAACTCTTCAGTTTTACTCAATAGAGACAAGACTTGACTCCTGCGAGGTACTACCATTAGGTAATCTAATTTTGCTCCTTGAGTCACACCGTCATTTTGATTCGACCTTGCACAAATAACGGGAGCGCAAACAATACGAAAAACGGTACAAGCGATTTGTGAATCGGCCGAGTCGCCTTGAGTGCATTTAGAGCGAATGATTCCCACAAATTGCGATCGTTTACGATGTTATACGAGCAAGTAGCATTAGAGCAGTTGAGTGGAGTAATAATCCACAATCAAGCCCCTTCAATCAGAGCTGATAGATCAATAGTCGTCTGCCTGATTGATACGACCTCTCGACATTTGCTTGGTGGTCGGGCGGAAACCGAAGTGCTTCAGATCAAAGACGATTATGGATATTGCTCGGTCGATCGGACCGGAGAAACGCGTTGACCTCTACGATCACATTCGACGTACGATACGAGTTATTTATGGTGAGTAAATATTGTTTTGACGAAGAAGTAGAGAGACATTTCAAGTATAATTTCGTGCAAAATAATTGTTTTCAGATCGAGTATCCTATCCCGTTGAGCGAGCATATCTTGTATTTTGACATTTATCTCGAGAACGCCTCGGTACTTTTCTTAGGATCTTCACATGGGTGATCAATATAGAAAATAATAAACCGTTGTGTAATAATTTGCAGCATTTTCTTTGGTTCACATTGGCATGTAGGTGCTTGATGAACGATGAGGTTTTTGTAGTAGAGCCATCATGAACAACCAATTATGCGAGCAAAGCGAGCGTTTGTGAACTGGAGTACCGACAGCGGGCGAAGTGAGCACGGGTAATCGGCTTGTTCTTCATGAAGTTCTCATCATAGGTTCCATAATAATATCATGATTGTTCACTGTTATTTTATCCCTAGTCTTTAAGAGCTCACAGATTAGGTAGGTAGTTCGCCATAACAAGGGCAGTGTCTCGTCTAAGGCTCAGAGTGTCTCGAATGCGATTGAGATGGTTAGGGATCGAAGATGGAGCCGGGATACCCTTAGTGAGGGAGTGAAATACGAAGTACAACACCGTCATATTGGAAGACACAGCTCCCAGTCACCAACTGATGGTACTGCGATTTCACCCTAGAGGATTGTAAAAATGAATAAAGCTTTGTTATAAAAAAAAAAGAAAAGGTAGGTAGTAGTTTTTTTCCCCACCGAAGAACTTCCGAAAGAAGCTTCGCAAAAGTTATCCATACGGGAAATAATAAACCGTTTAGTAATAATTTTGCAGCGTTTCATCTCGAGTATCAGCTAAAAATGGGGTACCTTGACAATTTTTTTTTAATCTGAAAATTAAGTGGAATGAGTTGTGAATGGTAACGGAATGTTGTAGGTACTTCGCTTGTAGCAGATAACGATAGAGAACGTCAATCTCGGCATCTTAACGATCCAGAGGTTGGTATTTAACCGTAAAATGTTCCTGGAAAAGAATTCTAGGATTCCAAATGGATTAGAATAGTTAGTCTAGAAGTTTCGGAAAACAGTTCACCAATCAGAGCGCCGGGCAGTGCTCACTGGCAAAACATCAAAGCGTCTTCAACTAGTCTTGCTAGTGTACACAGCTTTGAGAGGTGTTTGCTCGCTCCCAGGAATGAACGACTTGGGGAAAAAGTTAACCGGATTGGGTTTAGGTGAGAGGGGAGCGGTTTCTTCAAATTTGCCCTAGAGATAAAAAAGATCAAAAAGGCCGGCACCGGGAATAACTGGACTGATTCCTTTAGGGTTTCAAAGGAGTTTCAATAAAGTTGGAATTTCGACGAAGTTAGTCACTTGGTTTATTGGCTATCTACTGTGGGAAAGAGGGCTTGAAAATTAGTAAACATCTTCCTAGGTACCTACTTATTTAACATTGGCAGAATCACCAAGATTACAGAGAATTTTCGAAAATGTTTGTCCAGTTCGTGTAGACATAAATACAGGGCGTCCCACGAGACGTCCCCCCCTCCTATTTCCCTTGGGTAAGTACTTAGCGGCGAGTTGAACAAGACTAATTTTTTACAACTTATGTTCTACAAAAATACTCGTTACACTCATGATAACAAGTGAAGCTGATCAAAATTACTGTGCTCTTATCGTTTCCCGCCCACCCCATCTGTCAAAAAAGCCAGTGAAAATTCTGACTAATGATTGGTCGATCGCTAGAAACACGGACGCATAACCATCTCGACGAATGACTCATAAATGCTTTTCAAGATCGTGTTTCTGACGTTCGATTGATCGATGGTTAGAAACATAAAAGCAGAACCATATTGATCAATAACGTTGCCATTATAAGAATACCTGTAAGTGTTATTATAAGACTACTTATAGTCTGTCTATCCCCAAGAAGCTTTTCAAGTTCTTGTTTCTGAGTAATGATGGGAGCCCTGTTTGGATGATTCTGATGCCTCGGTTCATATAGTCGTCAGAAGGACCAAAAAGGATGTTATCAAGTTCTTTTGATTAATATTTATTAATAACTTTGATCAACTACTCTTGTTTATAGAAAACTATCAAAATGAATTATACCTTATCTTTATCACTTATATAGAAACAAAAATGATAATCGATTGAATACTTGGAGCAGTTAGTGTTTACTTATCAGTAAGTACCTAACTATATTTAAGGCACGCACTTTAAAATTTCATAAAGGGATTGTGAAATTGGAGCATTCTAAATCTAATAATGGTACAAGAAGGGAAATGATAGTGATATTGCTTTCACAATTATTTCTGTCATTTGTGGAATTCGACTGTAAAACCGTGACTTACAAGTTACAAGCGCTTATTTTATTCTTGTATGACTGGTTTGTGAAATATTGTGGAACAGGCCCCTGTTCTAGGATTCAGTACTTCTGAATTGGACTTCTGTGAATTGTGAATTCTATATTAAATAAATTCCTGCTCCTAAACGTTTAAGGAAAAATAAGTTCGCGAACAAGGGTGATATAAATTTATTGTCATTATTGAAAAATATTGTTAAAACCTCGTGAACGTTCAAGTAGGTAATACATTTATTGTAGACCACTACTGCGTAGAGAAGTAGCGGTCGACGTATTTGCGCACCTCCCTCGAGGGTATCATTTGCATACAAATAGAAAAGAAAAACGTAGTACCTACTACTTCACACAGCCCCACATTGGTAATGGGCCCGTGGCTTATTATTGGCCCTCTGCCATACCTTCCCATGTTCACTCAGGCGACTTCTTTATCGGGAATCCTCAAGGCGGAAGTCTGTTTCGGCGTGGAAGTCGTTGTAAAAGCAGCTCCGCTCAGGAAACACGATATCTGGTCTTGTCCACTGGCAGACGTGGTCAGTTGGTCAGGAAGATAAGATTTGTGGTGATTTATGAAGGACGAGGGATATCCGGCGTGTCTGGTAGGGGTGACAAACCAAGTTAGAAGGGTGGGGGTATAGCTTTCTCACTTAGGCATAGAATCAGAAGTTGGTGAAATTTTCACCGAAATTGGTAGAATAGCTCCAAAGTTATTTTAGGAATCGTTTTAAGGTGGTCTGAAACGATTTTCCACGAAGAATTTTTCATAAATTTTGCGTTACTAACATTTTGAAGCTATTGCAATACTTAGCTGGATTTTCTTCGAAAATTCGATAATGTAGCTATTAATTTGCAATAGCTTCAAAATTTAATTAATGCAAATTTTTGAAAATTTCCTTCAGGGAAATCCGTCTCACTACATTCTCATTCTAAAAATATTCCTAAAATTCATAAATTTCATAAATATAATATATATTTAGGAATCAGCGCGATTTTTTTTGTAAGAATTGCCCACGAAATTGGTTAAAATAATTCTTCGCAAATTCTCTCATCAACTCATGCTGCATGAATGGAACTTTTTCAGCCGATTTCGAGTGACAAAAGCGCCAAGACTGTTCGGCGATGGGCGAAACTGAGTTGTAACAAGTTGTCCAACTTGTTGTTGTTAAGCTGAAGATGATAATTATTTACCTAGGTACTATAAAAAAGGCCCGTTGCGTAAGGGCTCTAGCGACTAAAAAAACCTCCTAATAAAGTAAATCACGGATAGTATCAAGCCAGAGAGCAACAATCGGATCGCCAGAGAAAGCCTGGTTCACGATGAAGGAGAACCTCAGGAAATGTTAACATATCTAGGCTGTGGTAATCCGGAACTCGCTGATAATTTTGAGAAAAGACGCTCAGGAATCGGTGCAGCCGCTTAGCTTCGCATCGAGATTAACCCAAAAGTTAGACTTTGAGACCTAGGCGTTGGGGCGGAAGTAACCTTCAGTTTACGAAACTCAACCTCCAAATAAAATTTTGAGCGTTCTTACCATTATGAACTAGGAGGCTAACAACCTAGACACTTCAAATTTTGCCCGATCTGACAAATAAGGAGAAATTCAGGGGGTGAAAAGAATACCCATTAAGCAGCAACTGCAGTAAAATCCGTCCAACCATGCTACATCAACACTCTTCCGGACTTTTTACACGGCTCCTTCTTGATTCACATTATTTAACCTATACCTAGTCAAGAAGGCCAAGGGTTACAACGTTGCACTCTCCTCAGAGTGATGATTACTGCCGTATAACCGTATGGTTGTGGGTGAGGCAAGGACGATGTGGTTTTGTGCTATATACTACTGAAGAGCTGGTGTGGTAGGGGGAACATCCATGTCGGTTCCCTCTGAGAAGAGTGCAACGTTGTAACCCTTGGCTTTCTCGACTATAGGTTAAATAATGGTAATCAAGAAGGAGCCGAGTCACAAGTTCGGGAGAGTGTGGATAGGTATCGCATGGTAATCCTGCCAGTCATTTCAGCTCAGTAAATAAATAACCGACAAAACCCCAAATAAATCACTGCTAATTGGAACTTAAGGCAGACCAAATAACGTAAGTTCCACCATCCCATAGCACTAATTTATAGTATACCAAGATAACTAGCTGTGATCACTTTGTATGTAAATGGTTGTGCAAATGATTGCAGAAATTAGGCAAACTGCCACATAACAACTGAGCCACAAATTGAGCTCCTAGAAAAGAGATGTTAGTCGAAAGGGAGCTCACGAAGACACAAAGATCTAAACATAAACAATGCATCACTCTGCACCGTCTGCCACGTTCAACTAACTCATTTCTTCTCGCCACCAATTTCGACTTATTTTTTGATTCATTCTCCAGTCTGAAGCGTCAACTTCTCCATTACCTTTCACAATTCAAGTGATGTGTGTTGAAGTGATATTAGTTAATTTATAAGACTCAATTAATTTTTCTTTTTCTTTGTTAAATTGGCTTCGGCCGTATTGTTAAATAGACCACTATTATCTAGAAAAACATTGTTTCCCAGTTGGTTGTCAAACACACCGGATGATGGCTACGATTATACATTATTCATTACATCATTATGCATTGCTGGATCAATTGATCAGCTGATTCTAATGCTGTCGTACGTTTTCACCCGTAGGGCTGTTAAGATAGCTATTTTTGAAATATTTCTACGCAAATGTTATATTACGTCTACCTCTTTCAACGACGTTACGCCAATTTAGTTTCAATGAAATTTAATGAAAGGTTTGTAAAAGTCCATCTGTCGCTTCAATTTTACAGTAAATGATCATGAAATTGCTACCTACCTATTGACTTTCAAATTAATGACTCATTCTCTACTATAATTGCACAAGTTTGAATCGCATACCGTCAAGGTTTCTTTAGAAAATTGAAACCCCGTTACTTCCTAACTTTCTTTCTCCCATTCAATTTTCACCCGGAATTGATTTGAGGGACTTTGCAATAAATATGAAACACGGGTCCAAGTAATCATAGTAATTGGTTTTTGCTTATTCATTCTACTATGGAACTGTTTGTTCATGGAATGGTTTTCTGTTTGTCCAACAGGTAATTACACGAAGACGCTCTTCCTCTCCGGTTATTACGTAAATGATGTATGTATTCTTTTCATTCCAAGTTCGATTAGGTACCTACTTTGTGCATGAATGCAGTAATTGCTATGTAACACTTAATTATTGTACTCATAATTCAGTCAGTGGAACAGTGGTCTCGAATTTCTCCTAGTTAAATTACTTCGTGTTTTCGAATGGAATGGACTATGTGCATGGTTATTTTTTAATTTCTCCAATTGAAAGGTCTTCCGTGAGAGCTTCCCAAAATGGGTTGGCGTCGTTACATGGGCGTACATAGAGGAAGTCGCCCTAAAGTGGACCCCTAGCTTAAATGTTATCGGTAGGTGCTGCTACCAAGCGTCGGGGTCGCCAATTATTACTTCACGAGTTGAAGGTAAGTAGGTAGGTAATAATTGGCCACCTCGAAAAGCTGGTTGCAGCACCATCAACCAATAACATTTCGGCTAGCGATGAGATTAATATGGGGCGGTCTAGGGGCTGTTCCGCACAATCCCGGAAAATTTCATCAAAATTGGACCATAATTTCGTATAGTTTTGCCTGGAGCAAGGCATTTTTACCACGCATTTTCGGTTTATTATTCTCAATAATGAATGTCTGGAATTGACCACGAAAACTTCCCGGTAGTTACATAGAATACAAAAATCGAAATAAAAATCATCCGCCTTTCCGCCGTCAACGGCACATTCTTCGTTACCATGGATCAATATTAATGAAATTCGGTGTAGGGCTTCGTAGTGTACCGAATCTTGGCGTTACCGTTAGTCGTCTCCAATGTTAGAAACTACGGGATGAAATTTTCAAAATGCTTTATCTCGAAAACTTAAAATAGGAAGGTACGGGTTTTCAATAGATTTCAAATAGTCACCATTTTCTATTAGGCTCTATATTCGGTCGAACGGAAAAATATCATAAACTTGAGTGTGAATCTTCAATCTCCCTCAGCCAACCGAAAATCCCCATCCAAAGATCAGCTGAAATGAAGCTA
>JAEMON010000016.1:7397215-7407690 GCA_030264115.1 Lygus lineolaris
TGGAACATTGGGGACCGCCGGGTCATATCAGCACCTGCCAACTCGTAAAATGCCCTTGAAATCAGCCCCCGGAAGTTAATCTGGCAACGATGGAATGAATTTATTCCATCAAGATCAATATTCATTCTACTGTAAACTATACGAAGGGAGCCATCAGATCTAAGACCTGATAATCTTCACAACCTCTGATTGAATCCTCTATCCGATAGGTACACACAATAAAGGTACAGAATATAATAGATACACACGATATACCTATGCACAAATGACTGATACCAGATATACTGATAGAGATATTATTGATCTTAGATAATATGATGACGGGAGACATACCTATTCGTTTAGAAGGGTCTAGCAAGATAAAATGAGTGAAACTTGTGGAAATTTGGGTTCAGGAATTCCGCTATTCGGAATCAAGATGGTAGGATTATCAGACGAAGAACCGCATGTCAAAAGGCTCTATCTATTCGGTTTCAAATATTG
Source organism: Lygus lineolaris (assembly GCA_030264115.1). Classification (NCBI taxonomy): domain Eukaryota; kingdom Metazoa; phylum Arthropoda; class Insecta; order Hemiptera; family Miridae; genus Lygus; species Lygus lineolaris. Next base: position 7,397,699 of record JAEMON010000016.1, read on the forward strand.
ATTGTTTTTCTCGCCGATGAGTTTCGACGTGTCCCTCAAACTTGATAATTAAGTATTATTGATCTCGACGTCCTTCCCTACATCTCACCTCAAAAATCCGATTCTCGACAAACTGCCGAACGCGTATGCAAACAAAACCAATCAACCTCTCCCACTTATCCGCATTATACTTCGGCCGGTCCTTTTTTTACTGTGTTCTTCACAGATTTTAACACGGTCTTCGACACCATTCGTGCCTCCCCTATAAATATTTATCGGACTTTACGCCCTGCCGCCAACTCAATGAGCTCCGCTTGCATCTCATTTGAATAAATTGAATATCGGATTAACACAGTTATCTTTTCCCTTCCCGAACATTTTTTCCCTTCTTCCTTAAGTTTTATTAAGGTTCTCATTTTTTTCACATGTGCCTACCTGTAATTTTTTCCTCCTTGATCCTGTCACTTGGTGAAGATTTTACTACGGTCGTATTTATTGGGAGTATTTACCTATAGCAATTATTTATTCTGCCCTCCTCCTAAACGGGTTTTCGTGTTAAACTATAATTATCTAGTCTCGTGTCGCAATAAGCGATTTTAATGCAAAACGTCAGTAACATGACACGAAAATTTAATCTTTTTCTGTGTGTTTCTTGTTCCACAACCAGTTTTTTCTCGATATTATTTCACCTCTTATTTGTACGCCGAGAGGAAATTATGTCTGAAACCGGTTGAATCTTATCTTTATAGAGTCTTCGGGTTTCTGGGATTGGGTTTTCACCGATCTGTGCTTTGTAGGTCCGCCGCCTTCGAGTGGTTTTGAACTTTTAGAACGTATAGGCGTCTATCTCTCCTAGATATCAAATTATACTATCGTCAGATAATCTTACTGTTCAAAAATTAGATTTCTTTCGCAATTCAAAGATCCCCACAATAACACACGTGTCTGATGTTGAACGCCAAGGCTACCATATGTTTCACAACTACATGTTAATGTACCTGCATTATCGAAAAATTCACGACATGACTTCGATTTATGCATCAAATGAGACTAGTTTTACGATTCACGACAAATTTTCAAAATCACTTGGAAGTAGGTATGAACTGATGCATGTACCCGTTCACCTATTACCTACATGCAAACACAACATGGTGACCCACAGGAAGCCTTTTTGAGCCCCACCCTCTTCAATATCATGAAAATTATGTCATTGCGGTACTCACCTCGAACCTCCCTAGAATTAATGCTCAACTATGCGCAGATGATCTAGCTGGTATGATTTGGGCCACGTCTAGCTCAATCCTCGCTCAGGAATTTTCCTTGAACACAGCTGTCCTACTCCTCCCGGATCGGACCAACATGGAGATCAACTCACTCAACACACAATTTCAACTACTCTCCCTTTAAAATCCACCCTGTCTCCCTGTTATTGAATGGAGACCCCATTGAATGGTAAACTCATTGTGCCACATACTAGATAGCAGCACCTGAGTGTTAAATTTGACAGCCGTCTGACGTGGGATGCAAATGCACACATTGAGAGTAATACTGAAAAAGTACCAAAAGGTTGGGCTTTCTCAAAAGGCTAACTGGAACTAAGTGGGGTGCGAACCAGGATATCCTCAAGTTGGCCTTACGTTGGCCTTAAGGATACGTGAGGCTCATGGAGTATGCTAATGAGCTGCCGGTGACCTCCTCCGATTCAGCAGTTCGAAAAATGGATGTTGCTCAGAAACACGTACTTCGACTTATAACCGGTGAAGCAAAGTCCACTCCCATCAGAGCCATGGAGCTCCAGAGTAGGATTGAGCCTCAGAAGTATTTTCTGGTTGATGTAGCGCTGTCTTTCAGAGCGGGTACGGAGGAACGGTGTGAACCACTGGCAAACTTATACATTTGCTACAGAGTGTCTTACCTATCTCCCAGAAGTCCTATCCATCCAGAATAAAGGAGCTGCAAGAGGAATATGGCCTAACTGCTTCCCTTAGAAAGACTGGCCGTATATACAGCTTAACTGGATCTGCTATTGAGGCGAGGAAAGAGGGAGAAGGAGTGTATTCGGTTGCAGGGACGATCTCGCCCCCTGTCGGACAATTGTCTAGTTATTTTTGTGGAGAAGTCCACGTCATACTCCTCGCCCTTAAAATGATCTTTTCACCGTCGTGCTGTGATCCTCTGCGACTCTCTAGCTTCAATTTTGAGCCTCTCTACGAATGGTCGGACTGTTTCTGGAGACGTTTTGGAATGTCGGATCCCGGAGCAGCTACTCCTAAAAGTGATGTCAATGGCTGCCGTGGGTTGCTTCACACTGCGGCATTTGGGGGAATGAGAGGGCCGATTCTCTAGGAAGGCTCTCAAATCGAAATGTCAGATTCCCTAACCAGTTTTTCAGCTGCAAGGAGCTGCATTGGGTCCTCAACCAATGAAAATATGTGCGTGGTGCACGAGCAGTCTGCTGAGGGAAAGCGATGGCCTCCCTGCTCAACAGCACTGACCGTGTACCACTTGATTTGCCACGCCAAGAGTCTGCAGCAGCAATCACCACCTCAATGCACACCTTCACAGAATAAGAATTCGAGAAAACCCCAATTGTTTGCTCTGCCAAACGAATGTGCTTATGACCTCTGAACACCTATATACAAAAACTGTCCTCGGGTATTAGACGACTTTTCTCCCGAAGACGAGACCAAATGGTCGAAATATTCGAAACTCTACTGGGCTGCTAGGGGGTCTATTGACATAAGAGCCTTGAACATTTTTGGCGTAAGGAGAAAAATAAAATTCCATCATCTTCCTGGGGCACGAGAAATACATTTTGAGAACCTATTTCACCAGCCTGTGTATTTCATCCTCACCTCAATAATTGGCCATAAAAAGAAACCTTGCTTATGTATGCAGCGTGAAAATGAATTAAAACAATCTTCTGAGGTGAAACAAAATCTTGTTCCACTTCAGAAGGTTGTTTTATATGTTTAAGAGTTTAACAACGGTATGTCGTATCGTAAACCGCGAATGACTTCTGACTGATGATACAATAAATAAATTAACCCCTTGGAGCGACGGGAAAATGCACTCACGAAATAGCACTGCGCCAGAGCAACGTTAATAATGAAATACCGCATCCCACATGTCGGAATAAAACCAGAAATAATAGCTCACAGGAAGAATGAAATGAAAAACCGGAAAAAAGCTCTGAATCCGCACTGTGTACCTTGAAGGGTTCAGTTAATGAAAATGGAACGTAAAAAAATTGTAGAAAAATCGAGGAAAATAATGATGATTGAAGATACCAAAATTGAACAAAAGCTAAGAGGGAGGTATTTCATCTAGGTACGTTTTTGGAGTGAATAACGTGTTTTTTTTTTCAGCGATACGAAAGATTTCATGGTGGTCCATGCGAAAATAAATAGAGTGGAGGAAGGTGGCAGCAAAAATCAATGCATGTTGGATAAACAGCAGGAATACAAGCTATATAATGAAGGACAAAAAACACAATAGAGAGGATTCTGTAGTTTCAAAGTACATAAGCTTTCCATTCATTTTGGGGCCAACCCACAAGTAATTTTTGGTACCGAAGGGTTAATACAGGTTAAGGGTTAAAGAGTTGTTTTTCAAGGGGTTGTTTATCCCAAAGTTATCAAATACAAGTTTGTAGTTGATAAGTAATTCAACTTATTCTGAAGAAGTCAGTTATCAAAAACGTCTGCCAAGTTTGGTGGGCATCAACCATCAATCATCTTAATTATCTGTAACATGGACGCAAATACCTAGCTATGGGGTAAATCTCTTTGGTGTAGGTGAAAATAATCGACGAGTATGTGTGAGGCACATATAAAACTAGTGCAGTATAATGATCTAGAGATATTATAACGATCGTCAAAATTGGACCCTACTTTTGTATAGGCAATCATGCTTAGGACAAGGAATTGACAAATAGACAAACAGATATACGGAACTATCAATGTTCAGGAAGCTTTGAAATGGAGAAAAGCACTTTATACTTATTGGAATTCTTGATTTCTGAAGCCGAAAGTTGCATGAATCTCAGGCTCCCCTCCCCTCTGCCTCTGGTAGTGAGGAAGCAAAAATACAAAGAACAATAAAAGATGAAGATTGACATGGTGTTATCCGTAAAGTAAGACCATCAGAGAGACCATCCTCTGTTTTGAGATATTCTCTTCCTTCATCAATCGGACCCCAATCCATATACCCCTCGCTGACACACCATTCAGTCTCAAAGTGAAGATTGATAGCGTCAAGTTACCTAACAAACGAACCCGAAGGAGCCCACCCGGACAAATGGGACGTCCGAGCCCAGAATGGGTTTTCGGGTTTTGTAATAGAGAGCAAATTACTGATACCGGCAGTATTCATCACCTTCTAGAGATAGTTAATGGTTCCACATACTCCCACAAGCCCGTGTGGGGCGCTGCCATCGACAACTTTATGGCCTTCGGGGTGAACTTACGGAATATTAATCTTAGTGGATACCGCAACCACACTGAAAAACTGCGGTGAAGGCGTGGAAGGAATATCTCTTTTTTGCAGTGAACCGCTGGCAGTGAATGAAGACGTTAGTCATCATTAATAAGTCATCGCAAATCACGTCGATACCTTCTTTATGGCAGACGCAAGACTTCTTTAGGAGGACATGAATCTTTTGTGAAGCTGTGAATTTTCTTTGTGGAGGTATAGGGAGGACGTGCTTGATTATCTCGATGGATGCTTGTGCCTACTGATTTATATGTCATTATTACACACTTCGAACGAATCATGATATATCACCTATACCGATTCGTAATCCATGAGCCTTAGGCGTATTACTTACCGACACAAGTTTTCTAGAGCAAGGATATATTACATACAAACACAATGTGAACCACAATGTACCAATCTATTAATTATTTGCAACTGTTTCCTAGTAAACGTGTAATTTCTGTGAACTTTGGTTACTGGTGGGTAGTATATATAAAATTGGCTCTCATTCAATACGAATTTGCAACTAGCACCGACGACTCAGGAAGGAATGCACTAGCTGCAGTTGGTCACTAATATACTTCAAAATGCGTTCAGAGAACCAAATAAACACAAGGGTTTTTAAAACGTGGCGTGAAAAATGCTTTATTTGGACAAAATGCATCAGGTTGAAAAACAACTTAGCATCATACCGGAAATATGTCGAACGGTCCAACTATCTGGGCCCTTCAATAGAAAGGTTTCGAGCTTCGGCGTTTTGGAAAATTGCGACCCTTATTTTCCATCCGTAAATAGTATCGGATAATTTGAGTTTTTCTTGATTGATTCGGTCGATGGGATCATTTGATTCTCTATTTGGAAGGCTCAGCAAACACAGCGGTCTCAGCTTTCCCCGCGGTTCAACCCGATTCATCATACATTCCCCGCACGTTGATACAATCTGGGGGGACGCCATCCTCAGCCACGATTATCCCATTTCTCCAACACGCAAAGGACCCTTTGGGCCCGACGCCCGAATGAAAAATAATTACTTCTTTATGGAACACCGTGCTTTCTCGGCGGGTGCTCGAGTTCGCCTTAGATGGAAATTTTATTCGAATATCTGACTCAAATATGTTCCGGATTTATGTTCGTGCAATTTGTCCGAGGGTAACAACATAAAGGCTCAGTGACAGAAGTGACTAAATTCAAACTTTTTGGTTGTTTTTTTGTAGCCATCGTTTCGATACTACGATTAGTTAGGTTAAGATGGAAGAGCTGTCTTCCATTCTCAACCCAACCAGTATAGGATATTATGGTACTTACGCATAATGAATGTTTGACATTTTGGTATCGGAGATAATGGTCATTGGGCATTATGACGAAAAATTGGCAGTTTTATTAAGAAGAATACAGAATGAGATCAACCTCGTTATGAGCAACAGGAGCACAAAGAGCTTCATTCTGTCGAAAATTGGCTGAAATATTGGGAAACCAGACACCAGACATGCTGTCATACACAGCAGAACAAGAGGACGCAATAATTCAAACTAGAACATTATAAATTGAAATCGTTGATAGTGTTCAACAGAAATAGTGTATTGCAACGACATAGTATGGGACTATTTAGTCACCTTCTTAGTGCCGAGTTACGGGACTGGCTGCTTCGTTTAGAACTTTTTGCCGCCATAAAACTACACCAGAGCTCCCGCCTTTGTTCTGGACAATGGATATTACTCTCAAGAACCTGAAAAGTTGTTAACTTTGAAAAGTCGATCCTCCCTGGATTGACAAGACCCGCTTTATAGCCACCGTCTGAGCGAGACCGCGGGCGGTGATTCGTCATGAAGGCTCGGCCCTTCCGTGACTCGGCTATTTTTTCCTTCAAAGAAGACGAAGAAAGGAGTACATTAGGAAGGCTTCTGGTGTTACGATCTCTTGTTAATGTAAGGACTCGTTTATTCCCGGATCATTGTAAACTCATTTCGGTTGTTCCTGTGACTGAACCGCCTAAACGTCATAGCTTTTTAGAGGTGGGGAATAGAGATGCGTAGATACTTAGCTACCCACTGGAAATATCACTCGGACAAAGGCTAGCGTTAGGAGCCATCACCAAATTTTCAAAAAACTGCTCGAAGTCTACGTGGAATGGGATGTCTGTCAAGTGGTTGCGGCACTAGGCTACCTCTTATCCATAACATAATCGTATGAATCATTTTGATCAGCCATTGAAAGAGAGATGTGTTGATGTTGTTTTTCAATACCGGATTTAGAATATTAGGTTATCCAACATTTTTATCGTTAATATAATTAACAATACACCATGAATGGTAGTAACGTGGTAAAACACCTGGAATCGTTCATACCTAAATTAATTGTAGCGCAGTTGGGAAGAAAATTAGTCACAATAGCTTAAAAATTGTTGGCATGTAAGTAAATGTTTTAAACATTTCTCCTTGGAAATCCGTTTCGGACCATTCTAAAACAATCCCTGAGGTTCCATAATGTAGGTATGTATGGGTTCCATATGTATATATATGCATACCTGTATAAGTATGATATATCACTCCAGACGATATCTCACCCTAGGTATGCTCTAAATATTAAAAAACAAATAAGAAACTTCCGCTAATTAGGATTCTGTTCCCTGCAAGCCATGACGAAAATACGAAGTTCCTTGGCCGACTGTCTGTGACAAATTCCCCTCCACATGACTGTAATGTTTAGTAATTTATTGATGAATCTATTGATCTTACTGGTTTTTCAATTAAAACAAACTAGTGCACGGCAGATAATCGCCTTTTATTAATAGAGCAAGATGGCGATTACGATTAGAAGACCCTCACATGTCTGTCAAATCAGTTTGAGTGTGTCTTCATCAATAATTGTTCCACTATAAATAAACTTATAAAACATTCCTGATTAGTTCGCGAGGAATAATAAAACTATATTGTAATAATAAAATATTATTTCTTATTATTAGTGACAGTGACCGGAGCAAGACGAATCGAATCAAGTGGCTCATCGGTGAGAATGGAGTTCGCAATTCATGACCTGTACCTAATTCTTCTCTTTGACTGCCTGTAGCTCAGAAATGGATCGAGTACCTGAACCAGAAACGATACCAGCATCAATCATCCAACAATCCGTCTCATTTACCATCGTATACAATAAAATCAGGTCTAAAAGGCTGAAAGGCCTCTTTCCCCTAAGTTATGCCAAACAAATCTCTTTCTTCGATTGTGGGCGGACTCCAGACCAAAAAACGGAATAGTCACCAACGACCTCCTTCCTAAGGACAGAAGAAGTCGCGTTGGTAAGGATCCACCGTGGAATCTGAACTTAGCCTGAAGCAGCCATGGCACAGTCTCTGCGAAGCCTCAATGTTTTGCCAGACACCTCTCTAGAGCCCCTCAACTCTTTTTCAAGTAGGCAGTTTGCTCTTCGATTCCTTCTTTCCTCTCTTGTACCCCGGAGGAAGACAGATTTAACGAGGGAGGAAGACTTCATTCACAATAGTCAATAATAATCTGGCCACGAACTTCCCATCAAATTGCTTCTAAACGTAACTGAAATCGGTACACCCGTTCGAGTTACAAACCGTCACAGTCCGACAGATAGACAGACAAACAAACAGACCTAGTGTGATATTAATATAGATTTTACTCAATCATTTCTCAATCACCCATCCTTCACCATTATCATCTCTTGATTATCATCTACCCTAAGATTCTCCCATTAGATATACCCTAGTTGCTCCAGGGCTTCATTATCCCGGCAATTCGTGGGACTTGATTGATGGGTTCCACTGTGCAAGAAAGAGAGTTTCTCTTCTGAATGCCAACCCTTCTTCACTGTCGGTAACAGAAAAAGAGGTGTGGAAGTGTGTGTTTAAGTTAACGTCTGAGTGAAGTAATCATAGTATTTATCACCGCATTAGTAGGTATAGATGCATGGAGTGTTCTAATGTTCTCTTGTCAAGTATGTGCTAATGACTTGTGCTCGTTCAGAATGTATAAAGAAGCGTCCGAGCATGAGTCTTCCCCAGTCATTGATGAACGCAAGAGGACGGTGGCGGTAGTGGTTGGATTGTTGTCCACAGTGCGGCCATCAGGTTTGCCAGATGAGAGTGATTTGGATCCTGTCGTATAAATTAAATTAGGAAATTGATTGATTAGGAAATTGATTATGGCTTCAAATTTTAAATAATGCAAATTTTCGAAAATTGTCTTCATGGAAATCCGCTTCAGACCATTCTAAAAGGAAATTCCTGAAGTTTAAAACACACACACACACACATACATACATATATTGTAGATCTCGGTATTCCGGTTCTAACAGTAGTTTAAAAAAAAATTGGAGTACAAGGGGCATTTTACTAAAACGCCCCTTGTGAACTCGCAGTGCGATATATATAATTACATATATATTAAAATGCAGCTAGATCGGAATTGTGGGATTTTTTTCTACCCCAACTATCAGTTCCATAATACACAATCTCAACAAGCACACGTTTTCGAACATTCCAACATTTCAGTCCTTTCAACAAGCCTGAAAAACATAATACGCTGACAGCCATAATGGAGTAACCAAAAGTTCAACAACCTATTTCCATTACACTTCTCCCTTCCATTTTTCTGTCCCTTCCATGTTCACACTCCCATTCCAGAATGTCCAAAGTAACAGCGGGAGCCGTAGGCCAAAACAAAAAATCTTGATTTCCCTCCTTTTTTCTTCCACCCCATTCTTCGTAAATCTTTGAAAATTCGCTCATCAACTCATGTTTCATGAATGTTTGTTCCCTCTGGAACTGGAATCGAATAAGAAATGAATTCGGTACCTATCTATTGAAAACATCGTAATAATTTTCCAGTGTTATCCATAGTGGCAAGCACAAACTCAGAATTGATACATGCAATGATACTTGGGCAACGGTCCAGCTTTGGTTGAACGACGGAATATAATACATATATAAAAGATCCGTTACCTATGCGTTACTTGGGTTTGGACCGATTTTGACGCGGAATGTTCGAAATGTATATCCTCTCCGTGTGTGTGACCGTACGTGTCAACCACCTAGTAATAAATTAGAGAAAATTGTACGAATTTTTCACCTTTTAACTTCGAATTCAAACGTGAACCAATGGAGAACACCTTCCGTGACGAATTATGAATTATTAGTGTGATAATACGATTGATATTTTAGATGGGGATTATTATACGTGACTGGGACTACACTCCACTACAGCCAATTTTGTTTTCTATCCGAGGCCGAGGTAGAGGGATGTTTGTCAGAGGATGACAATGGTTAGTTACCACCCGTTCAGAATAAACAAAAGTCAGAACAGTGAGGGTATACAGAACGGAATAACCGCTTTTATTTCTAAACCAACAGCAACTTTAAAAAAACCTATTTCTTCCCGTCTCTCTTCGCAGACCTTAATCCTGAGTTATTTCACCATAAAAACGGTCCCTTGTAAAACACCTACTCGGGGGAGATTGTTCGTAGAGACAATTTGCATGTCATTAGGAGGTGCACTATCCACGGCTCTCACGAC
>JAEMON010000016.1:7469239-7486745 GCA_030264115.1 Lygus lineolaris
TGTTACGTCCATGTTACAAAAGTGATGATGCTATACTGCCCACCCAACTTGGCAGAAGTTTTTCCTCACTTTTTAGTCCAGTATTTTGTCCTATTATTATGGTGACAGTAATGTTTATGAGGTGTCACAAAAGTATTAGCGCATTTTGAGACATTGATTCTTTCGATTGTAATAGTATGGATTCATTATGTACCTACCATTATTTCTCAAACAAATAACGCTATTTCTGTTACTAGGTGTCATCAACTACTATTAATTTTGTTTCTGTTATTGTTCTAGGTTATTGAATACGTACGGCTAGATAGAACCTAATACGACCTAAAGGCGGAGAAGCTATGTACCACACCCACTTGGCACAAGTTTTTTGTTATTCTGTACAGAATGGTTTTTACAAAATGCTGTAAAGATGGACAGAATGTAAAAAGTGGGGTATGTCCCACAAAAACGGACGGATTGTAGTTGTAGGTAACCCGGTGTTCACCGACGGACGGACTGACAAAGTCTCGCTTTTCTCTGCCTTCCGACGTAGCTGGCGAACGTTCAATTCCATTCAATTTGCCGCAAAACCATTAAAGGGCTCTGGCCTGCCAAGTCCTTGTTCACCATCACCTGATCCGTAAGATATATTATCGGTCATGACTCCGCGGAAACTGTTCAACCATCCACCAAACGTCCTGTTAGTCGCTGTAGGCGCTCTCAAATAACGCGCAACAACACTATATTTACCGACGTCGTTATTTCGAGCGATGGATAACAACTGGGATGGTGGCTTTGCGTCAGAGAGAAACCATTTCCTCGAGGCCATTCTCTCATATTGTCCACACTATGCTGCACTGCACACCTTACCTATCGTTGATTACTTATTGAAAATTCAGGGTGTGTACTCGCCATGAGGGTTTGGATGTCGAATTCCGCTGTGTACTAGCCTAGAATAACAAGGCTTTTGAAATGCACAAACTCAAGATGGTATGTATAGTCACCTCTGATTATTTCCTATTCTATTTACAAGATTACAAATCTTGTATGTTTGTATACCCACACACCGCATACCTACCCCTGTGTGTATACATACACCTGTAAGTATGTAACAGTTAGCTCGAAAACGCCTCGGTACTTTTCTTCCAAACGAACTGGGCCTCCCTTGAGTTCGAGATAATTCAGGGTGTTCCGGGCATAGATGTATATTTTAGGTATCCATACTATACTATACCCATAGGTATACTATATGTATAGGTGTCAGGGGGTATAGTATAATATGGTATATCTATGGTTCCGGGTGATCCCAAAAATTTGTGAACAACCAGACAGTAATTGTTTACGACCATATATGAATCTGCAAGGGCGGTTTTGGGGTGAATTTCAGGAGGCTGACCCTCAGACTCTCTAAACAGTAGGAACAGCTGCAATACTTACCACCCCAGAATAATATAAGTTCGAAAAACAGCGATACAGCAGATTCAGGTTCTTCCAAGTTTATTGTATTATTGTGTTGCTGGAGGTTCAGAATGGACTGAGGCTGCAACAAATTGGATAACGAACAACAACTATTATAGGTGCAACAGTGACTCCGAAAGAAACTAGGTCACGTGCTCTAATCCAGTAAGGGTTCAGAGAGTTTAGGCACAATATCAAAATTGAACTGTCATTGAATGAGCCTAAGCGAGCCCAGAAAAGTCACTATATATTATCGTATTTGCAGCAACTCATTGATATACCTATACGAAGTACCTACGCTCTAGGTCCTCCTCTTCATATTTAATTGGAGTTTAATTGCAACAGAACCATCAGAGTTGGTGAAACTCCAGTTTTGTTAAATTTATAAATTGAAACTCGATTTCTGGTATAATATTCTAGTAAGGAGTGATACCTACCAATATTACTTATAGTGGAAAATTTTCGGCTATATACGACGGCGAAAACATTGCGAATTTACGAGGATTCAGGTGAGTAAGTACCTACTGAATTTCAAGTTGAAAAACAAAAAAAAAAAATTATGGAATGAGTATGGAAGGGGATATAATTATGGAATACCTTTTTTCATATGGGTACGTAATATGGAATATGTTGGTACGTAGGAAGAAAATCATGAATATTGTCCAATTTATCATCAAATGAATGGAAATAGAACGTGAGTTAAACTGTTTTACGTTATATCTTGGATATAATGATGGCACCTCAATCAGCTCACAGTATATCAGTCTGTCGGAACTACCCTATCAACTACGAGTAACACAACTCAACTTTAATTTGTTGTCAGGTACAATAGTTTTTCGGCAGATCGGCAATTTAATACTACATGTGTGATGGTCTTGACAGATTCAGGAAAACAGAATTTGCCCTGCAAAAAGGCATGATTTCGTGCTCCTGGCACAATGAATTGCCGTGCATCTGCAGGAACTGGTGTATGCTGCCACGAGGTTGCAGCACCGTACAGGGCGACGCTCCGTGGTACACTCCATATCACCCATACTTCTCATCACCGGGAATAGCCGAATGTTCTGCTGGATGGTGGAGCTGGTGTTATTTGGGCTGCAATATAGGCCAATAGCAGAGGCTTAAATCATGGGGTTTTGTGGGTAATTTATTTACTGAGCTGATCCGATAGGGAGGACAACCAGGCGATTTCCACCCTTCCGGACTTGCTACCGGTCCCTTCTTGGTTTACCTTTGTAACCTACGATCAAGAAGGCCGGGGTTTACAGCTGCGCTCACCTTTGATTGAATCGACATGTCACTTTCCCCTACAGTACCAGCCCTTCAGTAGCACATAGCCACATCGTCCTACAACCATTAAGGATATTTGGCTGTAATCATCACTATATGATCGGATCAGCTCAGTAAATAAAATCTATGAAACTCACTCGTTTAAGCATGTGCTATTTGGAACTATGGCAGCCCAAATAACACCAGTTCCACCACCCTAGACATACCATGTTCCATTCCTGACATGACATGACTCTGAGGTGAGCGCAGCTGTAAGCCTCGCCCTTCTTAACTTTAGGTTAGAAAATCAAGAAGGAACCGGTCGCAAGCATGGAAGGGTGGATATCGCATGGTTGATCTGGTCCTATCTATCGGCCCAGCTCAGTAAATAAATACCACGCAATCCCTTAGCTTTATTCAAATAATGTTGTATAACAATGTGGTAAATATTCCAGTCGGTGCTCAAGTCGCAATGCTATAAAATCGTCAAGGCGGCTTTGGACGCCAAACGCGAGACGCCCCAGCTGTCGACCACATAACTCCCGGTTTCCTACGACTGCGAACGCCAAGAAAAATAAAACAGAGGAAAAAACCTTTACCAGTGAGTAGCAGAATGAGAGAGAACCAGGGAGGGGGGGTCTGAGGGCCTGATGAACGAGAACGGGTGGTCTGACAGACCCCTAAACGTATTTAAGACACCTTCAAAGGGGTCTAGGAGGCGCCTTAAAGAATCTTCATGGAGCTTTGGTGTTGTAAATCAGAGGATTACTTGGTTACAACCGACACGGGGAAACTGAATATCCTACGGAGGCCGCGGGAACGGTTTTTTCTTTTTCGCGGTCCGAGCTTCGGGATAAGGTCTCCCTGACCTCGGTTAACCTTGAGGGAGGGGCGCAACTGGTTAAAATAAGAGAAACGTCGCATACCGACAATGCACTCTTTCATTGGAAACGCACAGTTATAAAATTACCTACTCTGTTCCTTCCCTATGCTGACCGACGCAGAGACATCGTGCATAATGATGAAGCCCTAAATAAATTTTCGATTGATCTGATCAGGTTCGTGATTTTGGACTGAGCTGATCTGGTAGCTCAACTTTCGACTCTGCTGGTCAGGCACTTAACTCCATTTTCGACTTATCTGTTCTGGTAGCTCAATTTTCGACTCAGCTGATCTGGTTGCACAATTATTGATCGGGGAGCTCAATTTCCGAGTCATTGGATCTAGGAACTCAATTTTTGACTCTCTGATAAGGGATCAGACTCTACTCCCTTTGGCGTGTTATAATCATCAATGAAACAGTGTTACTGGTGTAGCAAAATCAGCTATCGAATTCGGTGCCTAAACACTGTGGAGCGTCAGTTTATTAGCAAACACAACAACTTGTCCTTAATCATTAAACTATTTTAGGGTGGTGTGTGTGAGGGGGGTGTCACAGTTGCTTCTACACTTGGTACGATTTTGGGCAAAACTGCTATTTTTCATTAACCTTTTCAACTGCTATGATGCTATCTTTGACCGACTTTGAGAGAGGATGAAGGTTTCCGAATAACAAGATGAGACCGACCGTGACTAGGCAATATTCCAACTAGGCTCGACCCTGGTGTGACAAGGTTCCAACTGCATACTCCATCTTATTGGCCGACTTCTTTTTGTTTGGGGCACTGCAGTATCGACTTTGGTTTGACGATTTTTAAACTGCACATTCGACCTTGGTTTAACAAAAATGATACCGATAGTATTTCGTATTTCCACAGATTTGAGTTTTATTGTGTTATTTGGCATCCGCTTCATTCGAATGTTGATGAGCACATGTCATTCATATTACGAGCATTATTATCATGTCATGAGACGTTCCTCTGATGTTGTTGTAGATGAACTTTTTCATAGCTGTTCATGATGATACAATAATTCTCTATCTACTTATACCTGTAACGTCAGATGTAAATGCCCGTCCAAACCTGAGATCAATCATTATTTACAATAAGGCGTCCTGTTATTATTATACTTGTAAATTACCATCTTAAGCATATAGGAACATAATATGTTCCTTATTATGGTATACTCGGAATCAGCGAGTAATAATTTTTTATAAGAATCACCCATTAAATCGGTTGAAATTATCCTTTGAAAATTCGCTCATCAACTCATGCTGCATGAATGGGACTTTTTATGTTTCAGAGCTTTGCGAACAATTAGCGAATTTCGAAGAAAATGAAACTATTGCAATGGCATCAAAATTTTAGTTCTTAATGCAAATTTTTGAAAAATGTCTTCATGGAAATCCGTTTCAGACCATTCTCAAACGATTCCTGAAATTTATATATATAAACCAGACGATATCTGACCCTGGAATAGAGCTAAAAAATCCGAACCAATTTCAAAATGTCAATAATATCAAAAGAAAGGGTAAGTTCGTTGGCCAGAATTTTCGGAGTACTCCAAGCGGGTCAACTTTCGAAAATCTAGAGTCAAAAATCGCTAAAAACGTGTTTTTGAGGTTTTTTGTGTAAATTGCCTACCATCTTAAACGTAGGAACATGGTATATTCGGAATCAGCGTGAAATTTCCTATAAAAATCACCCACCAAACACCCCGGTTAAAATTATTCTTTGAAAATTCGTTCCTCAACTCTTTCTGCATGAATGGAACTTTTTTTGGTTCCGTATCTGACTATCTGTCTGCAGTCAATTCCTTGTCCCAGGCTACATAAAATAATTGTCCGAATTCGATGAAATTTGAAGGGATTGTGCGGGTTAGGGCGTGACGGTCGCCTATACATTTCATCACCATTGGACAACTGTAGAGTGTATGCGTGCGCAAACGTGAGTATCCTGAAACCACGTGCGATATCTCAGTTCGCTCCAAATTGGAGGATAGTTCGGGGCTGAATCTAACACAGTTTTTTTTTTTTATGAATTTTGTCATGATTGGATCAGTTATAGCTACAGCGCATACCCAAACTTGTTCCGTGTTTTCATTGCCATAACCCCGGAACCGCTCTCTCAATTTCGTTGACATTTTCGTAGGGATTGTGAGCCCATTGCATCACCTAGACGGTCCCCTATTAATGTTATAGTTGTATCACCAGGTGCTTGTGCGCATGCGCAACCCTGAATTATCTGAAACTACGATACCTCAGTTCTAGTGGACCGATTTCATTCAAATTCGAAGGGTAGTTGGGGGCTGAGGCTCCAAGACAATTAGCTATGAATTTCATCACGGTTGGATCAGTAATAGCTACCATACAAGCGCGAACTAGAAATGTTGTTCTATACGTCCATGTTAGTAATGTGAGGAAGCTATACTGCCCACCCAACTTGGCAGACGTTTTTTCCCCCTACCTCGTTACAAAAATAATAGAGACAACTTAATTTCTCGTTTATCAACTTTGAAAATACCGCTACGGATTCCAAGTTATTTTTTGTCTGCTCTAAAAACATCATCATCGTTCCAATTTTTTGTAGCCTTTTTTCGGGACAGTTGCCACCACCGCTTCCGTGCAATATCTCGAGAACTATTTTCCCCTTGAGCTGACTCCCCTTTGCCTTCTCCTCCCCTGGTAAAAACTGCATTATTAATGGTTCGCCGGTGTTGCCGCCTTTTTGGTCGACTTTCGGAACGCCTTCGACTAAATCATAACGGGAGGCTGAGACTCCTGTAAAATGTTTTGAGCGCTTCATTCTCGTAAATAATTTGCGCCCATTGATCAGGTTATCTCGGGAGGTTGAGAAGAAACGCCTATATTATATTTCAGAAGACGTTATTTTTATTTAGGGCTTCATTTTTCGGCTTATTGTGACTGTTTTGAACAATAATGATGTAATCAAAAGGAAGCGGAATGTTTAAGTTCGAAGTTTGAAGAAGTTTGAAGATCACCCAAAATCATGATCGGGAATGGGGTCGACTGAAACACTCTTCTCCTTCGCCAAGCGTTCGCTGAATTTATTACCTTCTTCATCAATGCCTGTACTGTAATATTGTAACCAGCAAACCTCACCGCTAGTTATTAGCTGTTAACACTCAGCCACACATAAGGTAGGTAAGTAATAATACCAAACAAGTCCTGACTATTGCGTCATATAGGCACATCAGTGTTCGGCTTGACCGTGGATGGTGATGAGCCGGTGGTTGGGTCAACAATTGTTTGTCGAAATGGCCTGAATCCACAACAGGCATAGAGATACAGCCTGTCTTGGTTCATTACAGCTTTATACAGCTTATCTACTCTGGAATATTGGCTGAGGTTCAGGAAATCCGTTCGTCATCGGATGTTACTACACACACCCATCAACCAACAATGTAATTCCTACCCAGTTAAATTATTTGATTATTGTGTTTTATTTTGATAACCACGATCTAGGTTTTTATGAATATGAGCCGATCCTCTGTCCTCCTATGAATGTTATCAGCGCCGGGCCAATGGTAGTCACCCAGACGACTTACAATGATCGATTTTGCTCAAACTTGGAGGGTAGTTGGAGGCTTTCCTCAAGATTTCGTCTTCAGATGTAAAGAAATTAATGGATTAGATGAATTCTTCTGAATTGTTTCAGTTCTGCCGGGTATGTATATTATGATATCGTCTCATTCATAGAAACTTACCTCTGGAAGGTGCGCCCTTTTCGCAGCCACTTCTCAATTTATTGGCATTGTGGTTCGATTTTGGATGGGGAATTCGGGCGAAAATATGCACCATCCATATTAAATACACATCTGTAATTTTTTCTGAATGCAGGCTCCGTCGGGTTGGCAGATGGTGGGTTGCGGGTCCTGCGGATCGAAAGTAGGTGCGGATTGAGAGCTTTTCTAGTTTTGACACCAGAGAGATTGATGTTTGATGTAAATAAGGTATACTGAACTTACTAAAGAGTGAATGATCGTCCTAAAGATCTGTTGGGTCCCTTTGCCCTCTAACATAGGCTGTGCCCGTACCTGCCAACAATAAACGAATTCAGCGATCCCGTCTTAAACAGTCTTGTACCCAATGATGTCACCCATTCTCTCCCTTGGAACTGCAAAGACTGGAAAACCACAGACATAAATCTAACCACCTGTTTAGGCGTGCGACCATTACTCATAGCAAGCGTGTAATGATATTCATTCCAACGGTCTAGGGTCACGTTTTGTAGTAGGTGGATAGTGGATGCTATAAATGTGGATACTCCACTGGCTATAAGCGGAAGCTGTAGAGGGAAAAGAGGAAATTCTTCCATGAATAATTCATATCGGGGAATAGCAAAAGGATAACAGAATGGGGGAGGCTTATTTCCTCGACACCTCTTAGGTTGAGTGTCTGGGGTCGATTTTTTCCCTAGGCTTGAGAGGTGGGGTGACGTTGTTTACCCTGCGATTGGCTTCAACAGTGCAGAGTATATGAATTCATAAAGCAGAAGTTATGTATAACTTGCTTTCAATAACCCGAGTATGATAGGGTTAGTATAATATGAAAGTGGAGGATATCCAATTTTAATTCAGTTTTCGCAATCCACCGCCGAGAGGGTATAGAGGGTGAGGGATAACCCGGTAATCTTTACAAAAAACTCTTGGGAGGAAATACTTTTCTAGGGTAAGATAGGGTCTTACGTCGAAGGGAACCTTTTCCTTTGAAAAGGGAAGCGCAAGGGATTATGGTGAGAGGCGAATTTATCCTTGGGAAGCCTGCCCGTTGGATTTAAGGAAAGGAATCGTTTTTCCCGAGCAACGCAGGGGGAGAGGAGGTGTTGGGAAGAAAACTGAAGGGGAGGTGATTTGTGCTGCCCCCAGACTCCCATCCATTACCTGAATGAGGCCCATCAGGAGGTTTAACACCAACAAATACGAAGCTAACACTTTTATCGGCTTGGTGGGGGATTTTTTTTGCCAGCCTTCTCTCTATCTGTTGTGATCCGGAGGAGATTTGGGTTTAATGCGTTTCGCCCGCATTACGTTTCGGAGGTGTAGGTGTGAAAGTATTACGTAAACGAGGAGGGAAGTAGGTACTGAAGGAAATATAATTTGTAGGTACCATTGTAATTCACATGATGGAGCATCGTTAATAATATTTATCATGATCTTATTGATATCAGGTTTATTATTATGCTACCCAACCTTATCTGTAGGTACGTTGCACGGTCAACATTTTTCAAGATCCTAGGAAGAACATGTTGAGCTAGTGAACGCAGAATAAATGTAACAGGAACATCAACAGTAAAAACCCCATCAACTCAGCGTAGAATCATAGCGTCAAATTTCTCCATGCTTTTAAAACAATGCTGCTAACAATCTCACAACAAACCTCAACTGATGATAATATAAAGATAAAAACTCTAAGTAACGAAAAACGTAAAGTACCTACGTAAAGAAAACGTAAGTTACGAACGTATTCACCCGTTCATCGTTCATGAAGGACCGTAGATTCTTGGAGAAGGAAGAAAATGAGGGAATTTGAATTTTCCTATAAAAAATCACCTGGCCTTGAACTTAGCTATAATTTTGAAGAAAAAAAACCTCCATCCACATCCGTCATCCACATAGCCACCTAGACATGAATGTGACGAATATTATGGAATATATATTCCAAGGAATGTAATAAAATCTATCTACCTACTAACGTGAAAAAACCTGTATTATAAATACAAAATGAATCAGAAGAAACGAAATGTAGTTAAATCAGTGCAGGTCTAAATAGTGCTGATATAAATATAGCGTCTTTCCATCTTTTCGCTGCTCATAGTTATTTTTCACTTTTTCAATTGAATGGTCTCATCAGTCAGAGCTTTTCAAAAAGGTGCATCATGGGGGGGTGTCATGATGGTTCAGCAAAAACGGGTCTTGTTTTTAGAACTTGATAAGCCATCCCACCCCGTGCCCGTCTGGGAGATGCCCATAGAAGTCACTACGTCATAAGCGTGTTTCCACCCGTTTTGTGGCCAAATTTGGCAGATTTCGAGCTGAATAAGAGGGTTCGAAAGTGGAAAATTCCTTTCCTCTCATGCGCAGACTCCCATCAAACCTTTTTCACTTTTAATCAAACCGTCTCCCGTTCGAGGTAAAAAAAATTCAACCGAAAGTGAAAAAGGTTCATAAATCATTTTTGTTGTTGTAAATCAAAGGTTTAATTTATTGAGTGTGATAAAGTTTAATTTAACGTAAAAAAGGTAAAGGTTTAAAAAGATGGGAAAATGCTATAGGATTGTTGCCGGTGAAGTCCTGAACTGTAAGCGGTTGGTGCAAGCCTATGGACCATTTCAATTAATGCACATATACCTTCGCTGACCCTTTGGTGAGCTATTGTTATGGTTTTATTATGAAATAAAAATCATTGGTATTCATACATTTAACGAACGCAAATTCGCGAAACCACATCTCGCTCCATAAAATCAACTCTAGAAAAGTTTGACATCATAGTTACGCACCAACGAAGGAAATTACACAATGTTGTAGGGATGTCATTGTAACCAACTCCAACAACTATTATTCGATCATAACCGTCAACCGATGCTATGAACTGGGAAACCGAGGTTTTTGTTATGAAATTATTACGATGTTTTTAATACCAAATTGTATCGACCTGTTCCGATTAATGAAATCTGAAAGGCTCAACTGACAGGAATAGTTTGGTCGTTGAAATCGTCTCAAAAACTTCTTTTCAGCGGTTTCCATAATGTGCCTATTTAGTGTAAAAAGTGGTAAAATTCCCTATTTACTAACGTGTTTATTCAAACATCGTCACTAAGGTTGAACGATTTCACGATGGATGAGGATTGGGTTGTACGACATGAACCAATATAACCTTGCCAGGAACTTACCCCTTACCCGTCGTTTTGCAACAAACCCATCAACATCGGAGCCGTTGCTCGTTTTGACATAATATGTTCAAGAGAGGTCCTATGCACTCTAATTAGGTGCAGAGCAAAAATATTTATTGGAAGTCCAATATGTGCGCTCTTAACGCAAAGAACAGTCAAGTACTTACCTTGTTTATCATACACCTATACTTCGGTCTGTATTAGGGAGGTCACAAAAACCTTTAAAAAACATGGACGTATAAAGTCAGTTATTGAACGTTTCAGCAAGATTGGTAGAATAGTTCCGGAGTTATCCCAATGACAATATATTTCAAGTTTGCACATGCGCAGTAGCTATTAATGATCCAATCGTGTCGAAAATCATAGATAATTGTCTTGGAGTCAGCAACAAACTACCCTCCAAATTTGAGCGAAATAGGTCGAATGGGAACTGAGATACCGGGCTAACTCGCACAATCCCTGAAAATTTCATCGAATTCGGACCATAACTTCATACAGTTCTGCCTGGGACAAGGAATTGACTACAGACAGACCGACACACAGACAGAGTCTGAACCAAAATTGTTCAGGAAGCTCTGAAACATATAAAGCAAGTGGAAATTTTGATTTTGGAGGACAAGTTTTTTTCTTTTACGAATACATACAGCTAGCACAATACATCTAGCTTCTTAATGGGGAAACTAAAAATACGATACATCACGCAAACAATTATTTACCTAATGTTGTTTGGCTCTAATACCTAGCATTTCCAATCAAATTTCTTCCTATTTTTTCCAAATGAAAAAGACACAGCGATTGTGTTGTAACGTCATTCACTCACACTCACGGGAGGAACCCCTCGTCACTGAGGGGGGTCAGGAGATCTATCGTGAGTTGTTGTATACTCATAGAACCCTGATACTGATAGAACCCTTACCTAGAACTGATAGAACCTAGATACTGATAGAACCCTTAGAATCCTGATTTCTAAGGGTCATAGATTGGGGTCAACAATTGGGCTTCGTCAGTTCTTATTCCAAATAGAGAAATACATGAATAGAAACAAATTAATATGTTTTGATTCGAGAATGTAATTATAATCGGGTTACAATGCTGGGTTCCTTGAAGTGCGTTTTAACGAAGTTTTACTGTACACGTGAAATGTTTAACATTTACATGGGTAATTCAAAAATTGTTTACTGGTTATAAATATTCCAAAGAAAAATGGTTCTTCTAAATTTCTCTCAATGAATCATGACTGGAACTTTTATTTTTTTGTTTTACAAACACCTAGATGTGAAAGATTAATAACCTGGCGACGTTTAAAGGGAGACAATCATGACACAAGGTGATAGATTCGTACTGAAGAGTGACAGACTGTGAATGAATAAGAGAAATGCTCAACTTTAATAAATTAGTCTTGTCAACCGTTTCAATCCGTCAAACAGGGATGAGCTGGTGGGACCCGAACTCTGAACTTGGCCTTGAACGGGGTCAAACACACGTGAACCTCTTCCCTCGAATCGCGAAGGGGTGTAAGAGGTCGCGTGGCGCCCCGAGGGGACACGTGGACGGCACGTGGCACGGATGTCCCGCTTCTCAGTCTTCAAGGGACCCCGCCAAAACCAACGACACGGATTTACAAAAATACGATCGTCTGTATTTGGCATTTCCAATTTCCTCCACCAGGAAATTCTTCATAATCCTTTTCACTTGTTTTTCTCTTGTCCTTTACACTCTTATTCCGTTTCGTTCAATTCCTCCAATCCCTGCTCGAGCAAAAAGAAAATACCAAATAAAGCGGCAAGAAAGCACTAAGTTGGGCAGGAGAATAGAAGCCACTTAGCTAAGAATAACCATAAATTGTCATATACTTAGCAGAAAATAATACGAAGAAGGGATTTTTTGCATTATAAAATAACTACCGATTCTAATTTCAAAGAATATAAGAGTCCCTGCTCCCGTTAAGTACTTTCTGTAGATTGAATAGATTTGATCAAATTCATTCCCATACGAATGTGAAACAAGTGTTCCGGATCCAATTGCCCAACCTATGTGGGGCAATGGGAACCACCCTCAGGGTTCCTCGTCTTATGCCAAAGGTCGTAGTCACTGATCGTTATTTTCTCTGCTCAGCTATATTTTTACCCAAAGGATTGTTGTGGGAAATATCAATAATATCTAAAGAAAGGATGCCTCCAAGGTCAACCCATTTGATGCATTGAAAAACCTGGTTTTCATCGGTTTCTTCCAGTATTCTCGGGACCGAATAAACTTAAGATTATGACTCACATCGTAAAGTGTCTCATTATTACTGTATAACATACGTATGTGGAGGAATTCCAAAAATCACAAAAGTGAAAAATAATAAATAGGATTTTTACCTGCGTTGGAACATGGTTGAGGCGCTTCCCGAGCCGGTACCACTCAATTCACCCATATAAGGTGTTAAGGTTGAGACAACTTCAAGAATTGATTCTACAACCAATTTCCTACATAAAGTTCTTCTTGGAGGTTTTTTGAACTCTTGTTTTCGTGAGTTTTACAGTTAGTATATTTTTTCACTGTTATCGACCTGAACTATGAGTCCTTCTCCATCCTCTTTAAACATCATGTTATTATGGTGGTACAATAATGATAAACATCTGATTCCTAGTGGCGGACGTATTTTTACTTATGTGTCGGTTCTCGGTTGAGACGGGCTGTGGATTCTAGGTGAAAGCGTAGGGTGAGGCACAAGGTAGGCACTAGCCTAGCCTGTTAAATATGTTAATTACAAACGAGGAAATTAAAGAGAGAAATTTGTTGAACTGATATAGGTAGATTCCACAGATATATTTCTAATCAATTTTTCATGGCGTTCTGATACATTAGGTTAATACTCATATTACGTTTGTTGTGAACTGTTGGGAATAGCAACATAACTGGGAGGTTGGAGAGAATTGACAATTTACATCCTTCTTCGGAAGCTTGTCGTCTACCCTCCGGCCATCACCTATCAAAGCCGCCACTATACCTGACCAGAAACTTTGCAACAGTTTTGTAAAAATCACATCAAAATTATGGGTCCAATAGTTTTGACGGATAAGACTTTACGAATAGACATAAGTCAAGCAGGCACGCACTTGACAATAATTATGAGTGCAAGCGATATTTTTGACTATACAGACTTTTAGCGAATTCCCGAAGAAAAATCAGCTGTTGCAATGGTTTCAAAATTTTTATAGTGAAAAATTTCAAAAATTTTCTATATGGAAATCTGTTTCAGACCCGATACATACATATCAGATATATGACTTAAAATACGATAGTTAAGTATACACTTTCGATCGGAAATGGCCTAGAGAATCGATTTCTAGCTCCTTGCAGACTTCTTTTGCTTATATCCTGTATAGCAATATCCATACCCATTCATTTCAACTCTTCCACCAACCTCGCGCTTTTCCGCGGAACTCTGATGATGAAACCAATGCGGTTTCGAAACGTCGGCGTCGGTTAGATGATAAAATGACGCGGGAATTCCCGTGAATTGTCTTCTGTATGGACGAGTGTTTGGAAGTGTGGCTCGAGGCGGATATAAGATTGGCATTGCTCCCTGCTCATCACGTTCTGTTCAACATCTACCGCAATTTTCTCACACCCAATGACACGCTACCTTCACAATCATCTTCTCCTCTGTAAATCCAACGATACGACTGGTATTTTTTTATCCATCCCATCTCCCTCGACGCTCAAGAATCAGAATCTCAATCATTTTGGCCTCCGGGGCGAGTTAATTCGTTGTGATGATACGCCGTTCAAACTGATACCGCAACGTATCGGAGGTAATATGAGCCGGAAGCTCACAACGGTGGATGGAAATTATGAAGAACCTTCTTTTTAAGGAGGGTACTTTTTTTTCGTAACCCGTTATCGAAATCCAACCGCAAATCTGCGACCGTGATCAAGGATGTGGTGTAAATTGCAAACCAAAGGATTCAAAAGGTTTCAGGACGAGTTACCTGGGAGTCATTCTCTCGCATGATTCAGAGCTTTGGCGCCTAGAATGAAGGGGTCCACCAATGAAAAATCAGAAGAAAAAAAACAAAACAAAAAACATTTTCTGCTTAGTATTTTTATTATTTTTTTCTACTCTTCAGTTGATATTAATAATAATTAATATTACTGCGTTAAGAATGCCTGTTCAAATGTCCAGGAGTTTTACTAGAATCTCGAGAGTTCACATTGGTTTCAAAATATAATGGTCGCTGAACATCCTGAAGAGAATAGAAAACATCTTTTCCCAACGATCGTATTTCTGGTGAACCGGGTGCTCCAAATCCTCTTCATCCAAGCCAGAGAAACAGTTCTCGCAACACCTCTTCTTAATGCGCTGCGTAAATTCCCATCTGCGGACTAACACTGATGCATAAAAATATGATGAACAACATATTCAAGGGAATTATGTATATTATTACATAATTACATGTATTGTGTCTACGACACATGTCGACGCTTTTGTCAGACTCTCGATTACTATTTGCTCCTCATTCTACGGCTTCTCCATCAAACAGATTTAACCCACGCAAATTACTTTAAAAAAAAAAAAAAAAAAAAAAAAAAAAACTTACTCCAATGGGGTATTCCGACACATGGTTGCACGACGCACCTCATACCAATGAGATTCAAGATTAGGATTAGCTCTGAGAATGGAGTCCTCTTTAGTTGACAATCATGTGATACCATGCACCTATCTAGTATCTACCTACTTATTTAGTATGTGATGCTTCTGAGTATAATAGGTCAGTTTTGAGGTAAAAGTGGCCTACTCATTCACCTCAAGACCCTTTCAGATTCGCTGGCATTCAGTTGCTGCGAATGTCATAAATAAAAGTCACCAAATTCCTATCCTTAAAGTAGAAGAAAGGAATATCGACTCGTGCTGATCAAATCTCTCTATGAATATAATTCGGAAGGGTTGCTCGGGCAATTCGGTTGAAACTTCTCCCAGTACACGGCTGTTTGGTAGTAAATAACTCTAAAAACGACTACACCGATTCAAATTAATCTCCAAGGCCGAAAAAAGGGATCGTGGCTCGTGCTGATCAAATCCAGTCAATAAACCAATGTAAACCTTCTAACATCCTTCAGCTCCTCAAGTTACGGTCGCCTCCTATTTCACCCGGGCCCTCTCGCCTAAGCCCTTCAAATCGAGTAGCCTCCAAGGCCCAACTCCCCACTCGACATACTGTCCCTCCTACAGCCTATGCTACTCACATAACATCACTTACGCACATAACACACACACACACTCACCTACTTGAAGAGATCCTGTACACAACACACGGAACGCACACTCCACACACACACACCTTGGACTGGCCTTTTGCTGAGTTCAACCCGATTCTTCATACTGCACTGCCCCTCGGCACGCACCTTTCTCTACGGAAATTCCAATAAAGGTATCCAATATCTCTGTTTTTTCCTCACGCATTTTTTATCCGTCCCCCCTCGTTCAATCCACCTTATAAAAAAATGGTAAAAGAACTAAAAAACAATATTAAAACGTTCCCGCAACACCCTTCACCCCCCACTTACTTTTTCTTAATATCAGAGTCTACCGAAGCCCCACCTCTGTCATCCACCTTCTTCCCTGAGGTAAATACAAGAAGAGGGAGATCCCAAGAAATTAGTTTTCCGACCCTACTTTATCAGCCCTTCTCTTCAATTTTCTGTCGAGATTTGTTCGTCAGTTGCAAAGCAGGAAACAAAGTTGACTCAGAAAAGAGTCACTCTTGGACTTAAAGTGCACTAAAGGAGGTTGTCACGAAAGAATGGTTCATAATTTATTACACTATAACATTGTTATTTTTATAACACGACATTTATACAACACGATTTTTGTGTCTGGTTGTCTGATTTTTCAACACATCATGGAGTGGTTCCCAAGTAGAGTGGAATATGGCCTTCTTTAAATCGATATTTTTCCATTCGAGGCAGGGCTCCAATCGCAGGAGATCTAATGGTATGATGGCTCCTCAGATGGTCTGCTCTGAATCACTTGCTGAGGAATGGGGGAACCCTCAGGGAACAGTAGGAAGTTGGCTCAGGACCTGAGCATTTTCTGTCATACGAGCAACCTCCATGTGCAAAAGCACGGTAGCAGGAATACAGAGAGACAAGAGTGACTCCCAAGAAGTGGAGGAGCTGTGATTATTTCTGTTAACATTGAATAGAGGTGAACAACATCCATCGGCTTCCAAGAAACCCTTCTGTGCAAGCCCTGTTTTGTTGTGGAAAGCATTAGGAGGCCCAAATACTTTATAAACACGGTCCTTGATCGATCTTTGTGTTTCTACAGTGCACATCAATACGTCACTGACATGATATACAGGGTGTCTACAACTATCTTGGGACAAACTTCAGGAATCGATTCCACAGAGGTAATTTCCAACAAAAAGTGTCTCATAGTCTTAACCTCTTCTTTAACCCCAATCAATTTCATGATTTTGTTTTTTTCCTTCGACCTTACATCACTAAAACTGCCTTAATTAACAGTGTACTACAAAAAAAAGAATATAGAATTTTTATAAGAAAGGACTACTAACCGTTTCCAACAATACATTTTCAAGGCTCAAAATGCATACCAAAGTTCACATTTCAAGAATTTCCCGAAATGTATACCTTTTTTCACCCATCGTTTCGCTTCTAAACCAATACTGTTGAGCTGGGCACTCAACAGAAAAAACTTTCTCAGGACCTCCAACTTTCCAACTGTGTTGTACGTTTCAATTTTGGTGCACTAATTGATGGAGAAAATTGGGTTTAAGTGCAAAAAAACCGTGTGTTTTTCAAGATAATCGAGTGTTTTATGGTATTCCGACCTACCCATGACTGGAGAAATTAAGGAGTAGATTTTACAAAAATGAAACTTGAAGTTATAATATAATGGCTTGAGAGTCTCGACCAGATTTGAATACAAACTGAGGTCAAGAGGACGCAGAGGAGAGATAGGGACGCTCGGTGTGACATAGAGGAGAGATGCGTCCATTCCC
>JAEMON010000016.1:7970634-7984954 GCA_030264115.1 Lygus lineolaris
CAATGCTTCCGCTACCTTGGTAGACTCGGAAGCAAAAACAAAGCTGGTGCGCAAAACGCGTTATAGCGCAAGAGCGTGGAGCGCAAAAATGTTATATTTGAAATCTTGTGAAAAATTAAGGGGGCTACCGTTTGGATTTTTAACGAAAATTTAGAGATTTTATTAGACATACTATATATAACATTCCCCAGTCCAATTTGGTTTTTTCCCAACCAAATATACTTTTTTCCATTCAAATTTGATTTCTTAAAGCAAATTTACCTAGTTTTTGAATTGAATTTGATGTTGAATTTGATGTTTGAATCTCTTCGACAGGTGGTAACGGAACCTTGTCCTCTGGAGGGTGACGTCATCGGCGTCAGTTCCATCGGAGTCGCCGGCCCGTACTCCCACATCGTCCTGAAGAGGAACCTCAAGACGAAGAGTCGCGTCCTGGAGGCCGGCCGTCTTCCCGAGGATGGCCTCCCTCGCCTCGTCCTCCTCACTAACCGCTCTCCTGAGAACATCTCGGAAAACAAGAAACGTCTGGAAGAGGCTCCGATAGACGTGGAGTTCGTGAGTCTCATGAACAACTTCGCCAAGGACGGAGTGAGAAACTACCTGTACCGAGGTTTCACTGTCCTGAACGGAACGCCTAACAAGTACAACCACGTCAGTTTACAGAATTACAACTATTTTGTTATAATGAATTATCAAGCAAAATTACTGTGTAAATTTCTACTTAAAAATTGAAGAGATGGGTAGAATAAAATTGGGGAGCGATTGTGTAATAAGGGTCCATAAATTGTAAAGGATACCATGTTTAATGTAGGTGCCTGACTACAAGCAACTATGAGTAAAAAATTGCAAATTTTGCTTTTTTTTACAGCAAAATGACCAACAATCCATATTATTCCATCCACAATTCATGGTACATACCTATTGTACTGCACTAATAAACAGAGAAACCAATACCTAAATGAGATACCTATGATAATGAGTACTCAAATAAGATTATGATTATTACTATGGCTGTCTCCAGTACACCCACACACACAACAATATTATTTCGATCCCATGAAAGGATACTGAATTTTCCGATGATGCTGATGAATAAAGCGAAACTGGTCGGACCACCTACCTCGAAGAGGCCTATTCTTCACCCTCAACGACACTTGATTAAACCACTAGATGGCCCCAACCATCAATTATGTACTGATTTGGGTGTTTTAGAGATTTTCGAGTACCACCTGATATAATATTGTAAAAGAATGAATGCTAGAGTATGACCCAATAACTTGTGAATACTTAATACTACACCTACTTGTCGAAGAGAAAACTGGAAGAACTCCAATACAGCAACTTATCCCTACCTAGTTTTTCACACACATCAGTGCTTTTTAACCCCAGAAACCACGAGTTTCACTAAAAACACTATATTTAATTATTTAGATTGATGCCTACTCTTCTGGCTCAGGGAAACGGCCGGTTTGGTTCATATTCTCCGGTATGGGATCTCAATGGCCGGGAATGGCCAAGTTCCTTATGCAGCTGCCAGTCTTTGCCAGAGCCATCCACACCTGCCACAACACCCTTCTGTCGAAAGGTACGACAACTGTTGTTGTAAACTAGGTACTAAGTATATTACATAAATATTCTAATTTTTATAGGAATATTTATATTTTGATATTTAATCATAAAATTTATATTTAATATATTTATATAATCATAAAATATTCTAATATAAAAATTCTATTTTTCTGAATTTAGTTTAAAATTTGCCTGAATTATGTTCTTATTTCATTTAATTATTTTTATTTTTTATTTTTTATTTTTTTTCGTTTCAACTTTGTTCATTAAAAATATCTCATTAGTTGCTACCCACCCATTTATGCCAAATAAAAGTTACCAATAAAAGTTCTTATTCTTATTCTTATAAAACCTTCCGGAATCAGTGGAGTAGTGCATGTTGTAAATAGTACCCACACCTTAGGTACCCGGAACCTGTAATCAGGGAGGGCGGGTAAAGGACCCCGGATTTTTCGAATTAGAAAACCCCTAAATACCCAATAATCCGTAAGACGGAGGAATTCCCCCTTCTCACGTCAATTTATCGTATGATCTCTGTAGGCGTGAAAAGTGGGCAAACAACCGAACGACAGACAGAAAAAAATATGCAATATAATCGTCTTCAAATCCATAAAACAGACACCATACAGACGGACATACGATTTTTTTTTTTTTTTTAAATAATGCATTTATTGGCTATTTACAGTACAACGATACTGTTCCATGATTACAAGTACAGAGGTAATAGGTAATCAAGATATGTAATAAAATGCTACTAACCCTATAAACAGTAAAACTTGTGCTGGGGTTAGGAGTCTCAACTACGAACTATTGACAAGGTGAAACATCGCCAATAATAATATATTACATTAGATAAGAATGTTTTATTAGAAAAAAGAAAAAAATGGATTTACCTAGGGCATCAGTATTTTCTGAGTTAAGTTTGCTCACTTTGTTTTATTTGAAATAAATATTAACTTTTCATTTACTTATCGCGTTTTGAAATAAAGTTTGTTTTCTTCAGTCATGCTAAACTAGGTTTTTGCAGTTTCACTTGTCTTTTAATAAATTGGTAATGTAGGAGAAAGTTCTTCCAGCAGTTTATTGAATAGTTTTTCTCCAAGACGTTTTTCTCGCAGACGGTCATCTACTATCATTCCAAGGTACTTAATTTTATCAACCCAGTTGATAGTAGGACATGCACATCCCTGGTAGTATGATCACTGTGCCATTTCATATTCTCTCCATCGAGGGTGTCAGGGAGAAGGCCATACATTTTGATCTGACTAAAATTAGGTTTCATTCCCTCTCGGTTAAGTAATGCATTCAGATTACCTACTTTGAGCTCTGAGCATGGAATCCTCCCATGTTTTTCCATTTGTCACCAGTGCCATATCGTCAGCAAAAGCCATTATTTGCCCCTCTGAGTTCTCAATACCTCATCTAAGAATGCTATGAACAAGATTGGGCAGACCGTGCTTTGCGCAATCCGAAAATGAGACGAGGACAGGTTACTGCATGTATTCTCTATTCTCAATCTCTGCGGACGACTTTTTAAATAACTCCTAAGCTTTTTATTTTATTAATACAGACGGTATTATCTATCAATCCAGTCCAACTAATTTGTCGATCTATTTAATTTATTCTACGTTACACTCCTGTTCTTTTCAAAGGTCTCAACCTTTTGGACGCAGTGACGAACGAGGACCCGAAGATTTTCGACAACATTTTGAACGCATTTGTCGGTATTGCGGCCGTACAGATCGGTCTTGTCGACGTGCTGCGGTGTGTTGGAGTCGAGCCAGATGGCATCATCGGCCATTCCCTGGGCGAGCAGGGCTGCGGCTACGCTGACGGCTGCTTCACCACTGAACAGATGATATTGTCCGCTTACGCCAGAGGGAAGGCTTCTCTCGATGCGGGTTTGATAAAGGGTGAGTCAAAAAAGTTCAAATGATGCTCTATTTGCATAAACGCAATGAGCTAATTCTCAAATACTATTGAGTAATGCATGCCATACCTTTAGATGAGGAATAAAAAAGCTTAGGTACTTCTAGCCAGTAGCTAACGATATTAAGCAGGTAGGCACTATACAATTAGGCTTCCCAATATAGGTACGAATGAAATGATTATGCAATGTTCCATCACGTAATTCCGTGTGACGCCGCCAACTGGTGTCAGTCTGGACCACGATTTCAGCCTATAGTGGTGTCGGAAATCTTCATGGACATTTTCGATATCCGAAGAATATTACCTCTGAATTTCGAGGTGAAATAGGCAGGCTACCCGAAATCATTATCATAACCATCAGTGAAGGGCAAACTCTATTTCTCAGAATACTTTTGTTTTCTTTGTAAATGTGGTTCTAACCAGACCATTCACCATGTTCAACGATACCTTTGAAACCACCTAAGTGTTTAAAATGCAATAGAACGATCGGAAATCAATACAACATGTAATTAGTGTGAATAAATAACCAAAAATCATGTAATTGATACCAAAGTTACCTACTTTCCAAAAGTCCTTGTCAT
This sequence comes from Lygus lineolaris, assembly GCA_030264115.1. Taxonomy (NCBI): domain Eukaryota; kingdom Metazoa; phylum Arthropoda; class Insecta; order Hemiptera; family Miridae; genus Lygus; species Lygus lineolaris. Next base: position 7,974,714 of record JAEMON010000016.1, read on the forward strand.
TATTTTCCTTTTCTTCATATTATTATCACGACAGGATGGTGAAACTGCAGTTATTCGACCTGCCCCCAGTTCCAAGTAGCAGCTGTGGGCCTATAGATGATGTAGGGACGATGTGGTTTTCTGCTACTGAAGAGCTGGTGCGGTAGGGGGGAAAGACATGCCGGTCCCTCTGAGGAGAGAGCATCGTTGTAACCCTTGGCCTTCTTGAAAATAGGTTTCACAAGTTAATCAAGAAGGAGCCGTGTCACAAGTCCCGAAGAGTTTGGATATCGCGTGGTTGTTCTGCCTATCAAATCAGCTCAGTAAATAAATAACCCAAAAAAAAACATAAGCATATGATTATGTTCTTCCACTCAAGACGAATCAATGACTCTTGCATGCAAAAACATACTTCTCACAATCCTTTTAACAGAAAACCGTCCTGATTTCTCCTGACCCGGCAGAAAACCCCATTCTCAAAAACTCTATGGATTTTTCAGGAATGATGGCTGCAGTTGGTATGGGCTACCTGGAAATGAAAGACCAACTGCCAGGAAACGTCGAAATTGCCTGCCACAATTCTAAAGACAGTTGCACGTTATCTGGACCGGCAGAAGAGGTGGCAGCCTACGTGGAGGAACTCAAGGGGCGAGGAGTCTTTGCTAAGGCAGTCAACGTGGGAGATATCGCCTTCCACAGCAAGTACATGAAGCCTGCTGGTGAACTCCTGGTCCAGTATTTGGGTGAGGTGAGTACCCACTTGGTCCTAAGCCTGAATTTTAGGGTAGGTACTGCAAGACTCCCCCCATCGCCTCGATCCCTCTGCATTGCTTTGAACAGATTGACTCTTAAGAAGAGATGCTGTTTTGATTCCTTAATAACCCGCATTGAGCTTGAAATTTTTTTTATTCCTCGCTTGGTTTTTGATATTGGCATTTTCTCCCCTTAGCGGAGTGACATACATTGAAGAATAATATAATAAATTATATCGAAGAAGAACAGCTTGTCTTACCAAAGCCCATTACTTTAAATTTGGAATAAATTGTCACTTCACTAATGGCTGTCCCGCATTTCAGGTGATACCTGAACCCAAAAAAAGGACGACTCGATGGGTGAGCAGTTCAAACGCGGAGAGCCTTTGGGAGTCCGATCTGGCTCAGTTCTGTTCGGCAGAGTACCACGCCAACAACATGTTGAGTCCTGTCCTTTTTGAAGAGGCGACATCTCACATCCCTCCGGACGCCATAGTCATTGAAATCGCTCCACACGCTCTTCTACAAGCCATTCTTAAGCGATCCATTCCAACAGCCACACACGTACCGCTGACGAGCAGGTTCGACGAGAATGGTCTCATGTTCCTTCTGAGTGCCATAGGCAAATTGTATGTGACAGGAGTGCCGATAAAACCGGATGCCCTCTACCCACCGGTTGAATACCCCGTAGCACGAGGCACCCCGTTCCTCTCCACATTCATAGGCTGGGAACATAAGGATGAATTCAGATTCACCAAAGCCAAAGGTGATGTTATTTCATGCTGGAAAGAACTAGAAGTCTGCCTCACAGACGAAGACTACCTACGACTAGCCTCCCACAAACTAAGAGGAAAGTTTGTGATACCAGACAGCTTTTACATTGAACATCTCATAGAAATGTTCACGGACTACAAGAAAATGTCAGGCTCTGCAGTAGTGATTGAGAACTTGAAATTTGAAAATGCCGCTGAAATCAACTACCATTCAATCGTCGATGTAATGTTCAAGGTTCAGAGGGGTGTAGGAGAATTTTGCATAAATGAGAGTCGAACGGACAAAATGCTAGTTAAAGGATCGATTAAACTTTTAGACCCACGTGGATTTAACCCAAGAACATGCTCAGTCACCTTGCTAAACGAGGAGTCGATAAATTATGAGATTGATGGGAACAACTTCTACTCATTACTGAAATATCAAGGAGTGGAGGTTGATGGCGATTTCATGTCGATTAAGAAAATAGCAGTAGCAGATGATAGAATTCAAGCTGTGATAACTTGGACAGGAAAGCTGACTGAATTCCTGTACAATGCGTTTATGCTGATAGGATTCTTTGAAGCCAGAAAAACAGGTGAACTGCTGTTCCTTAAATCAGCAAATGAGTTGATGATTGATCCTGCAGCTTTCATCAACCAACCCAACCGCGAAATCTTCGTAGAGTACAACGCCAGAACCAGGATTTTGCAGGCCAAAGGTCTGAGGATGCTGCTCCCAGAGACCCGACACCTGATGCTTGAGGTCATCCAAGGGTCGGACGATCATTTACTGTGCAACCTGCCGCAGTTTGTGCCTTACAAGAATCCAAAAGTTCGAAATATCACTCAAGCTCTCGAGCTTTCAACTCAGATAGTTTTGGAAAACGCTCAACTCCCAGAAGTCGGAGCGATCAAAATAGCTTGCATTGGTGGATCATTCTTCAACGAGCTATCAACTTTTATCAATTCTCCAAAATACTGCGGTAAGTTGGAGTTGACGAATTATAAATCCGAAGAGGAATTTTTGGAACAAGATATTTCAAGTTTACACCGCGATGTTGTCTGGGTTGTTTCATCGACAAACTTGAAGCCAATCACAATTCATTACGCTGAATCGTCTCTCGAATGTTTCTCTTGGGCACCAGCTGGTGGCAATGGATTGTACAAACAATCAATGAAGGAAATTTCCAGCTTTGTTGTCAATGGCGAAAAATTTGCTCTCACATTGTTGAATAAGCCGGAAGAAAAGAAAAGGTTTGAAGAGGTCATTTTTAGTGGCAACATTGACTTATTGGAGCAGAAACTAAACAGCGTGAATGATTTGAATGCTTCTGAAGAATGTGGTCAGAATGTTGTAGTTTTAATTTCAGCGGTGGAATCTATATCAACTGTGATGGAGATTATTGATGAGACTAGGAACCTGTTTAATCACCATCTGCTCAGATACGTATTCACTGATGATAGCTTTCTGAACGTAAAGTCGTATAGCAGTCAAATCCAGAAGGATCTGAAGGTTAACATCAAACTGAGTGGTGTGTGGGGGACTTTGAGACAATTACCTGCAGACCTAACCGAAGAGATGGCTCCGGATGATGTCTGTAGTGGCATGCCTGTGTTCCCATTGTCCGAAGTTGCGCCGTCCCGAGAGATCACCGCTTTGGGGTTGAATTTAAACGACATCACTGGACCAACAGAAGATGGATGTTTACGAATATTCGATTATGCTACATCCAAAATAATGGGTCTCGCTGTTTTTGATCCCGTATCCAAAACATTCACTAAAGACGACATATTTAAATGGAAGAGACCAGCAACTTGGTCTGACAAAGAAGCTGCAAGCGTTCCCATGATGTATGTGCTGGCATCATACATCGTGCATCTTGCAAATAACCCATCGGACGGCAGCTCCATACTAGTAAATCGAGGCTTAATTCCTTTGTCGCAAGCTCTCATTTCAATTAGTCTAAGCGAAAATATACAAACTTTCGTCACTGTGTACGGAAACGATGAGAAGAAAACCCTCCTGGAAATTTTTCCGAATTTGGAAGAAAGGAATATTTTCGATTGCAGCAAGAGCACTTTCTACATAGACTTACTAATGAGAACTCAAGGCAAAGGAGTGTATAAAGTAGTCAACACATTTACTGAGGACGTAATGATAGAAGCTTGTGTCAAGAGCACTAGTGTTCTGGGGACGTACATACAGGTAAGCATGGCACCCATGATAAAAAATTCCAAAATCGGTATGCTATTTTTTGACGACGAAGTAATCGCTTTGGGGGCAACTATCGACATAGTGATGGATTTGGCGAAAGAGCATAAGGTGAAGATCAGGGAGTTTGTGCAAAATGCGTTGAATAGTAGGCATGCCAAACCGTTCACGAACCTATTGAGCATTCCGTCGCATTCACATAATGCTGAAGCAGTTTGTCTTTTGAAGAATGCAAAATCAAAAGTTGTGGTTGATCTGAAACCAAATTTAAAGGGAAGCCATTCCAAAACCTTCGTTTGTGATTCGAGTTCAAATTATGTGGTGATCGGGGGGCAACCTCAAACTGAATTTTGGCTGAAACTAACTGAATGGTTACTGAGAAGAGGAGCACGTAGAGTGAATGTTGTCTTAACGCAACCAAATTTATCTACTGCACTTTCAATGAGGCTTCAAACCTTGCAAGAAAGTTACCCAACGAGTAGAATACACTTACATTCCACAAAGCAAGTTAGTTCTAAAGCATGCATTGAGCATTTTGTGGACGATATCGAGAGTGCTGCAAGTCTAAGCACTATTTTTGTGTTGAGCTCAGCAGTGAAAGATTATTCGGAATCTCTGCATCAGGTTCTTCAAAACAAAGGAGCCAAGTGTGGTCTTGTGTGTTTGGGAAATGGGGCCGAAAGATTGTGCGAACGGTGGAAGAAAGAGGGATGCACGTCGCTGTGCGTCAGATGCAGCCCTGCCGTTCTGGACAATTGCAGTTTCCTTCAGCATTTGGACGAATTGATAATCAATTCGAAGAAGAATGCCGTTGTTACGGTGAACAGGTACTCTCTACAACACAGGAAATATCAAGAAAAGACGGGCACAGAATGGAACCACGTGCCGACGTCTTTGCCAGAACTCCACGAGCTGTTGCGTTTGAGCAGTTCAAAACCAACGTTCGTTGAAGTCCAATCGCGCACCACAAGGCGAGATCAGGCCAGAGAGATTGATCCAGTCTTCGTCATTCCAGGATTGAGATTCAACCATGCCCGTCGAATCGCCGAGCGATTGTATTTCCCAACTTTCATAGCAAGACTGCCGAGTGACGTCGTAGATATCGAATACATGGCGTCCGATTTGGCGCAACAGATGTCCGCAATGCCGCAAAACATGTTCACTCTCATAGCAGACGAATGGGGCGGCACTTTGGCCTTGCATATTGCTTCCAAACTTCAACTTCTTGGAAAAGTGGCGACAGCCGTTCTCCTGGATGCTGCTCCGGCTACAACGAGCAACTGGGCAGCGAAGCTGATGAGCGACGATGAGGCTTTGCTAATGAATTACATCAAACTCACGCCCAAGGTAAGCAATCATACACATCGTGGAAATTACGCCCATTTTCTTCAATTCATTAAGAGTTTTATAGCATTAAAAAAAATTAGTTTCACTGGTTGTGATCTGGCCAAAAACCAATATTAGGAACTTGCCTCTACTTCTGCTGAAGTATCTCTGCTCACACTTATAGCGTATCGATGTGAACAAAATAGAGAAAAACAAAGGAGCGTGTGCTCAACCAAGTGTAGGTTATGTGTTTCTAACGTGTTACTAAGATTACTTACGTGTTTCTCAAAGTTTCTTCTAATGAGGATCGTCAGATAATGGTAGATCACCCAATTCAATTAGTTTTTCATTTTTATATATAATGAAATATTTGAAATTACACATTTCACAGTTGAATCGATTTTTGGTTTATTATTTTCAATAATAAACCTTTAGAATCAAGCACGAGAAAATTTTCAGACTTCTCTAAGGAGTGGGAAATAGGGGATGCAATTTTCAAAGCGCCAAAGCTCGGAAAATTTAAATGGAAGGTATATTTTTTCCAATGATTTCAAATAGATCACAATTTTTAGCGTCGAATGAGACCTCGCCGCATTTTAGGACCAACAACCGTTTGCTTTCTGTAAGGAGTTTTAACGCAAGCTTTAAAAGAGCAAAACACGAGTGTGAATCGCGATTCTCCCCGAGTAGACTAGATTCGGCTGATCAAGTGCAACTGTTTTTCGTTTTCACCAAATCAAGTTTCTTGTTTACTTTCATAAGCTTCCTTAGTTACTCGATTACGTTATGAATGACCCGAAACTCTCGGATCATAATAATTTCAGCTAGGTACTCATTTTACACAAGAAATAATGATTGTGAAATATACGATTACGGAATATATGATTACGGTGGACACTTTACTTACTATAAAATCATTTATTTCTATCACCAGAAAATGTATTTCTTAACTAATTGTTTACCAATGGGAACATTGCAGATGGGTGATCTGAACTGAAAAAATAATAAACCGTTTTGTAATAATATGTATGTAATTTAAAGTTCATTGCCATGAAAACGTTGTTACGCACATTTTTGAAAAGATCTCTTTCTTATCTAGCTTGTTGTAAACAAAATTTAATAGGAGGTCGAGGACGTGAAACCTGATGTATAAAACTGTCTTACAGTTAGGTAATCCATTTTAACTGATATTTGAAATTTCTTCTTGTTTCTCGTTCCACCAGGTACAGTTACGATTGAGAGAATGTTCTTCGTGGGAGTCAAAAATCGACACAATACTTGAAAATAGTGCAGACAAAACCGAGATGAGAAAAACCCTTCAAGGCTTGTCGTTATTGAGAAACCGCCTGAAAGGGGTCCTCCGAGTCAAACCTCCGGGTAGAAAGATCAAATTCATCTGCAACCTGTTCAGATACGGACAAGCCCTCAAAAGTGATCAGTGCTCATTGAAAGAGGTGAGGAATTCATTCTTAATTCTCTCATTCACCTTAGAAAATTGAACAATTCAATTTTAAAAGACTATTTTAAGTTATATTATGGTAATTACTACATCCTGACACAGCACCGTGTGGATTAGAAACAATAATAGTAGGTGTCGTTCTTGATGAGAAGTAGACGATCGTGTTGATATTTTTCTAAACTGACTGAAGTCAATACGATCAAGGATTGTTTCTCGAATTTATATGAGCCATGGCTACCAACGATCCGATTTCTGTGAAGGAATTCAATGATGGGAAGACCAACTACCCTCCAAGATTGAGCGGAATCGGGTCATAAGATCGTGGGAAATCGGTGTTTGAGGAAATCCTAGTTTGTGCATGCTCAGAAGATGTTATAGACCCGACAGGGATTTTAGGAAACCATCCAAGGCCCAACCCGCACAATCTCTGAAAATGTCAACGAAATTGGATGAAAACTGGATACACCTACTGTGGTCATGCGTGCCGGGAGGGTTCGCAGACACATGAGGACTGGCAATGAGAAAATCTATGTCACGTCAGTTCAGGAAAAACATCAACACGATCAAGAACTTCTACTCAGGTCATTGAATACGAGGAGAGGGTGTGTGTACGCCACAAACACTTGGTAGACATTTTGACATGAATATGTCTTTTCGCTTGGGTCAATCCAAAATTGTCACGTCAAAAGCGTTACCACGTTTTCATGGTTTCATTGTTTTTATGGCCGATCAGTCAGCATAAAATTTCGGCATAAATCGAGAGCTTTCCAATGAGTGGATAACGATTTTTAAGTGAAAAACCGACTGAGTTACATTTCCCTATTCACGAGGGTTTGACATGAATTTTCTTTCGAATGATTTGTTGAATTTTTTTGTATTATTTTTATAGACACTGTTTGTTCACTAGGATCAATTATGGTAACCACGGGTGACATGGTTTCTTTGTTTCTATTAACACTTCATTTTTCCTTTGGATAAACCCGTGTTTTTCTTTTAACAAACAATGTACATACTTTTGACTCGTATACATTGTGAAATGGACGTGGCGTTTGGACCACTCACTCAGTGCGAAAATACATATTCATGACGCAATGTATCAGCGTAAAGCGTTGATACTCGTTTCCTTGGATTCTGTGCACTTGACTTGAATACAAATAAAGCAAAGATAATTAATTTCAGTAAAATATTTTTTCTTTTTTTTACTATCTATTTCTTTCTATCACTTTCTATTGTAGAACACAGGGCTAGAACATTTTAAAACTATCCTTTTAGTATTCTCACTTTGCTTTCTCACTACCAAAGATAGAAAACCTTACGTTCATGAAAGAAGTCGAACACAATTTTGACCCCAAATCCAAAATTTCTCATTGCTTTTGGTTTATACGCATGACTCTGGAACTATTCGAACAATTTCGGTGAAATATTCACTAGTAACTGATTTTATATGTCCTGTAACAAACGTTAGAAAGCTATACTGCCCACCCAACTTGGTAGACTTCTTTTCGTATTCTCATCTCAGTAGGTATTCTCACTTTTGCAGACTTACTTCGCTTTGAAAATTATAATCTCGTAAAGCAAGACAGTGTTGGTTTCAATGAGGGGTTTTATTATTTCAGTACCTCCAGAAGAAGGCCATCATCCACGTACAAGAAGTGGACAGCATGCTCGCCATGATCGACCAAACTATCGACGAAATCAATTCAATTGTACTTTTTGAGTACAAAGATGCCGCTTATCGCCAAGAAGACAATACCATCGGCATTGGGTTCAACTCGACGACTAGAAATAATTCGCCAGCTCTCACCTGCATACATACGGTTCATACGTAACGAACCATTACTTCTTATGATTCCTACCAACAAATTTTCGTTGATGGAAGGACTAAACTGGATATCAAAAGTATTGCGTATAGATACCTGTTTATTTGAATATTATAATATTCAGGTGCCCACACCCAGAGGCGGTGTAGCGCACTGCTACAACCTACGCTAATTTTTGTTTTGTTTTTTTAGAAAAAAGTACATTAAAAAAGATAATTTTTGTCTGTTAAACTTAAATTATTCGCCTACCTAATTAATTTTTTTAGGGCCTTTCACTTTCCATGATTGTATTGTAACTCATATTGCGTTCATTATGAACTGTAGAGGATAGCAACATAACAGGGAAGTTAGAGAAAGTTGCAGAGTCGAATTTCCTTTTCCATAAACCAGCTGTAAAACTAATGAATAAAAGAAAATGAGAAAACAAAAATTAATTTTCCTAAATCATTTGACCTTGTGACCAACTCAGAATGTCTTACGTACAATTCTTTCTCGTTTGGCGGTTGTATATTTCCATCTTTTGTGGACTCCTTGATGTTTGAAATTTGGAAACTTATCACCTGCCCTCCAGCCAGCTACCAAAGCCAGCTTAGGAAAACATGGTAAAGCAAGGCATATCTGACCTAGGTTGAAGCCTTCCAACTTCTTCTTCAGAACTGAGCACCCTCTGAAGTCGTTGAGTTGATAGGTTGCAGGGCATCCCTTTATGAAAATTGTCTAAATTCAAAAATTACTGTTATCAAGGCATAATGTGATCCATCTACTAACCTGAAAGTAGTTTAGATCCTACTTGAAGGGTCCTCATTTTAATTCCTTATCAAAAAGATTCTTGGAAAATATAAATTTTTTTTTTTTTTTTTTTCAATAAACCATTGGATTATATCGGAAATATTATTTGTGAAGGTACCTCTGTAAAGTTTGGAATAATTTCCCGAATAATTGAGGCACAGTTTTGCAAAAGGTACAAATCCAAAATGATGAGTATTTACTTCTCAGGAATCGAAAAAAACGATTAGGGTCTTTGCATATCAAGTTATGCAAAAATAATTGTTTGCTAAATTGTCTACTGCATGGAGAGATTATATTCATGTATAACCATGATGCAATTACCACTTTCATCAGACCAGAAATTGACTATGAAAGTGGGGCCGGAGTGTCCGAGCTGGCTAGGGCGTGTGATCTTTACATCCCCATAGGGATGAAAGATCGCAAGGTCCCTGGTTCACGTCCCGGACGGGCATCGATGCTATTCTTAAAAAGTTTGTATGTGCTTATCCGACCAGCTTCATCGCTCTTCACCTCTGAACTAATCACGTGAAGCCTAACATGGGGACTAGAGTCCAAAAACGTTGAACTGAAATAAAAATAAAATAAATAATCCCCCCCAGGATGTGCTCAAGTGGGCCAAAATCCTGGGTAAAAAAAAAAAAAAAAAGTGGGGCGGTTTTTCAAAACGGTACAAATACTGGTTTTGTACAGTTTTGCGAAACTGTTTCCACTCCAAATCAAGAAATATTCCGATAATGTAATGATTTGATTTAATATATTGAATGAATCAACTTTGATTTGAATTGACAATTTGATTTTAATGTGACATTTATTTCGATTTCAATTTAATTTATTGGAAGAGTTGGGCTAGTAGGTAACATGCTCATGAGACAAGACGTTTGGCCATTTTTATTTTTAACTTTTTAAATCAAGTAAACAAAGTATAATTTCACACATAGCAGTTTTTGCACACAATTTTGCTGGAAGATCATTAAAGGTATACGAGATTTCCGCTGTTACCGAGGTATACATACAGATACATTGGGTTTCCGAAATTTCTCATAATTTAATTTGAGGTGTCACACAATCGCACAATTATACAATTATACTCATCACGGAAAACACAATAGCATTGAGACTATAACCGAAGAAAGAATACAGAAAAAGCTGATG
>JAEMON010000016.1:8001817-8014798 GCA_030264115.1 Lygus lineolaris
GTTTGTTTGTACGTTTGGATTATTTCAAATTATAGTCCCAAGTATCTACAGCTCATTTTTACTGGTTTCAGTGGACCTGCAAGCAAGAAGAAGAATGAAGAACTGTTCTTTATCGATGATCTGCCGACAAAGGAAGCCGAACAAGAAAGAAACCTTCCCCTCACCAAGAAACAGCGGGCACTCTTACCGATGACGTGCTACAAAAATTTGGAACCGTTGACTGCCGTGCCTGATCCGATTACTAAAAGGTATCTGTTGATGTTGTTATCGGCCGAAGGCATCCATCCGAAGTATCCATGCTGTTTCTGGATGAATGAAGAATGAATGCTTTCTGATTGAAATATTTTTCTTAGTTCGTCCTGTGCTGCATCCCGAAGATATAACATGAAACGTCTGTCACAAGCTGTTCGCTCTGAGGGAAGGGGGGCGGTGTGTGTGTAACCCTCGGCTTCCTTGATAAGGTGAAACTGGAGGGGTGTTGAACAGTTTTTCAAACTTTTCTTAGCCAATAATTTACCACTTTTATTTCTGTTTTTCTTCTTTTCCAAATCCCGAGGGCAATAAACTATCCAAATTTTAAAATATCTCGAAAATTTGAAATACTTCAATAAAATTGCAATAGTTAGCGGCTCTTCCTAATCGAATAGTATTAATAGTACTGATGAATAGTACTGATTTGGAATGGTTCGATTATTAACGGAGAAAAGTTTGTGCAACTTTTCAATACCAAAATGTCCAAGCGAAGGGAAGGTCATCCCTTTTGCAACTTAATTGTTCCAAATAGTAATAAGGGTATATAAAGAGTTCCTATAAACTCAAACTCTAGAATTAGGCATTGTTTAGGGCATTTTAGAATCCTCCAAAAGTAGAATCAGAACTTCTAGGGCCTTTTCTCCCACTATGGGGCAATTTACATATGAATCAGATATCATTTCATATGAAATTCATGGTAAAATAATGTTGAAATTAGATTTGTTTTTTAGTATTATACTGCATAATACTCTCAAATTGCCATCCCTGAAGCAACAGCGCTGATGTTCTTCAATTTCTATTTTTTTAAATTGAACTCTTGATGAATCACTTCTATAAATTTTAGTAGCATCACAGGCAAGTTTGCACCACTAGACAGATATTATACTTCATTTTCAAGGATCAAAAGTACTTTCTTGAGTACAGAGATGATTTTTCAAACTAAATAGGTATTAATGTGATTGAAGTGACTCATTGTGACGAAAGAGACGAAATGTGAGGACTGGTAAAAGTTTAAGAAGGACTTGAGTTTCTTAACTAGAAGGGAATGATTAATAGAACCTAAAGCATTTTTTAAATCAAGCCGAACCAATATCGTGCACATTATTATCCTCAATTCCATCTCGAATATCCTTCACAACCCTCAGGAACAGGAGAGCAGACTCGCATCTGAGATTGTAAGGGACACAAGACTTCGAGAAGAAAGGTACCTACTCGGTTAGTTGGTCCAGCATTAGGATTTCAAAAATGTTTGCTTGAAGAATGCAGATTGGGCGAAAATTTTATAAGATTACTGGTGTGAGTTGACCCGTAACGGCAGAAAAGGTTGTAGGATTTTACTCTTTGTTACTCATTGCCTCGTCTCCTTGAATTGAAAGGGGATCGCCCAACAGTAGGGACAACTTGGATCAGCCTGAGATAGTATGTGCCTAACAGTCATTGAGTGGGTTAGCCATCACAATATGTTGCTGCCGGTTTCTAAACTTCGACGATCTCCCAATAACCGATTTAGTCCACCAGATAAGGCTGTTTGGCTAGGCCAAATGAAGACGCTAGGGGGGATCAGCCCTTAATTCAATATCTTTAATAACTAAATTAATTGTTTACTTACATCATCCCACCGAGGGAGTGGAATAAATATAAAAATGATGTCGTAACCCGCTTCAAAATCGGTCAACAATTGACTCACATTATTTTCTTAACTTACTTTCGACCCATTTTGGCGCAGTTTGCGGCATTCTTCCGGTCATAATTTTTGATCCTCTAGGGGGTGATGGAAGTGTATAGAGGCTAACTTTACCCCCTTTACCAAATTTTTCTCTCTTGAGGGAGGCAGCTCTTTGCTTTTAAGGAACGTCCTAGCACTTGTCTTGTTTAGGTTAGAACGGATCTCACGTAAAAATTTGTTTTGACGTACTTGTTATGTCCTAGAAATCGAGTTCGCACGAAGGAAGAGCGGCAGGCGACGATGATAAAGAAGAAGAGGCCAGAAGGATGGATATCACAAAGGATCATCAAAGCCAGGCAGGACCGTCAACAGACTTTGAAGAAGAAGAAAGCTGAACCCAAGAGAATAGTTTTTCGAAATGATGTGTGGGATGAAAAACCTGTTTTGCCCGGTAAGTGTAGAATATTGTGAAGGATCGCATGTTATTTTGATTAGGTACCTACTATGTACCTACTTAGTTCTTCTTAGAGTTCTTCTCTAGCTGAAAGTGGCATGTTGAAGTACTGGTGAAGTTGCTCCACGAACTTAATTGCGATATTGTGTTGGTGCCTACCTACCTGTTTTCAGTACCTCCGTGGGTAACCACCAATGGGGAATTTGAGTCTTTTTTTTTCGAAAGTGCAACGTAGGAAAGTTTTGTAAAATCATAGTCAATTGCCTAAAATTGCTTCCCCAGAGATGTGGGCATTTATTGAAGAGGCCACGTTTGAAAAAGAAATGGAGGAACAGGTGCAAAACCACTCTCAACGTCCGTGGCATCGCGATCGTGTAAAATTAGTGATTGATGTAGAGCAATAACAAGAGGTCAGAGTTTAAAAAAGTTAAAAAGAAGGTAAAGATTTACGAAAAAACGACTACTAAAGAGAGAAATGACACTGAGAACGAAGAAAGCAGCAGTCCTGTGAGAAAAACTGAAGAACATGAGAGCTGTTATAACTTTTGCAAACTGTCGCACCTGAGCAGGGGATGTCCCGGCAAGGCCAAGGGTTTAACATATTTTCCTTGGAATGATTGTACCACAAGTGCCCTAAGTAAAAGTCTGTCGTGTACGTCAGTCAGCTTAATTTAAGACTGTTTTGTTAAATAATTAGGAGTTTCAAGCACTCATTGATATAGGCTGCGTTCCTAATCCACTAAAAGCCAGTTGTCACCACAAAATGGCTTCCCACTCTCGAAATTACCATGAAAACTTGAATGAGACATTCTGTGGTGCCAACTACTCGGCTATAATACCCATTAAGAGGGGTGCTACTGTGGCCACCATTGATGGTGAGAAGTTTGCTGCAACTTTCTACGTAGTACTATTATTGGAGAAGACCTATTACAAAACACTATTGTGACTATTTCTCAGTCTGGAATAACCATTGAAAATATTCTAAGCCATGTGTCCTCGTCATAAACGTCGCTCCGCTCACCCCAGTATTCACATTCAGGTGGATAATGATGAAGGGAGTGATTATTCTATGAGTTGAATAAGTTCATCAGATTCCAGCTCTGAATCAAGTGATGACAAAGAGCAGTCCCGAAGTACCTGGGAACCTTTCATGAAAAGGCCTACCGATCAAGGAGAAAAAAAGAAGGATAGCAAGAAGAAGCAAATCAGTAACAAGAAGGACGAAGATTGTGCCAGAGGATAAGATTGGCCTATCCTGGGAGTACGGCTGTTCCCGCCTACTCGAGTAACTTCAACTTGGCCTCAAGAAAAGGGCAGAGACTCTCATGCGCAAGTACGACCTTCTGTCACAGGTCAAACCTAACCAACAAGAATGTAATTAATTACAAATTAAGTTTTCCTCACTCTTCTTCAATTTATTGTTCTGTGTCTCTCTTGGAGTAGGTACGTCTGTTATCTGTCTGTTGAAAACCTAAGCATGTCTCGATATCATATCAGGCAAACTTCTACATATTTAAAGAATGGTTACTTCTGCTTGTACTGAAGTTCTTAAAAATTCTTGGTTTTTGATAAATTCTCTCAAGGCATACCTACTAGATGATTTGAACGTTTTCTTTCTTTTTTTAGATTTAGAATGGTTGGGGAAGGACGCACTGGAACATAACCTGTCAAAAGCCAAACTCGCCAGCATTCGAGCTCCAAAGGGTATCGTGAAGAAGAAATCAGTTCTACCAGCTCTCGAACTGCCACATCCGGGCACGTCCTACAACCCGAGCGTCTCAGACCACCAAGACCTCCTCAGGATAGTCGCTGACAAGGAGATCGAACTACAGAAAAAGGAGGCTCACCTCGACAGAGTCACGTCAGCTTTCTTCCAAAAAGTCACCCCCGCGGAAAAACAGGTAGGGTTCTCATTTGCATCTGATTCTCCTGTTTGTCTCTCATAAGCGGCAAAGCACTGTCCCTTTAAAACATTTTCATCAATGTTTGGGTGAGACCCATTAGAACAGCCAATTTATAAGCTATTGGGGTCTGCAAACGCCAAGCAAGTGTTATTATAAGTGGTATATCTGATGAGTGAAAACTGGTCTTGTGTTCAGAACTTGCTGCATCATCTTACCCTGCGCCAGTCTGGGGAGGGGGGAGGAACCTAAGCACCTAGAATTACTTCGTCAAAAGCGTTGATAATTTCGAGGGTGCTACCTTCGGAATTGAATTCGAAAGTGGAAAATTCTTACTCATGCGCAGACCGCCGTCCACATAAAACTAAACCAACCAAAATTGCCATCCCATCATCTTTCATGGTTCACAAAACCCCTTTACACAGGGTGGCCGATGGGAAGCTACCTGCTTTTCAGATGTTCAGTTCCACCGGTGGTACGTATTACTCGAACTTTTAATACAAAATTCGTAACTGATGGTAACACCTAGATGTTCCGTTCACGAATAAGAATAACCATTGCCATTAATTAGGCGGCAACTGTTACTTGTTACTTGTAACACATTTTGTAATCTGAACTAGTTTTAATAAGAGGAAACCCCATAGAGACTGGTCAAAGTTCTTGAAATGAAGGAGCGTCTCTCAACTTATAGCACCCTAACATACCATCAATCCCTTGGAAAGGTAGCGTGATATGGGGAGTGGGTACCTAACAAATCGCAGAACAGGTGAGGGAAACTGTGTGTACGTGGGAGGGGGGGCAACTTTGTTTTAATCCATGATATATGCATATATATAAATGTGGAGATATCCAATGATAGTGGGTTCAAGCCACCTGAGCCATTTTACTTTCTTCCTCGAAGAGTTTCCACCCATCATTGTAAACATTTTTATGAATAGGTCCTGAAGTTTCTAGTCTATCTCTATCTATCCTCTGTCTTCCAGGCTCAATGGGTGGCGGAAATGTCTCAGGGTCTGGTCAAATCAGAAGTACCCGATCACACTGACGACGTTGAAATCAAAGAAGAGCCACTGAGTGACGAAGAAGACACGAAGGAGAACTTCAGGTTGTCCATCAACCCGCCAACTGATCGGCTGAAGGCGAAGACTCGCAAGCAACGCAGGATCCAGAAGAGGCTGCGAGAAGAGGCGCTCCAGAGGAAGTACGCCAAAGTGGAGAAGAAGAAGGTCTCAGATATCTACGCGTGAGTAAATTTTAAGCAATTTTCAAGACGTTCCAACCTTGCCAAGAAGTGTGGTTGACTTTACTTAAAAAAAAAAAAAAAAAGGCAACCTCTAAAATTTCTCCTCCTCTCACGCTAAAAGCTCAGAAGGAATCAATCTCTTGTTCATTCCATGAATCGGGTTCTCTTTTCCACGTTCCAAACAGAGCAATAAGGGTCAAGTCAACCCGATCCACCGCCTTACGTCCCAAACCGTATCCTAAGTATCCCAGGCAAATTATGCTCTAGCCCCTAAAAATTGCTCGAGCGCTGGAAATCGTTTTAATCCCTTTTGGGGTCCTGAATGACGAGTATATGAATTTGCTAGGGTTTATAGGTTGTGCTTCAGATTTGGGAGCCTAAAAACCGCGAAAAAATCGGGCCAGGACCAAAGTTGTAGGACATTATTTATTCTAAATCAGATGGTTTTTCAAATTTGTAATTCGCTCACTCCAGTGCTGAGATATGAATTGTAAAACATAAAAAGCCAAATTTCCCAAGGCAGCCCAATGCAGGAAACTTCGTTTGAACTCAACTTTCAAATTTTTTGAAATCTTTCAAGTAAAAGTAGGTGTAATCAACTCAATTTAAACTCAAAAGAATTTAAAATAATTTAGGACAAACTGTATCACTTTATGTATTTATAACGTTATTCACGCAGTACTGATTTTTTAGAGAAGGCAAGGTCAAATTTATCAACGCCCTAGCAAAAAAAGCTGACCTCCTAAATGTTGTCTCGATTTTCCTCAATCTTAAAGCCACTCCTTACCAGGTGGCTGGGGCTGGAGCGAAGTTCATTTCGAAGGCCATTCGACGTGGAGTTTGGTGCTCTTTAATAGGAAAGAGTGACATTTTCTGTTGGATGCGTACTTTTTGAGGTATACGAGAAAAACTGAAAAAAGTACGAACATTTCGCAGTTTTTAGGCTCTCAAATCTGAAGCACAACCTACAAACCTCATGTAGGTACCCGTTATTCGGGACTCCCAAGAAAGATGAAACGATTTCCAGCTCTCGAGCAATTTTTTGGGGCTAGAGCCCTTTTGTGCACTAATTTGCCTGGGCTAAAGTGAAACGAAACCCTTACTCTTTCTACCCATCATGTTTCCTTGGAACAAGTCTATAATGTCTGCTTACATGGAATCCTATTACTTATGGACCTTGACCCTTGCAATGTGGCTAATCACCTAACTTACTTGGATAGGTACCAAGGTAAAAAGAAACCACAGTTAATGAAAAACATTGTCTATTTCCTCGAAAATAATGAGTTACAATGTTATTACTTTTAGTATTTTCGTGGAAATAGACAATGGTTTCGATTCACTCCGGTTTCTTTTTATTGAAATGGATTTCAACAACTTCATCGCGAGTGAATTAGTTTATACCTTATTGAGTCTTAAAAAATAATGAATGCAGGTCTATTTCATTAGGTTGAGAAAGCTGAACTCCAGCTTGGACAGTCGATCCGAAAAACAAAAACTGATGGTCGAGAAAAGGAAGAAACTGGCAGCAGCGCACGCAGGTCGCACGAAGCGACTCGCTGCCAAACCCTTCGAGGAGGCAGACATCGACTTCAGTCGGCCCTGCGAGCTGAGGAGCTCCCTCAACCTGGTCAAGAAGCAAGGGAGCCTCCTGGCTGACCGATACCTCAGCCTGCAGAAGCGCAACATCCTGGCACCTGGAACCAAACAGACCAAGTTAGTTGGGATTTCACTTACAGGGAACAAGGAGTAGATTTAGGACCCCCCCTAGGTGGTAGGGACAGTTTCTGTGCCGCACAATTCCGAATTCAGGCTCTAAACAAAGTGGAGAGATGACAGAATAAGAAACATAAAATGCATGTTTCGCATGATTCTTTTATTAATCTTTCATCTTATCATATATGATTCAATCAAGAAATTGACCATTGAAAGTATAGGAAAGGAATTATACCATGGGAGGGAGGATTCCCGGTACGAAATTTGGGAAATATTCGGTTGTGCTACTTGGTCGATAGGCAATTGAAATTAATCAAACTTGAGAGGAAATTACAAACGAAGTACGAATAAAGTCGTACAAATTTTAGCTAGGTAACAGACTATTTTATTTCATAATCGGATTAAGTAAACTCAAAAACCCTTTTTGTCCCAAGTTTCACCTGCAAATTCCAAGTAATTTGACGGGAATAAGATCAAGAAATAATGTGTGACTTCATCTGGAAAGTACCCACAACATGTTAATTACGTTTTCATACACACACAAAAGTGTCTTTGTGTGATATTACACCCTTTTCCTTCCCCTTTTTAGCGCTCCACCTTTCTCGTTTCCACTCTTATTAGACAAACTTCACTCTAATACTGTAGAAAAGATGGGTTCCCCATTTTTTGACTATCTATCGGTTTTTGACGAATCCGTCGAGAAAAAAAATCTAAATTCTAGCTCTTTTAGGTAGGTATTTGACTATGTGCAGATGTGCGTGCGTGTGAATGTACTGCGAACCGCCTTAATGGTCCAATGGTCCAAATCCGCTAAGCTTTTGAGAGTAGATGTAATGTAAGTCCTATACAGTCCCGTTTGAATTTGGTGACATTTGTATCCCTCGTAGCTAATGCTCATGCGCCAACATGTGGAGACTGTTGAACCGCGGCAACTCATGCATGGTCCAAATTCACCCAATTCTTGATGATAGTCCCATATGATTTTCGTCGCATTTGGATCAGGCATAGTGGCTGCGCATGCGCCAAAATGTGGAAACCGTCGAACCTACGTACCCCACATCTCACGACTCAACAGTCCAAATCGCCTAACTATAATAGAGAATCATTGTGTATGAGAAAATCAAATTTTTTCTGCCTTTGTTATTTGGAATAAAATAATACTGTTAATACAGAGAAAAAATAGTTTATCGTTCTGTTGTCGAGAAAACTTGGAATAAAATCTCAGCTGTTTGAATAACAGGCGGCATTCCAAAGGCTCTTGAGAAACCCTCTCCTACGTCTCATTAAAAGAACTGAACCGAGAAATGATGCGCTGAGATCGCATCGGAAGCAGAGAGAATAGGAATAATTTGAATAATGAATTAAAAAGTAATTAATAATAATCAACAATTGATTAATTCAATCAAAATGATCAAAAGTAAATTCTATTCTCACTAATGAGGGGCAGAACAGTGTTGATATTTTCTAAACTTACATATACACTAATTTTACCTAACGACTTCATTATTATTTATTATTATTATTATTATTATTTTTTTTGAGCCATTAGGTACCTTTCAGGAAAAAAAATGATAATAATTCCCCATTCCAGGGGCGAGCCATGTACTTACCTAATCCCTGGATTATTCTATACTAGATGTTTCACCCTCTTCCGTTCATTACCGACCCCTCATATTCCACATCATTGGAAAAGCTCTCCGTTAGACTTACAATTAGATGTAATGAAAAATTGCACAACAAATAAATGTACTATAAGTAACCGCAAAGTCAATCATTTCATATTTTTTGCATAAATATTTATGTTGCTTGGAACGGTGCCGCTGATGTGATCTACTATTCAGACGAGACCTACGATTTGTATGCTCTTGGTTTCTCTAACAATAAAATCCTACGATAAAATCTTGTACACAAACATAAACCTACCGATTTTTTTTTGCAGGTTGAGGAAAGCCAAAGTGAAGAGATTCGTGAAGGCTTCTCATAAAATCGACGAATCGGGCACACAGAATCCCAGGAGAAAAGGTATGAAACCCAGAAGGAAATAACAATTATTATTGTCTTTGTATTATAAAAATGATTGATTTGTTTAATAAAAATTATTGAAAAATGAAAATTTTCTTCAAACTACTCCACAAATCCCGTTTTTTCTGTAATACTGCAAACAAGTGCGACTAGAGAATTCAAAGAGAAGATACACAATGCATTTTTTTAAGCATTCATAATATTGACTAGGTTTACAAAGGTTGAATTTTTTGTTATGATTGATTTGTTGTTCAACAATTTTAAGTTGCTATGATTTTCAACTCATATTAAAACTTGTAACTCCGGCGTTTCCATTGGATTATTTGATAAAGGCCTGGAAAGAGCGAATTTTTGGTTCTGAAATTATAACCGTGAAGAGTAACGCTCTACTTGGAAGTTTGGTGAAAGGCTGTGTTCACACGTTTGGATGCGATCTGTAAATTCAAATGATCAAATACCACACTGAAACGTGTTGGTACTAGGTTAATTTTTGTTTAATCCAGCCTGAACGTGGTGTTCGATGGAGCTGACTTTGAAATGACCGAAACTGGTTAATTCCATGTTTTCCGAGATAAATATATCAACCTATGTAGGTAGGTACCTACGTAATAGTTACGTTATGTTTACGTTCGCGTGGGAGTGATTTATTTTTTGAACTGAAGGTAATTACCTACATATCCTGTTCTAATCTATTTCAATAAGCATATTTTTGAAAGATTAGAGAGTGAAAAAACAGATTACAACATTCATTAACCACTGCTAATTTGTTTTCTTCATAAATCAAACAAATTCATAAATTAGTAATTGAAAAGTGTCAATGTTTTTGTTTAACAAAGATCCTGGTTGTTGTATCAGCCAGTCGGGAAATACACTTTCAAGTCTACCCCCAAAGTGTGTATTTTCCAACATTGCTTGCCGCTTTTAGTTTTTATGGCCTCAAGAGTAACAAATCCACATTTACGTTCATAAACAAAATTGCACGAGCCCCAAGTTTACTTACTCTGCACTTCTGATCAAATTATGTTGGTACAAGAGCCAAAACTACTGATTGATTATGAAAACAGTTTCAGACTGGTCTAAATCCCGCCAGGAAAATTTAGTTTATGTAAGTTATAATTAAACTTTTAACTTTTCCAAAAACATTCCAATCTAGTAGGTAATGTGAAATTATGAAAATGAGTTGGATATTGGCTCGTGTGGACCAGGATATAGCCACGCCTCTATGATTCTTCTCGTACCTATCAGTGCAGTGGTACATAACGACCTAGTAAGGTGTAGGTCATGTCATTGTTCAGGTCATGATCCCATGCAAGGTTTCGGTTCACGCGACTCACCCGTGATGTACCTACCTATTCACTTTCGAGCAAGGTAAAAACGCCTTCTCCACTGGTAAAACCTTTATCTGTCACCTTAAATCTCCTTACATCGGCCCGAGTGGAAAACAAGAGAGATAGGACCTTTTTTACCGTCAAGTGTCGTCTACCAACTACTTTGCATTCCCTAAATGGACGTATATATGGGGAGTGACACGGTGATATACTTCTCAGTGTTCCTCGTCGCATAGGACCTTATACGTGAAATTTTTCCTTAGAATGGTGAGTATTACTATTTTTTAATATCTTATCTACAGGCACGTTACATATTCAGATATTATAATGTGTATGGATTTTAAGCAAAATTCTATTACCATTTCAATCGATTTTCCATCCATTTCCTCGAAAGAATGGTAGGTACCTATTTTGAAAAAGGTACCTACCTACAGTCTTAAAAAAAGAGCTACTTTTGGAATCCAAAGGACTGCTCCAAATCGACCGTTTGTAGCAAAAGACTTCTGGTCACCCTAAATAGGAAATGAATCATTTCCCTGTTTCACTTCCACTAATTTGATTTTATCGTCAGGGGATCCCTCAAATAGTCATTTCCGGATTCTCGGGAAAGTTTCCCGAGTGTGACAACGCCGATGAACTTCGAAAGAAACTTTTTGCCGGGGAAGACCTCGTCACAGAAGACGACCGAAGGTGGCCACTAGGTGAGCTCATTATTACAAGAATACGATAATAATGGAGGAGAGATGTCCTGTTAGGTAAAGTAGTTTAGTTAGTAGTAGTAGATTTTTAGTTGGGGTAAGTTGAAGCACCAACACCATTATTGTAAATAGTCTCCTTATACGGTATAATGCTGTTGAATTTGATCATGGACCTCTCAAATGAAGAGGTTCCAATTTCTCATAATCCTAGGGATCAAGGAATAAGATATAGGTTCATCTAACACCAAGTGGAATTCCGTTGTGTCGGAATTTTGCGTTGACGGCTTCAAATTCGGATTCAGCACCCTTGAAAACCCCATGGTACAAATTTTCAGCTCGAAATGTTCATTGGGTTGGCCCTAAAACGGGCGTGAAGATCACTCGTGACGTTATCTGCATCGATTTTACGGCCTCTCGCTCACTTCCAATCATCGGATACCCCACATATAGCACCTTTTCGGGAAGCTCTCAATGAAATCTTTCAGTTCAACGAATAAAAGGGAACAGCTGGAATTGCCCTGGAATAAAGCAGAGCTCCTAATAAGGATGCACTTAATCCACTCCTAATACGACACCAGGTAGCTGTTATGTCTAATCATTGACCTCTATAGAATTATGGTGGTTGATACTACCTATAGTGTCCTCTTATTGTTGAGGTGTACCTACTTGATAACCACCGAAATCATCCTAACGATTGCTGTAAAACACAACATAGTTACCTTATTCATACATTCAAGGCAATATCTCTGACGCTAATAAAGGCCTGAGAAAACCAAAACACGCAACAAATTTCAAAATAAATGGTCTACCTATATCACATCCGAAAGTAGAGACTTTGTTTTTTGGAGTCGCTAAAAAAGTATTATTTCAAAATTTTCAAGTTTGAAATCGTCACATTTTGAGTTTTTGAAGGGGTTTATACCCAGCTAAAAAATATATTAGGTAAGTACCGTACTAAGGTAAGTTAGTTTTTAGGTTTGGGGAAAATATTCAATTAGGTGGGTACTGGGCACATTGTGGTAAGTATAATCTGATTCTGTGAAACAATTCCCTATATGAATCCATAGTCCATCAAATAATTCTGATCAAAATTCGCTTCATCCTGCATGACTGGAACTTTCTTCACATTTCACGCGAGTTCGGTTGACAGGTCTTCACGGGCTTCCTAAGAGAAACGGAAAACTTAAGGACCTGAGTGGGTTCGACGCTAAGTTCTTCGGTGTTCACCCCAAGCAAGCGAGTGCGATGGACCCAGGCCTGAGGATACTCTTGGAAAACACCTACGAAGCCATCATCGATGCAGGTGAGCCAAAATTATGCCATCTACGATTTCAAACACAGAACGATCCTACTATAAAGAAACGCAATGGAACCCTTAAAGGTAAAGCATAACGAAAACGGAGTGAAGTGTAGTACCTACTGTTGTGAACGAGAGCTCGACTGAGCCCTCAGTGGAAAGGAGAGACAATTGATCGGTCTTTGACGGTTCCGGAAAATCCATCATCGGATTTCGGTGTGCCGACAAGGATCGAACCCCCTTGAAGTAACATAACAGCTAACATAATTTTTTAAGAATTTCCCGTTCACTACAGTGGTGTGTATGTTTGCATGGGAGTTAATGAGTTTTGAGTTACATTACTGTTGAATGGATGTCTGGAAGAAGGGCCTGTCACTCCAGTTTAATTTTATTAAGACGTCGCTAAT
>JAEMON010000016.1:8170169-8180424 GCA_030264115.1 Lygus lineolaris
CACTCAAGTCACAGTCATGACCTACTATCACGTGAGGCCCTCGTCTGTAGACTTCACTTGGTAGTAAGTACCTACTTATGTGTTATGAAGTCTTTGACTTCAAGTCTGAAGTCAAGTTTTTTTGTTGTTGGTTTGGTCAGTCAGTAGTCAATTTGTTTTTAGTTTGACTTGGTGTTCCTGTGATAAAAGCCTGTAAGTCTCGTTAAAAGAAAATAAATAATAAATAAATAAATAAGTAATAACCTGAAGTTGCCTATAAAGTACGTGAAATATGTTGTAGGTATAAAACAACGTTGGAACCAGTCTTTTAACCTCTGATCCCAGTAATTAGAGAGTTAAACAAATTAGGAAGTGCTACCTACCATAAAAACATTGATGCACTTTCAAATCAGCTCGAAATTTTCGCTTTAGAGACAGGAGTCACGTGAAGAACTTTTTCCTCCAATGATAAATGCCTTGCAGCACCGAGTAACACAAATCAATAGATATGAAAAATATGGGGAGAAGGGTGGGAGTTTGATCGACCTGTGGCTAGTCTTGAGCCATTGAACAAGCTGGTGTCAGTGGCCATGCCAAAAAAGTTGAATTTTAAACTCGAAGCTCTGACCTTGAAGAAGAATCTTCATTAAATCCGTGTGGCTTACCACTCGGCCAACCTGTCAGTCGGGCTGCATAATTTTGGAGCTCGCAAGCTTCCAGTACAAAATACGCATCGTTTGGCGTACAATCTCTTCTGTGTGGTTCGTTGGATACTAAAAATCCACTTTATACCCACGATGAACTGTCAATTCACAACACAATACATCACTGCTGTAGAACTCTGGCGTCGCCCTTGACCTCTAAGCTTTCACCCCCCTCCTGCCTTCCAGGACTATTTATTATGACGCATCTACAGTACAGAACCAAGTGGGTTGAGGACGACCTAGAGAGACTAGGACAACTCAAGATCAGAAGAAAATTTTGTAAAATATTCCAAAACAGTTTATACAATTACTTCCGTGGTGAGTGAAGCCAAACTACACCACAATTTCGCGACGTTCACAGTCACATTTCTTTCGTACATTGAGTGGTCACCAAGTAACTAAGTACCTATATAGTATCGGAGAGAACGACAATAGCTATTAGTGTAGATAGGTAGGTAAATAAAACTACATACTATTATAACATGATTTTACCTCTGGAGAAAGGGCTTTTTGTCCTCTTAGGTGGAGGCGAGGTCTTCCTCCTGGTAAATGAGGATCGTGACCTGGACCTTGAGGGCGAGCGCGATCCTGAAGATCGAGACCTCGATCGGGATCTCGAATAAGAAGAATACGAAGAACTCCTGCTAGAACTGGAACGTCCAGATAAAGCTTCTGATAATTTCCTCTTACTAAACACAGAACATGCACACCCACAAAGACACCGGTTAGCCGCTGAAGTGTTAGAAGCATGAGCTGAAATTAGAAGTTGTTGGTAGGCAATGAAGAAGAAGAAGACGAAAAGGCCAAAGAAGAGAAATAAAGCCTCGTGATACCATTTTCCGTTAGGACACCCAGGAAAGTTCAGGAGAGATGTATGTAAAATAACATGATATGAGATGGCTTTTCACGGTTCATATTCAATCACGTTTACAACGTTCAACAACCTCCTTTTTCACTAATCTTTTGTTTCATAACATGGCATACAACTGAGGAAAACGTTTCCAAGCAAATAAATTTGCCCAGGTTTCTTTCAAGTCAACTGGAAGACCACGGTGAGAACTTTGAGGGGTCTCCGATGATCGAAGGTGGACTAAGTTCTTGCAAATGCAACTAAAGAGAGGAAAATTCACCAAGCAACCGTCTGGGCACAAGATGTACTTTTACTTTCTTTCCATACGTTTTAAGGCGAAACCAGACAACGTTTTGAGTTGAAACGGTATTTGGTTTTTTTTGGCCTCCTCATTACGTAGGAAGCTATGTAACACGTGCAAGAAGTAAAACAATTGTGTCCTCCAAAATCAAAATTTCCACTTGCTTTTGGAGCTTCAAAGCTTTCACTAACTGATTCTATCAGTCCATGTTGCTGCCCACCAAACTTGCCAGACTTTTTTTCAAGACTGAATCAATTTTGAAGTCAACAATAAACCAAATTTCCGATTCACGAAAGTATTTAATTTCATTGATATTTCTTCAAATTAACACTTTTAGTTTCATGTGATAATACAATATTATTGCCATCTCAAGTCATGTATCCTCCGTATTTCATTTCTTATTTAAAGTTTTAAAAGGATTAGGAGTGGTCAGGCCATATCGTTTTCAACCCCTTTACACATTACAAACACATCTAAGAAACCAATAATATTATTGTAGGAAGAAGTAGGTAAGAGGAATACAGTCCAAATAATGAAGGAGATAGTACATTAAATAGAAACGAACTTTATACGACCACCAAAGCAATAATAAATTTACTCTTAGTAGGTACCAACACGAAATTCGCATGCATGTTTCATAATTAGTAAGAAATCAAATGTAGATAGGGTTACACATTGGGTTATCTAAAGTAAACCTACTCCTGTAGAGTAGATACAATCCACGGTTGTTACAAGATCCAAATTCTGACAAACATCCTGATATTTCCAGACTTTAATCATGAAACAACGAGCATAAATCAGCAGTAGGTATACGTCGAAAGGAAATTGCAACTATAACTTCAAAACGCTGTTTATCCGACTTTCTCGATGTTTTCCGAGATTCGGTGGTCGGCGAGTTTATATTTTCTTGACTCCGCTCGTGATTTTCCCAATTTTTCATGACTGTTCCTGGCCCATTTTTGAATCCTGACTTTTCTGACCTGTAACAACCCTGCATTCTATCCACCATAATTGTTATTGCAACCGTCAGGAGAAGATGGAGTGAAAAAGTGACGAAGTCTGTAAGGTAACAATAATCCACTTCGATCCAAAAATCGGCGGCGCCTCAAGGATTTCCAAGCTGATACTACCTACCTATCCCTTTTTAGGATGCTAAATTTATCAAGGCCTACGTGAGATGAAATGGATTAGTAGAAAACTAGTTTTAGATACATAGTAACAAAAAAGTGCACACAACGTTTTTACAAAATGCCGCAATGTTGCTCTTACTCCAGGTAAAACTAAATTGTTCTGTACATTCCATCATTAGCTTTGGCCCTCATGCGGCTGTGATTGTCCAAGCTTGTCCAAGGACAACGCAACCCAGAGTAAGTGAACAACTCTCATTCTACAGGTGATTAATACAGTTTAAATCACTGTTGTATTCTATTGCTGAATAGAAGAAACGACAAAAAAGCGTGGCGTCAGGGGTCGTCAATTTCAATTCCAAAAGTACGTACTGGACATGTATTCCTCAAGTATTTACCTGTTTAAAACTGAGGGCCAGTTTCACTAAAGTACTCTAATCCGAATGGTTTCCACGACCCACGTCCGACGCTCTTGCCCGAAAACTTCAAATTGGAAGGTATGTTTTTTCTAACCGATTAGAATAGTTTCCGATTTTTATAGAATCGAATGCGACCACGCGACTGTAGGACAAACCGTTCGCTTCCTGTAAGGATTTAGGGATGAACGGAAAAATGATCAGAAACACGGGAGTGAATTGAAAATTTTTCTTGAGTAGGACAATCTCCAAAAAAATCAAGCTGATCAAAAAATGCAATCATTTTTTGTTTTTACCGAATCGAGGTTCAAGCTTACAAGCTTCCTTAGTTACTGAATTTCGTTACCTACAACCGTCCTACAATTCTCCCAACATAATAGTTACCTACAGGAAACAGTTGTACACAACAAATGCTTGTAAACCTCGTGATATCAAGGTAAGTACCTACTTATTACAATCAATGATAATAATTACAGATTACTCATCAATCTATAAAGAAAAATCATAAACCGCTGTGTTACGATTTGCATCGCACATGGACTAAATCTTTGGTCAGCTGTAAATATGACCCATTGATGCTTGCCTTTGACACTGGGATGCATAATATATTATGATCTCCTAAATGATACTTCGGATCTCCAAGAAACTTCTTAATCGCATCAGTAAAAACATACGTTCTAGACTCAAGTTGTTCACAAACTCAAACTCTTCATCATGGGAGCCACTTTCCAGGAATATCACAAGGTTATTACAGTTTGGTCTTTGGTACTCAAGAAAGGTTTTTCTCACCAACCTAGAGGTAGAATACGACGAGCGTGAAGAGTAGGATTTCTTTCTTGATCGAGAAGTAGGCCTCCCCTTCCTCATAGGCGACTTGGACCTCATCCAGGGGTCTTGCCACTCATCCCCTCTTACTGGTCCCGTCCGTTCGGAACCCTGGGGCCGAGGCGAAGGACTGGAAAAATTGAGAAATACGATGAAGTGTTAGCGAATTTTCGGAGAAAAATGAAGCTATTGCAATAGCTTCAAAATGTTTGTAATGCAAATCTTTGAAAATTCTAAAAAGATTCCTGAAATTTCACATTTTTTTATGGGTATATATTTATATATATATAGAAAAGCCCATCTACAAATATCCTATATACATAAAATACCCACCTCCCGCGAGGTTCACAATCATCTCTTGGCGACAATGAACTTCGAGGGAGGTGGGTATTTTATGTCAATAGGATCTTTGTAGATGGGCTTTTCTATACAGAAAATAATAAACCGTTGTGTAATAATTTGCAGCGTTTTTTCTCTCCCTTTACTGTCCTTGTATCTTGAGGATCCGTGCAGGGCAAGCTACGATTTCGACTTCATAAGAATCGCTTTTGAGGCTAATGAGGACGTTTTCAAAAGTTAAATGCGAGTGAACATAAATTATATTGATTTTAGAGGACCTTTTTTTAAAACTTATTGCAAGAATGTAATAAGCAAAATTGGTGGTGAAGAAGCGAAATAAAAGAACACCTGATGAGAATAATTCTCGTACAGCCTGGTCAGGAACTTTGCAATCGTTCTGCATAAAATTGATGGAAATTGGAGTTGCCTTTCGAGCGTAATAGTAAAACAAACATACAGACAGACAGACAATTGACAGTTATATATTGAGGGGGAATACGTTTGAAGAACACAGTAATAGCTTTCCAAAGGTGCTATAATATGAAGGTATGTAACGGGCAAAACCATAGCTTTAGGATCTTCAACGACGACAAGCGCACCATTTCAACTAGTTTCCTGGTCAAATCAGAAGTAATTTCAAGCTGAGAATCGGAAGAGGTACCCTTGCAAGTTTTCTTCGTATGAGCATTCTACATTCTGTATGCAAATATATTCTTATGAACCTCTTTTGAACTGCTTACGAGCAGAGTATATATGAAACTATAACCTAGCTACTCACCTAGTCTCCTTCCAACTTCTATCAGATTTCTCCGATCTTTGGACAGTGACTTCTCGAGATGAATATTTCTTTCTACTGCTTCTGCTATCATAGTAGTCATCAGGAGGAACGCTGTTGCCACCTCTTCCACGTTCGCTTCGGGACCTTTCAAAGTCCTGTTGAATCGGAGGAAATTCGTCATTATTGTACAACAATGCTCGCAACACCAAAAACCAACTACTCTCTACGACAAATAATGCAACTTGAACAGTAACTTCTGTACACTACTGAATTCCTGACACTTCATAGCATTTCGTAAAGAGTATATCATTAACCTAACCTTCTTTGTGGATCAGTGAACTAGATGTTCGCATCCAAGAGACGGGGATATTACGAGTAGATCAGTGATCTGCATAGATCAGAGAAAAATCGTCTGCAGCACTCTTGACGAATTTTCATTTTAGTCTGCTATTTGGAATTTCATGAACAACCGTTCGCGCCTGGTAGGCCAATAAGAACAAGGTAAATCCATGACCTCATATAATTTCACCTGTGGATGTCTGGAAGAGTGGTGATGATATCTCCCCTCTCGAGGTGCCCTGTCGTCGAACCACTGCTCACGGCCGCCTGGCGGGTAATATTGAGGTGGAGGATAATCAGCAAACCTATCTGAGACAGATCGATACCGCTTTTCACCAGTTTCCTTTGGAGGTCTAGAACAAAAAAAAGAGTAGGTAACAGATTTTTAGAAATTATCATTAGGTAATGCTCAACTTACAGTGTTGTTCTATAAGTTAAAACTGTAAGACTTCGGATGATTGATAAAATGCGCACACGAAACAACAAGCATGATGTCCCCCATCATAGAATTTGCGTATCATCAAGTTATCAGAAATAGGAATGTTTTGGAATTCAGATTAGCTGAGTTTAGAATAGAGGGTAGAGTGAGCCTAACAACCTCAGCCAATGGGAGCTAATCAAGACGATGGTCTCGGGAAGCGCTCCAACTCAGCTCAAACTCCTTCGTATGAATTCAGTTTCACGTTTGAGTTTCTAAAACTTCCTTGACGAACGTTAGTTTATAGTCATAACTACCTACATCTTTTGAGATGTGGATCTTAAAAATAAGTTTACTAGCCGGCCACCCTTGCGTTGCACAGCTCCACATGTGGATGTATTAACTTCGCTTGAGTTAGGGGTCAGAATCCCAAACACTCGCGTGATTGGTTATCCGTGGCGCACCAAACTTTTCTTAATAAAGGCATACAACAACCTCACCGTCCACCAAGTACCTAACTATCCATGTAAAAAGAATAAGAACCTCACCCGCCAAATGGTGAAACAATTATTTAGAGAAATCAACTCTCAACAGTTCAAACGTGTACATAACCTCACTTCAAACCTGTGGAAATTGCAGTTTGGAAGTCAATAAACTAAATTAGAGTAAAATAAGCTAAAATATAACGCCGGATTCAAGTTTTAAGCACTTTATTTTGATTCAACCGACTATTGGTACTAACGATGCATATCGATATGAGTAACAAGGTTTCACGGATCTAAATAAACAAAGGAAAGAATTTGTACAGGAGGTTAAAATACGAGTGAGAATTTCGATTTTGGAGGGAACAATTTGTAGCCACTATGTCTATAGGTGGAGAACAAGTAGTCGTTCACTCATCTCTAATTTTGAATACTAGCTTGAGATGGTCTCCTCGAAATTTGGAATACGGATTCGGCTTAAGGAATCCTTGAAAACCATCTCAAGGATCCCGAAAATCGAGGACGGTCTATAAATCCTGCCCTTACTATAGAATCGTTGGGCAGTCTCAGATTACTGTTCTTCTTTGATCGGTGATTTTGATGCAGACTAGTTCAAGTTTTATAAACCTAGGATGGTACATACGCATACAGTTCCTCTGGACATGTTACCCGCATTTTTGAAAACTCTGTGAATGTAAAAGAGATTTACCGTGTCATTCCGACTGGCAGACTCCTGATTCTTGCAGGCTACGGCGATAAGGAGGATCAGGTTTGAACCACCACTTCCTATACAGTATCTCCTCTGAGCTAAGCTGATTAATCAAGTTCCGAGAGGGTTCAAACCGTCACGTTCGCCTTACCTTCCTTGTAGCTGATGGAGGGGGAAACTATGCTGTATGGGCAGCTGGTTTACCCACTACCCACCATTACAATTCATACTGGTCTTTTTTTGTAACAAACTTACTGGGGCTGTCAACACAGGCTCTTTTAGGGGATCTGGAAGTATCTTGTGGATACTTACGGATAACGTTCGTGGTACACCTCATCTGCAAAAACGGGACTAGACGGCCGAGGTGTGTAGTAATCATTTTCTTTGTCGTATTCATCCGTCCCAGCTAAACTCAAATTCATTTTCTTTTCCTCGAAATCAACATCAGTCTCTTTTCTCTTTGTGGATCTCCGCAGCATCTAAAAGTCGTTGAAATTGAAATGAAAAAGTATTGACATTATGCATTAGAAATTAAATTATAATTTAACGTTAATCGAGAAAACTATGGCATTTCAAGAGATTATGTGCGTTAGGTCCAAAATGGGCATCTTTGAATTCTGTTGCAATCAATAGTAAGCATGCTGAGCTCGTACAACTATATGTTTTTACTTTCTTCAGTTCACCTTAAAGATGAAAGGAAAGTATTGCAATATGCAGAAAACCCAATTTCTGGAACACCTCCTTAGAATGGTTCTCATCGACATCTGATCACCTATCTCCACGTATTGTACAAATGTCTGTCGAATGTATGTATGTAAGTTTGTTATATAGTGTAAACGCCACCATGTTTTGCAAACGAGGTGTTCTGCAAGGAAGCAACATTGACTAAAGCTGTCCACTGTGGACAAGCTTGTGACCACCTTGGGAGGTGGTGAGAAGATTTGTCGAGCTCAGGTTAGGTGACTGAATCACGTTATCTTGGATTATTGTCATTTACTGGCGATCATTTTATCGTTTGTATTGAGATATTAGTGTGATACGTCAAGTTATGGCAATTTGTAGTGATTTGAACCATTAATCATCATGTTTTCTTCCTTTCTCCTTGACATTTACAGTCGACACATCGTTTCCAATTGATACATCGAGTACCAACTCAATAATTTCTCACAATTTACTTGGCAAAGATGCTCGTTTGCAGTATGTCCCCTATGCATTTTCACGCAATCGAAGTCAGCAAGTTGAATCCCAAATAGCAATATCTCAGAACTATATTAGGTTTGTTTACTACGTTGATTATATTCATGAAGTAAAACATGCAGAGTGAATAGACAAACAGAGAAAGTCTCACTTCTTTTGCTTGGCGCAGTCCTCTTTCCCAAGCAGATTCACCAGGAGGTTCATCACGCCTCATGACAGGCTGCTGAAAAGGTGGTCCTGCTGGTCCCATCTACACAAATAGTAGTTTTTTTCCTAATTCCACAGCAGTTAAAACAGTCACAGGTATATGAAATAGATACGTGAGATCCTGCATTGAATAGTGACGACAATATTTAATATTCGACGTACCATGGGCCTCTCCATAGGCCGTGGGCCGTACATGGGTTCAATTGGGCCTCCTGGGAACATATGCATGGGAGGGGGCGGGCCGCTATTCATGGCCACCAGAGGTCGCACCATATCAAACATCGTGTAGTTACCTTTGTCCGTAACTCCAGGGTGAACGAACCTGTGTACCAAATGTAATCAAGTTGATCACTAAGAAGTAAGAAAAAAATATTACGAGTAGATCCAAAATGGTGCCACTAAAAATCCAGATCATACTGTCCTGACTAACTCTCATGATAAAACAACTGTGGTTAGATAAAAGGACTAAAAACAAGGGATCAGTTTCAAACTATGGCAGAGTATACGATGAATAACCTTGGGAATTTCTCTAAGAATCTCCGCACTTATCATTTCAGCCGACTTAGACTTGAGTACATCCCGTTTGAACATGTTATTCCCACTTTATCCCCTCCAGCTACATCTGTCCATTGTTCTACTATCGTGCTATTCTATCTAGGGAAGCCTCCCTGGCTCAGTCGGTTGGAGGGAAATATGGACATTTTCTAGTGAAATGGCTGAACGCTCTACCTACGTAAGGAAATAATTCGCCATCTGTGTAATAATTTGAACTATCACCACATAAAATCCTCAATTATTTCAATAAACCTCACAACAAGGGGCATCAGTCATTCAACTCGCAGATGAAAATGTTCAGCATTCACTCATTATGTTAAATCAATGCAACATCCACACCAGTATGTTACAATAGGCTTTGAAAATGTGAGATTAGATGGCGATTTCATAATTGGATGCATGAATGGACCTTGAATGCATGTTAACCTACTTGAACTCAATCTAAATTGTCATTACTAGGAAATTAAAGTAGCAGTGCGTCGAATGTCAGAGTCAAGTTTCTCCATGATTTTGAAACACGGTGATACAGAAATAATAGAACACCTGTCCCTAAAAAGAACCAATTTATCCGTGTGACGGAAAATCGATTCTATGAGAAGGAAGACGATTCTAATATAGCCTATAACCTGGCCAGTAACTTCGCCATCATTTAAACCCTTTCAAAATCGGCGTGATTGGGTCAAAACAGACAGACATACACTTTACAATTTAATAGTATGGGGATAACAAAGTCTCAAAAAAGTCAATACCGAAAACACAGATGCACAAGTACATTAAAATTAGTAAGCCATCATGCGAATTAAGCGCTGGACTAGATCAACAGAAGTTTGTACAGGGCACGGCAAAGAAATTGGGTGTTTAGAAACAGGTAGCTAACTAAGGAGCAAGTAAATTGATGGAGTCGGAGTTGATAGGTTTGAGGGATTTGATTCGGGATCGAACAATTGAGCACCATCTGCTTGATAAGTAATGTGAGATCGGGTTTCTCTCAATCGATTTCAGAATTTAAGAGGAGGAAACCTCCTACCA
>JAEMON010000016.1:8247617-8258861 GCA_030264115.1 Lygus lineolaris
AACCATACCGTTGGAACCGTCCGAGTCTCTAGAATACATTATATCCAACAGGAATCAATGAAACATTCATTTAGAGTGAATAATTACACTTTGAATAAT
Source organism: Lygus lineolaris (assembly GCA_030264115.1). Classification (NCBI taxonomy): domain Eukaryota; kingdom Metazoa; phylum Arthropoda; class Insecta; order Hemiptera; family Miridae; genus Lygus; species Lygus lineolaris. The sequence goes on from JAEMON010000016.1 coordinate 8,247,717, forward strand.
GTAATTGACACGTTTCACTTACATGTAATTTTTCACTCTGATTACGTATGTTATTGATTCTCGTTGGACATATTGTATTCTAGAGACTCAGGTTGTTCTAATGGCATAGCTTAACATGGGAATAGTGGTTAAGCTGGGTTCACATTGAGGCGCAACGCCGTACTTACATCTGCAAAACCCCCAACTCAGAACCGAAGCAAAATAATGAAATAGATAAGGAACCGCTCTGCTGCGTAGAACCCAATACGCAGATCCGCTTATCAAGATTTTTGAATCAGGGATAATCCTGTTCAAAATTCGTTTGGCCATAAACATGGAGAACGTCCAGGTTCAATCACGGCTTAATGTAAATCCAGCTTTAGAGCCTGATCTACAACCACTAGTAATTGTAAAATGGCGTTTGCCCAACACTGCTCCAAATGACTAGTAGGTGACCTGTCGACGACTTGCCCTGCGATCCAAACGTGACAGAACAATACCTACTAACGCTTTTACATCCATTAGGTACATACTCCTTTAGCTCTGGTATTAATCTAGGTACACAACCAAGATCCTTTTTGCAACAAGTAGGTGTTCATGGATTAGTTATGTACGAGAACGAGTGGATTGCCAATCAGGATTCTGAGCTCCAAACAGTAGGAAGAGGCAGCTCTAGCTACACTTTCTGGTTTGCAATTGTTCAGGAAGTCAGTAGTAATAAGCGAGGAGCTTTCAACGGTTTTTCACCTTTGCTGAGGGACCCTAATTATAATAATTTTGCCTCCTACAATAAAATGCTGCGTGCTCGTTGAAGTAATATTAAAATCAACAATGCTGACGATCGTGAATAGTAGTTGGGGTCTGGCTCATTACATTATGCTCGTGGTGACCAAGTCATATTCTCGCAACCCAATAATATTACAGTAGTAAAAATCAAACCGCTGTTCGCTGGCTGGAAACACTGATGATTTAAAAAGGGGTTTTGATAGATAACGCATGGTACATTTAAAATGTAAGTATAACATTTATTTACATACAACATTGGAGGGAACTCCAACTAATTGCCATACAAAAATCAATTTAAACGTAGTCTTATCCTCTTCAGCTAAACTTAAAATATGTTGGTATAAAAAATTTAATAAGCAGTTTTTGTACCGAATTTGATTAAGAAAAATGATAATTATTCCGTAAGTATTCCAACATTTTAATATATTTACCTACTCCTGGCATTTATTCATTCCAAAAGAACAAGACTAGTTGAAACTTAGAAAACAGGTAGGTATCTACTTAATAATAATACATAAAGCGAGGAAATAAAAGATCACAGATGGTCACTGCTAAGCTCAGTGAAGATTTCTATTTAATAATTTCAGATTATTTACATTAAAATTTTTGTACTATGTACATTTTGCAAAAATTATGTACAACTGAAAATTATATACATTTACTGCCGAGAATGGCGTTTCCGGGATGGGCTGCTGGAGGATCTGTGGTAACCAGGGCTACGAGATCTGGATCTCTTTGTCTTCCTGACGCGTCTTTCCGAGCTGTTGGAACTGGAACGTCCTCTGCTCCGAGATCTATCGCGACTCCTGGACCTAGAGCGTCCTCTGGAACGATAAGATGGGCTAGTGGACCGAGTCGAAGGAGCTCTCGAACCTTTGGAGAAGGGGCTTCTGGATCTGGATCTATTCTTGGAGTAGGGGCTTCGAGACCTGGATCTTCCCTTGGAGTAGGGACTTCTAGACCTAGATCTGCCCTTGGAGTAAGGGCTTCTAGATCTCGATCTTCCTTTTGAGTAGGGGCTTCTGGACTTGGAGCTCTTCCAGCGTCCTGGACTCCACGATCTAGATGGGCTGTTGGATGCAGATCTACGGCGAGTTTTTGTGCTCTTTGACTTTGATCTTTTTCTTGAAGGACTCCTGGACTTTTTAGATTTTTTCTTCTTTGGTGGAGAAGGGTTACGCCAGTTATCGACTGCTGATTCATTGTTGTCCGAAGTTGATGTAATTTTTCCACCCACTTTCTTGGGCTCTGGGGAAGTAGAAACTTCATCTGACCAGGTTGGTGGAGGAGGAGCAACAAGTTTATCACTATCATCATCCCATGGATCACTAATTGAATCCAGTTTACTTTTCTTGAAAGCATATTGTTCCTTCAGTGCTGGCAAACAATGAAGAATATTTTCCAATGGATCGTTCGTAGCGAACGATTTTTTTGGCTCCACGTTATTCACTTTGTCAGTCTTCTCAAGTAATACAGAAGATTGATTGCGAGGGTCATTCGCATGTCTTCTACTTGCCAGATTTCCCCGCACTGTTTTTCGTTCCTCATCTGAATCATTAAAAATACTGATTCCGTGGTTCTCTATTTCCACTTCCTCATCCATCATATCAGACAGCGCGAGGTAAGGATGGGTTATCAGTTTTTCAAGGCAAAACTCGTCAGGCAAATCGTTGAAGTAATCACAAGTTAAACCGCTGGTTGGACGGGGTAACTGGACAATGTCAATCATTTCTTGTCCCATGGGATCCATCATGGTTATAGTGCTGGCTTTTTCTTTAGGATCATAAGTTGGTGGTGCAATACCGAGAATTTGCGGATTTCCATGGTTAAAAGATACGTAGACTTTTGTGAATGGAGGAGTGTTTAAATTTGTGGTTTTAGGAAGCAGCGATAGATTCAATAAACGAGTATCCATGTAACTTAGTCGAGGTTCTTGATGCATCGTATCATTGGGATGGGCACTCTGCTCTGAATACCAATTGTTATGTTGCCAAGGAGTTGGATTGATCCGACCATCACTTGGAATTGGATTGATGGAGCCATTAACTTGTTGCCTACCCCATCTATCTTGGTTGTATGGATGTTGTGATTCTGGGTAATGAAGGTTGTCTCGCTCCCGTCTCCCTACATTATGCCTTACATCCCACCTTGAAGGCATTGTCTCATTGCTATTGCGTCTGCCTCTCTTATTACCCACGAAATTTCGCCTGTCATATCTCCCATTTCCTCGAGAAGGGGTCCTGTCATACGTTGGGCGTGCTTCGGACTGTAGATCTTCAAGTGGGCTCTTGTACATCAACTCTGTGTCAAGTTCCTTCTTCTGTTTCTTGGGACGTCGTTTCAGAGACTCCTCCTCACAATCATCAATGTCATCAACCTTATTTGGTTCAACGAATTCACTTGTTGGAGTGACACCAGGTCTAACATATGACAGGGTAATACCTGTTCTGGTATTATTTGACGTAGGATGAATGGTTGGAGCAGCATGGCGAAGGGCAGTGATAGTGGGAAGAAGTGCAGCCGGGGTGGGGAGCAATGGGCCCCTTGGTATTATAGGAGTATTGGGCTGAGTCCCAACAACAGCTGGCGTGATCGTGCTTTTCGATGCAGATGGTGTATTTACTGAACCTCTTGCAAGAGCTGGAGGGTTACCTGCACCACTCAAAATAGATGCTGGATTGACTGCATCTCTAAGAATATTAGCCCCTGCCGTTGGAACAGCAGTTGTTGGGAGTAGATTTGGCACAGTTTCAACAGTTTTGTTACTTGCTGCCAATTTTGCGCCTACTGTTGGCTCTGGTGCTATTGCAGGAGTTTCTACACGTCTGCGAGGATCACTTACACCTCTGATAGCACGAGGGTCTCTGATGGTAGAAGCTGGTGTTTCATTGACAGGGGCTTTGATCAAATCAGTTGGATTCAATGGCTGATGTTGATGAGTTGGTACAGCTTCACTAGCAGACAAATCCTCATTATCTTCAAATTGTGAAAGCAGTTTACTTCTGATTCTAGGATCTCTAAGTTTCTGGAGGATGGTTGTAGGAAGTCCAGTTCTTTCATCAATTGAGTCTCTTCTCTTCCCTAACGAACCCTTTTCTTTTCCAATTTCAGCCTTCTTCGCAGCACCTGGAAGTTCATTGTCACTCTTTATCTGATCTTTAATAATCTGGTCTATTCTACTTGCCAATTCAGCACTATTGTCATCATCATCACTGAAATCCCTATCTTCATCTACAACCAAACCATCAGCTGCATCACCTGAGTCGAATTCATCATCACTGGCATTTTTGAGTTCAACAATGGCTTCCTTCTTCTCAAACGGATTAACATTTCCAGCAGCGGTTAAAGAATCTGATATCTTTTTATTTTGAGAACTCAATTTCAGGATAGAGTTCAACGTCTCAAGAACTTCTTGTCTTCCTCGGGATGGGTTTGAATGTAATGGTGAGCCAGTTCTTTCAGTAGGCTCTGGTGAAACCACTTTTATTTGAGATCTCTTGGTATCACTTTTAATGGGCGCTTGTAGGTCAGTTACAATCTCCCCAGGTGAATTTGGTGTAGCAGTAGGTTGTTTATGATTAAGTGGACCAAGAATCAATGAAACAATGGTATCAGAGATTTCCTTTACTATGACAGTCCTTTGATCATTTACTTCTGTCGTTGACTTGTTTGTCATGGGATTAGGTTCTGATGTTATTGTTGAATTGTTTGTTGCAAGCTCAGAAACTGAAGGTGTCACAACATTCACACTCTTTGTTTTATCACCACCATCTGAATCGTTTGTTACAGGATCGGGTTTTGATTCAGCCGTTGAATCATTTCTTAGCTCAGATCCCAATTTCAATTGCACCTCACCACATTCACTCAAGTCTGAGGTTTCCTTATTTTCCAAGATATGATTTTTATTTTCAACAGTTGTAGAAGATAATCCTACTTCAGTTTTCCTCTTACTTGAATCTTCTGAAACTTCCTCTTGTATCTTCTCTGAAGCAGCAGTACTCATGGTGCCAGACTGATTAACCAATGGGATCTTGTGTGACTCAGCATTTCTTTCAATATCCTCGCAAGATTTGGAGTCTTGTTGGTCATAATTGGGAGTGGTAGGTTTTACAGTTATGTATCCCATTCCTCCCCGTAACATTCGATTCTTAGAGCGCGTGATTCGAGGTTGAACCACCTCAATCTCAGGTGCATCTGAATTTGGGGACATGGGACTATCTGGAATGACTTGGATTGAATTGGCGGACTTGAGTTTTTCGTTTGAAGATTTCTCGGGTTCATCTGAAGTTGGGGACATGGGGCTATCTTGAATGCTTTGGCTAGAATTCGCTGGCTTGCGTTTCTTATTAGCAGAATAATCATTATCCTTTGGTATTTCGATTTGTAATGGTTGCTTGATTGAGTCAAACGAGTCCACAACTTCTCCTGGACCTTCTGAAACCTCATGCACTTGAGTAGTTTGGTTAGTATCAGACTCTATGCGCTCAATTGACGCAGCAGTTGCTGCTGGAGATGCTGGGGAGTCTTGTGGAACAGAGGACTTCCCTTTTGCTTTTTTTCTTTGAATAGACTTTTTAGGCGGCTCTATGGAAGCAGCCTTACATTCGTCCTTATTTTCAGATGCATTATTCTTTTTGTCTGAATATGATTTCCTGTTTATCTTTCGAATGCCAAAATTCTCCAGCACTTCAGGATCTATTGTGATTGTAGGTTGCTTGGATCGAGTGACTCTGGGAGAGACAACATCTTTACCGTCTGAAACCAGAACAGGCTGTTTGGATCGAGTATTTCGTCCATGACTCGTCATCTGGGGCTTCTCAGGAACAAGTTCATCTTTCTTATCTGAAGGATGTTTGGTACTCCTTTCCATTGCCTTGTTCTCACTTCCCACCTTTTCAATGTCAGCCACAATGTTTTTAGGCTGTAAGAAATCTTCTTCTGACTCTTGGGGGCTCTGACCAGGACCTTCTGAAACTACAGGAACCTGAGTCGACTGTAAAGGTGATAAGACAACTTTTGGAAACAGCTTGGTGCTTACAACATCTGCATCCATCTTTTCATCAGTTGATGAATTATCAATAATCTTGCAACTAGGTTTTGCCCTGTTACCCCTTCTTCTCCTATAACCATACAGCCTCTTTTTTTTCTTACTAGTTGGTGATATAACTGTTTCTTTTTTGGGCGAATCACCACATTCAGATGTATCAATTGTACTGCTCGTTTCACAATGAGTAACTGATAGTGTTTCAGACGCATCATCTTCTTCACATGCCACAGTTTTTGGTACCTTGTCAGTTGCCATGGGGGATATTTCATGAGGTGCTATTTCTTCAGCTTCAATGGAACCCTGAACTTTAGGAGCGAAATTCACGAATTCCAGATGATTGTCAGAATCAGTAATGTTCAAAGAACTGCTTATTGAATCAGGCAATAGCATAGCTTCAACTGTCTTGGAGCACAACATTTCAACAACCTCCTTTACATCTTTACATAACGCAACAGGTTTTGGAGGTATCGGTTGTTGTCTCACATAATTCTTTCTTGTGAAAGCTTCCTTGGTTTTAATTTGTGCTAGTCGTGAAGCAACCCTGGGGCTTCTAAAGAGGGTTGGTTCTTCAAATGGAATGTCCCATTTTTCCAGAAGATTGAAATTCTCTACTTCATGACTTCTTCTTCCAAGAAGTGATTCCTCATTTTCGTTATTGTCCTCGACATAATGAGGCATTGATCGTTTTTTAGGTGGTTCAAGTAGACTAGACTTCTGGGTATGATTTTCAGTCAATATACTAGCTGGAGATGGATGAGGTTCTTCAGGTTTACGATAAGTCCTTTTTGTCACAAACGTTCTTTTCACTCTCTTATTAGCAGGTTTAGGAGGAACAGTGAAACTGTTTTCCACTTCACTCTCGACAGATTTTTCCCGCTCATCTTCAGATTTATTGACTGACGTTTTTCTGATAGTAATTTTTAATGGTGCAGTTTTCTTCCCCTCTGAATTTGGATCTTCATGCACAGTACTCCGCTCCACAATGTACTCATCTCTGCATGGAGAAACATTGTTATCCAAGGATTTAGGTCCTACAAGTTTACATTTAGAGGCATCAGATTTTTCAACGGTTAAGCCAGAAACATCAAAGTTGGTAGAATTGACAGATTGAGATTTTTCTGGGGTGGAAGGTGAAGTACGATTTTGTGAGTTGAGTTCACTTACATCACTTTCATCAGCTGATGAATCATCAACTGCTTTTGAGTGATTTCCGAATACATCAACAAAAATATTGTCGGTGGAGGTATCAGCTTCACCATCACTAGACTCATCTGATGATGATGATGAACTAGTTTCACAGATTTTATGTTCCGCTATGTACGCTACTTGCTTGTCATAAGAACCCTTATCCATTCCAGCTAGTTGACATTCTCGCCAAAGTCGGGTTCTCCCACGCCGCCACACCCCTAAATGACGAAATTTCTCTTCGTTCCTCAGTCTAATAACTCGCAGTTTCCATTTTTGAAATGATTTGCTACATAAAGCAACGTAACCTTTCAAAACCATTGGGGTAGGTAACCTTTCCACCATGACACGGCATGGTGGAGTAATTGGAATGTTCAGGTCAACCTCTTCATTTTTGGAAGTGTCAGCCTCTTCGCCCACTACTTCATTATCAGTCTTGTGTTCAAAAGCTATTTTAACATTACAATTGTTGTACAAAGCCAAAAGTTCTTTTCTTAGTAGGTCCAATGAACGCCTGATAGCAATAGGCTCAATTTTAATTTTAGATGGTAAAATATGCCCATAAGTGGGAAACTCATCAGTTGCTGCATCTTTGAGTTCACTAATGACGGCAGGTTCACCTTGATGAATGTTGGTTGGTTCACTTAAATTAGTAGAGGCTGGTTCACTAATGGAAGAAAAATCAACATGAGAGGTGACAGGTGGCACTGGAACACCAAGTGCATGATCTGAAGAGCTACAAACTGGTATAATGGCAGGATCCTTAGAATGATCATAAACATTATTTCTAGTAAATTGCGACCCTTCAACCTCCCTCTCGACGTGAAGGGAATTGTCAGTCACAGAAATAATACGAGTCTCATCATGATTGATGTCTACATCCATGTTGACATCATCATTATTGATGGAAGTCGAATAATTCGGATTGTCTTCATCAGGTAAAACCAGTAAAGACTTCAACAACTCCAAAGCTTGACCAGTTTTTTCAGACATGGCTTGTGTTGAACCTGTATCATCAACAAGCTGTTCACTAACAGGCAGCTCTTCTTCTTCACACCTATTTTCATTTACAACTTTTTCATTCCCTAAAGGAATAGGACATTCATTCCCAGAAAGATCGTCAATTTGATGAAATGGAGAAGAAATTGAACTTACCTGATCAAATTCTCTCAATGGGTCGCCATTTTCTTGTATAGCTTGTGGTTCACTCGAAATACTTCCTTGAATAGCTTGTGGCTCACTTGGGATACTTGCTTCACAAGGCGGAATTAAACGTTCACTATTATCCACGGTATGTTCCAAAATAAGATTGCTGTCGTTTACAATAGGGTCTTGAGAAACGGAACGAGATTCTTCAGGAGAATTCGTGTGAATCGGAGATCGTAGATCCTCAGAAAGAGTTCTTTGGTCGGACACGAGAGGTAAGCTATTTATAGACGCATCACACGGCGACGCAGAAGAGCTATGCCCGAGGGATGTTGGCTGCAGTGACGAAATAACGCCATCTTCAATTGTTTTTTCCGATGGAAAATCACCTGATCGATCCGCATTCTGGTCCTCGTTTGCAGCACTTGTTTGAGTTTCCAATGAAAGTTCCTGTTTGATTGGAAGTGGGGTCTCCAAAGTGTCACCTGATCTTTCATCGATTGTATATGGGTTTTCATCATCTGAATCATTTATAACAATTACTGAGGGCGAATTTCGCGGAATAACTTCTGAAGGAATATTACATGATTGGCCCTCACTGTGTTCCTTGTTTCCGGTGTTTGTTTCCAATAAAAGTTCTTCCTTGATTGGAAGTGGGATCCCTAAAATATCACCTGAACATTCATCGATTGTGTATGGGTTTTCATCGTCTGAGTCGTTTATAATAATTAGAGAGGGCGAATTTCGCGGAACGTCGGGCGACTGTGGAGAAGCATCGGTCGCCTCATCACCGTCCAAATTATCCCAAAACATTTTGTAGAAACCCCCCTCGTTGACGGACTTGGAGCTAACGTTTTCACGGTGTTGGGGCCTTGACTTTTTCCGAGTCATTTTCGGTGCTAAAACGACCGTTTTAAACGGGTCAGACCGGGTTTATCCCGACCCATATCTCCCGTATGAGAAATCGCGACGGACTAAAGTGGTTTCAGCCGGGAAGAACTATGGAAAATTGCGGAAAATCAGTCACTCCCATCGTTTGAACACACAGATGATCTCGACAAACTGATCGACGCCATTAAACTAATGGCAATGGGACCCCGAAACATGGCCGACACCCGACCCAAGGAGTTGGTCAACAGAAGAACAAGAGAGCCCACTTCCCTGTTTGGTTCCCGCTGAAATAAATTATTTCGACAGACCAGTTTTTTTCGTTCTACTTGGTCACAGACCACTCTATAAACTTTACTGAAGTATTCGAGTAATCACAAGTCCCCTTCTCAGTCCATATTATCGAAAAAAACACCAAAATTATCAGTTTTCCCGCGCAAAGAATCCACATTTCGCGTCTGATGTTTACGAAAACTCACTGATGATAACGTTGAACAAACTCTAAATCGAAAAAAGTACGAAATATTTTATCAAAATAGTGTTCAGAGCATCTGTAAGTAGTAAATTACTGCAGTAGAATAATTCAAAATTTATTCAGTTGGCCACTCTGGATTAGGGTAACCTCAAGTACCTCAACCTCCCAACTACAATGGTTCCATTTATTTCCAGCCAGCTGGGAACATCAATTTTCTGCCTTTCTTTCATTTCCTGACTGCTGACACGATTCCATGTTTCTATTCTACTGACTTGGAATTTTCCCGTATTTCAAACGCTGTGATCGTGTGAAAATGTTCTGTGAAATGTACTGAAGGGACCATGAAGATAAGCAGTTGACTAAGTTTCGGTCTCTCTCGATCGCCACTCGCTGGTTTTCAATTTGCCACTATTCTCGCTAACATCTCACCTCCCAAGTTTAGTTACTCGGTGCTTTCAAGGAAGTCTTCATTGTCGATTCGTTTGTTTTTTTATATATCCATCCGAAAGGTGATATCTAGGTAACTTATCGTCGAACTAAAGACACTAGTACATAAGTATGTTGTAGGCATTCTTTACGTCGCACCCTACGATTGATGAGAACGTCGAAGTGATTTCCCTTCATCTGCTGCGGACTACTAGGGAGTAGGTAAGTAGTCGTATAGATTGGGTAGGTTCCTATTTAGCGAGGCTCCTTGGTGATTTCTTATCAACCTTACTTTATTTACTCTGAAACGTCTTCGTGGAGATCGCATCTAGTAGGTACCTACCTTACCTTATAGGTAGTCAGACGTTTAGGATGGAGTTTCAGGGAGTTAGGTACAAAACTTACCTACCTACTTTGCTCTGAAATAGATATTTTTTTTCGGTATCATTGGTTACAGCGATATCTTTACTCAAATGTATGGTAAAGATGATGAGCACTAAATAGTAACTTCATAGACTGTTGTCTTGGTAACGGGTTTCAGATTTCTCAATATCTCAATAGATTGTAATAAAAAATTGCTTTATTTGCAACATTATTACAACGACGGCATACATATACAACATAAGAATTAGGTAGGTACACTTAATAGGTAGGTATACTTAGTAGGTTGACTGTTGAAACACCGCAACGGCTAGGCCTGTCCGCGGGCAAAATCAGTGGAATTTAGTAGGAACTTAGTGTCTTGTTCTGGGAACTGTTGATGATACCAAGATAAGTTGTCAGCAGTAACGTACTGAGTAATATACACTGTAATAAAGTGGCAAACAATAATAACAAGTATCTGGACAACTGTAGTTATTTAACTTGGGAAGTAGGTAGGTATCAGTTTGATCCAACCATGTTGCATGAATCGATTTATCAAGATGGGCAGCTAAGTGTTGAGTAAAGTACCTATTTCAAATTAGGTAGGTAAGGTACGGTACCTAATTGCAATGTTGACGAAATATCTCACCTAAATTCTACCTACCTATTCTACTGTCTTCGGTTGTATCTTCTAACCTCCTTTGAAATTTTTTCGTTTTGATTAGACGAAACTATATAGGTACTACTTTCATGTAAATAAAAACGGAGTCAGTGAAAACGACGTTAATCACTATTTCCACAAAGAGAAACAAATGTGTTAGATTACCTAGCAGGGCTGTCGCGTGGTTTA
>JAEMON010000016.1:8739974-8751913 GCA_030264115.1 Lygus lineolaris
CGTATAGTTTTGCCTGGGACACCAAGGGATTGACTACAGATACAGAAATACAGCTTTGAAACGCAAAAAGCAAGTGGATATTTTAATTGTTGAGGACACAAATTTTTTCCACTTCCTGCTTCTTACTGTCGGGAGAAAGGAAGAAAAATAGTTGAGAAGTGAAATTGGTGCGGATTGAGAACCCTACCCGCAACTCTTTTACCTTAGTAGGTAGTATTAGGTTGAGCATCGACAATTGGGTGGATGAGAACATTAGCGAATGAGATGTCATGGTGAATGTCTTCCCTGGTTTCGCCGTCATTACACGAGTATACACCCGTTGAAGCAAGGGACTGCACTTGATGAAGGGAATCCCTGATTAAGAAAACCATTGTTTTCCCTAACTTGGCCTCCCTTTTGTTTTTCCCGAAGCATCCACAACCCAGAAAACGTGCCACCGCATGACTGAAGGGGCCTTTACTATATTAGAAAAGGAGAAAAAAAAGGGATGCGAACAAAAAATTGAACTCTTTCTCTCTATCCCTTCTCTCTGCATTTCTCCCCTTTCCACTGCCACCGCAATGTACAATTAGCTGAGATGACTCTGGCGGTTACGAGCTTTGGCGAAGGCAATACCATGATTCTCTGGGCAGCTACACCACAAAAGCCGTCTCTCCCATACCAGGCGAACAATGCGGATGGACAATGGATTCTTGATGTAAACAAAGCAAAAGGGGCGGATGGCTCCGGGCTATTTGGCTAATCTAGGATTTTCCTTGCGTTATGGGAGCCCTCTCCAAAGGATTGGGAAATATTACCAACTCTTAACGCTTTGCCCTTCTTTATCATTTCCTCTTTCTGTTTTATTTTTATTTTTGCTTTTCTACCCTTCCTTCCCCATTTCCCACGTAATATCCAGAAATTGCCTCTGTTATTTTAACCCTCCTCCTCCCTCCACGCTGTCTCGCTCTCTCTCTGTACAATACTCATCTGTTGAAGGGATGCCTCTGGGTCCATTCATCTTTATATTTGGCCGACACGCCAAACCAAAACCTTGCTTACTTAAAAACAGCGTATAATAATAATCCCCCCCCCCCCCCTCCCTCCAGCTCTTGATGCTAAGCCCTATAGAAGACGAAAATTGCTACTTTTTCACTTTACCTTCCTCGGTGGTTTTAGTTTTTCCTCGCGTTTTTTCACCCTCATAAATGCTCCTGTTTTTACTCATTCGGATTCTCTTCTATTCAGGTCAAGCGGAGATTGTTTCTTTGGATGAATGCTGGTTTTTAAGGTTGATATTCTCAGAGAAATCCATCACGTCGTGCATTCAGTTCACAGTCAGTCTTTTGCAAGAACCACCGGTGTTTGGTGAACCACGCCATTCCGAAGACGGAATCCTCGAAAAAGATTTTTTTTTTTTTTTCATATCACGTCCTTCTATCAGTTCTTGTGTTCAGTGACACAATTTACAATAATGAAATATATATACAACGTTAGTATCCTCATATTATCTATAATAGGACTCACAGTGTTACAATTTTATGTATTCTTCCCTATTCGTAAACATATTCTAAAGTGTTGCTTAAATTGGTCACATCGTTGTGTTCTTGGTCCAATATTGGGCCACCGCAAATCACGCTGCACCACCTTTTCCCGGGAGAATTCCCCTTTTTAGGGGAAAACCGCCCTCCGATGGGGAAAAATGGGGGAAGGGGGTTGAACAAAATAGGAAAATCTTAAGCTTTAATTTTTGGAGAAAATTATTTCTATAGCTAAGATTACTGTGCTTATTATATTTTCCCCGATGTACCTAAATTGTGAACATTCTGGAAACCCAAAGATTAGAATTACTTAATTCTAGAGTTAAGTAATTCTAGAGTCTTTAGTAGTTGCTTTCCATTTTCCTTACGGTCGCTAGTCGCTACTTCTATCCTTTGCCGAATCGGTAGGTAGTGAGAAAGCAAAAGTTCCATACAGTATGAGTTGATGAGCGAATTTGCAAAGAATCATTTTAATCGATTTGGCAGGCGATTCTTATCGGAAATTTTGCGCTGATTCCGAATGTACCTACCATTTTGTTCCAATTCCACACACCTGATACCTCAAAAACCACGTTTTTTAAAGGATTTTTGACTCTAAATTTTCAAAAATTGACCCCTTAGAGTACTACTCTAAAATTCTGGCCAACGAATACTTCCTTTCTTTTGATATTATTCACATTTTGACATTTTCTTGTATTGTTTTGATAGATGCTAGGGTCAGATATTGTCTGGAGTATACTGTACATACATATGAAGTGTTAAACTTCAGGAATCGTTTTACGATTTTCTGAAACGGATTTCCGTTTGGAGACAAATTTCAAAAATGTGAATATCCAAAAATTGGCAGCTATTGCAATAGCTTAATTTTCTTCGAAAATTCGCTGTATAACTACTCGTACCTACCGCATTTGGAGATAAACCCACTGCTTATTTAACAGGCATGAACAAGTTTGAGCCCTTTTACGTAATTTTCGGCAAAGGGAATTATGAGGGAGACTTTGATCGTGGAAAAGGGGGAAAAAGGGAAATTTGGATGGGACAAAGGGGATAGCTGAGAAGAGCATATGGAAACCCTGGTTCAGAAAGAGAGGAGGCAGATGCAATAAGTAGGTAGTTATATCGGGTTATTGTATTTGTTAATCCAAAGGACAAAATTAACTTTTGTGTTAGACGTCCTTATATTTAAAAAAACCTCTTTCGGCTCAACGAGAAAAACTCGTAAAACTACCTACAAATTTCTGGAAAAAGTATGATTGTATTCTTTTTTCGCACTTTTGCCTGGCATGGCCTCGTCTGAACGTACATCAGGTGAGTTAGGGTTTTTTCTATTTCCGCATTTTAGATGTACGTAGGTCACATGCTTAGATAGGTATATAAGTTAGTGTAATTACATATTGAGTTGTTGGATAGTTTGGTAAATGCAGGCACCTAGAAGTGAACATGTATGTATGTTAATAAGTATTTCTGAAACTGGGTAGTTAAGTAGGTATAGGTGGTGAGGTCGACCGGATCATCGTTGTTTATCATTATGCTAGTCGGGATGCGCCCCAAAAGGAAGACGAAGTAAGAAACTACTGCATCAAGGAGATTTTATTTGTTTGTATTTCTTCGTTTCCTACTTCGTTGATTTCATTCTCACAAAAACCTAAAAAACGACACCAAAAAAGGCATCAGAAGAATACTAAACCTACATGCTCGAATTTTAATTATTCTTCTAATGCCTTTGGATGCCGTTTTTCAGATTTTTGTGAGAATGTAAGCAGCGAGGTACGAAACGTAGAAAAAAATACAAACAAGTAAAATGTACTTAATGCTGTAGTTTTTTACTTCGTCTTTCTTACGCATCCCGACTAACATCGTTATGTTAGGTAGTACATCGCCAGTTTTTTAGATTCTAACTGGTTGGACAATCGTTTTAAATCGTTTGACATTCGAATATTGTAGCTGATGCGAACCTTCTGCGCACACTCTTGCGGTAAAGATTCAACTGTTCCAACTGGTTCGTGGGCAACTTCACCTACTGATAGGAACTAGAATCCTGTTCCAACTGCTAGGGCAAGTTGCACTCAACTTGAATATTTTCACCCTTGCGGAGGAGGTGGGGTGAGTTGAATATAGGGAAACCTTCTGCTACCTTTCAGGTTCGTCCAGTTCAATGAAGTTCAGAATGTTGAATCGAGCCGAAGATCGTACTCTTTACCCTGAGAAACGACCTTGAGATACTCGCATTGTATATTCCCGAACTGAGAATTAATTGAACGGCATCTTTCATTGGAACAAAACTATTGATATTGATTTGACCTCAGCATTGAGCTGTTCTTCATTAAGCTATGGTGTGAAACATCGGTAGGTTACATAGGTTATTTATATACATAGGTTATTTTTTCATCTTACACTTGTTGTAAATGGAGTATAAATTCAAGTTTAATTCACCTGGATTTTACTCAAAATTACTGTTGAAGTGTGAGTTTCTTTCAATCTGGCTTGAAAGCATATAATGGTATAAGACTTCAAGCTTGTTAGTATCAAACCCTAAACAAGAATAGTAAGTACCTACATGATTTGGCCCCCAAAAATACCTAATACCTATTTTCCGACGCTGCTAACACAAATTCAGTTCGACAAGATCTCAACGTGAGTTAACAGAATGTTTTGGAGTGGGAAGAATATTCTTATTACGAACGTATAACGTATTCATACCCAAACAAATAAATATCAATTAAATGACAACAATAAAACAATTTAAACCATAATAATATGGTAGGTAGGGAGTTGTTCAGTCGTTCAGGCTATTCAGAAACTGAATTAATTCCATAGCGGGTAGGCTCGCGTAGCGAAATGAAATGAAGTGGTTTGGCGAAGCACATGTTCATCCCATTAGTTGATGTTTAGACAGATTAGGGGTGTGTTTATATAGAAGAGCAGAATAAAGCGAGGGAGTTCAGACGAATGTTGTAGATGAATATACGCGGGAGGGAGTGACAACCGATTAGAAGGCCTTCACAAAACGGAAAAAAAATAATGTTATGGGGCGAGGGAAGAGAGAGAAGTGAAGCAGGGTGGTAGAGGCAGGGGTGCGTACTCGCCCCTATGCTTTTGAATTCGGCAAAAAGGGGACCTTGCAGTAATCAAACGGAGCTTTCCGAAGAGGAACACATGGTGTTAATTCGGGGCAAATCAGATGCTGGTGACTTCTTGATGAAGGCTGTCGCTCTATTGTGGGGTGGAATCAAATCAAGCCGACCCCACATTTATCTCTGGTTCATCTAGTCTGTTATGAGTCTGTTTGAAAAGCCGAGTGTAGGCTGTTATCAAGTTGTGGAGTTTCAGATATTTGATGAATTAAACCAGTCCATTATACAATGCATAGCTCTGACCGGCCCCCCGATGGAAGTCTTGACTTCGGTTTCTGATTCATTGGACTTTATTGACGTTTTGAAAAGCTTAAAAATTCAATCAAATCCAAATTTTGCGACTGAAGTCTTAATTGAGTTATCGAAATTCAGAGGAAGGAGGTTCAGAAGCAACTAATGATCGAATTCGTAGAACAATTCGTTTTGCGCAACGTGATTGGTTCAGTTCAGGATTGATAGCGCTGATCTGATAATCGACCAAAATGTGAACTAGAAATACGTACCTATTTCAAAAGGGCATACATCACTTTTGCAAAAAGAGCCGTCTCATACTATTTGCGAATAACTGCTCGAAAAATGTTGGTCAAACTGACAAAAATCTTCAAACGGAATACAAATGAATGAAGATTTTGATATCTAACAATTTCAGATCATAAGACTAATTTTTGTATAAATAAGTAGGTAAGTAACCGGTTTTTGCCAATTCCAGAATACGAAATTTCTAGTGTACTATTGGGTTAAATTTAAAAAAGTGTAAGGCCTTATTTTTTGTTTCATTCAAAATCGGTTAACTTTTTTACCGTTAAAAGTGCACTCAAAAACATTAACCGTAATGGAGTATTGCGCAATTAAGTAAGATATATACCTACCTACTACTTTACTTTATTAATGCACTAGAAACGAAGAGTTTTCCAATTTGCTCTTTTACACAAGAAATCGAATTTAGCACTCGTGAAATACAACTACTGAATAGTTGAGCACACAATTCTGCTTTACTTACTGGTTAATCAAAATATTGGTAACGAAAAGAATTGGGAACAAATTTATGTCAGAAGTCCATGGCTTTGAGGTCCGATGAAGACTCGAGAGATACCAACATACTCGTATCCAAAACGGGTTGTAACTCTTTCCAGGTCATCGGATACCCCATTGCGCCTTTTTGAAAAGTTCAAATTGAATTCTTTATACTGACTGAATAAAAACAGAGGTCAGTTAAACTCTATTCCAGCGTACTTATAGAATGAAATGAAATTCAAGAGATCCCTTAATTGTTTGCCCAATTTGTCGAAAATGTTGTTGTTCAGAGAACATGTAATGTAGGTACCTACGTTTGAATTAACCTATTTGTGGCTTTTACCTGGGAAGACATGTTCCATGTTCTTTTGTCTACCAACCAAGCATTTTGTCTTTTGTAGATACCACCGTGTATGGATACAACTTTTTTGTAATCAACGTAGTGGTATTTTTTATATTATACGGTACAAATTATTATGCTCTTTGCTGATTTCATTGCTTTTCTAAGCGCCGAATAACGGTTCTGTTAGGAAGTAAACCCTAATTTTTATCCTATCCATTTCAGAATCTCCGCTTGAATCGATCAATTCAGAAGGATCATGTTGGAGTCAGTTTGGTGAAAGGGTGAGCAGAACTGAGAACAGTTGGCCCCCTTGAAAGAGGCGCTCCATTGACGTTACGGGATTGATGTCTGAATAAACAAGCCACCTGCCATCGAATGGCTTTTCTAGATCGGATCATCGAAGTGAATCAACCCGTTACGTCCAAAACCTCATAATAACTCCAATCCTCGCTAATAGATGAACTGTAGTCCAGAAGATGATGAAATTGAAACGCAGGAAGAGAAATGGGGTAAGTTTATTTTTGCTTTCTCTACCGAAGGTAGGAAGCTACCTGTGTTAAGGCAAAAAAAAAAGTAGCACTCCAAAATTAAAATTCCCACTTCTTTCACGTTTTAGAGCTTTTAGAACAATTTTGGTTCGGTGTCGGTCTGTCAGTGGTCATTTCCTTGTCCCAGGCAAAACTATGAGAAGTTGGGGTTAGCCCCGTAACGGTTTCATATTAATTTCAACGCCGTTGGACAACTAGTAGCGTGTACGCATGCGCATGCGCAAATTTGAATTTCTTGAAACTATAATTCCTCAGTTCCTAATAAACCGATTTCGGTCAAAGTCGGAGGATAGTTGGGGGCTGACAAGACAATTACCTATGAATTTCGTCAAGGCTGAATAGAAATAGCTACTGCGCATGCGAAAACTCGACTTTTTTTGTCATAAGCATAACTCCGGAACTATTCCACCAATTTCGCTGAAATGTTCACTAACTGATTATATACGTCCATGTGACAAAAGTGAGGAAGCTAGTATAGCAGTTGCAGTATGCCTACCTACCAAACTTTTTATGTAGCGTGATGTGGAGCACATTAGACGTAGGGGCACAATAACTGGCCATAATTTTGAATTGTATCGCGATTCCATAATTTTCAATCAAATAAGTATTGATTTTCACCTATTTAGGTGATTAGCGGCCTATTACCAGTCAGCGCAGGGACATATAATTATGTGAATTTACCTCTCCAAAGTAATTTAGAATTTCAGTTTTTCATATTCAATGAGTTTCCTGGTGTCGCGTCGTCACGAAATGTTTTTATGAGACCTATCCACTCAAGACCTATAGGGAGACCTATAGGGCAATTTTTCTGTTGATACCGGTTTGGGATACCGTGGTGGTCATATGGTGGGGCGCCAAATCATGTTTTGGTAGCAGAAATGATGTGTAGCTAGAGAAAAAATATTTCAGAAAAATGTTTCCTTGAATTTCAATTATGAAAATGGTAAAGAAAATTTGTCAAATGTGCTCCACACTCCCCTAGGTAGGTCCCTATTTTGTATAATTACAGAGAAACTGATCTCATCTCTTCATACCTAGTAGGTAGCAGGAAGGGAAACAAATTCCAGGGAAATCACTTACCGACCCCAGTTAGAGCTACATGGAGATACATAATGAGGCGCTGCCACAGAAACATCTTTAGATTAAAAAACCATGCGTTTAACTTTGATTAAAACGGAGTTCCTGGTCGAGCTAATTTAACGTTATCCAATCAGAGGCCAACACTTGGGGTTTCCCCTCTAGAGTAGCGAGTTCTGTAAGGTCCCTCGGACCCTTCTATACCCTTTTGGTTGCTGTTGAAGGCCCTTGATTAAGCCCTTCGCTAATGAATCCTGTTGGTTTAGAAGCTCAATTAGGACGTAGCACAGCGGTTTACCCCCACCATCACCCCTTTGCAGCCCATTCCACCCTTCCTATCTATTTCCTTGCCTTTCGTGGGGTTTGAAGAGGGGGGTAATTGAGGAAAACTCCCACGAAATCGTTATTCAGCGCTTGACATATTGTATAACGTAACTACGTCGATAAATAGCCTACCTATTTCCTGCAGAGTAAGTTGGTAACTCGCTTAAGAGTGTTCCTTCATCTTCATACGCTCGTGGAGAAATATTTTCAAAATTAATCCATTGATTGGTTTTTATCGCTAAAAGTTGGGATGAAAACTAATGGAGTGCTAACAAGATGTCAACATAGTCAGTCCTACAGACAGACACCAAACCAAAATTGTTCAATAACGTCTAAAACGCCAAAAAGGGTGAGGAAATTTTGATTTTGGAGGAAAAAACAGCTCCCAAGTTAGGTGGGCAGTATAGCTTCCTCACTTATTGTGACAGGGCATAAATAAATTTAGCTGGTGAAAAAAAGGGGACTGAAAAAATATTTTCAATCCTAAGATGAAAGAGTAGTACTAAGGAACTCGTCGGCCCTCCATGGTGGCCACGGCTAAACTCGATGTTTCGTATTTGTAAGTCTAGAATAAAACTTGTCATTAAAATGTGTACTGATTTATTATGATATTAATATTACATAACCAATTTAATCAAAATCAACAATGACGAGTGGGTGATGTGTGAAAATAGAAAACTGTACTGTGAGAGAGCTGACAAAAACGCGTAATCCAGTTTGTGAATAGGATTCCGAGCACTGAAAATTCTGCACAACGACGAGCCCCAAACAAAAAGCTGCTGAGTTTCGTCGAATCAGAGAAATGAGTTTGGTTATGAAAAGCGTTTCCTCGGGAAAGGGATAAATGTCTGGTTAGAGAAAGAAGAAGCGTTCCTGGGAGGCCTCTGGAAAAAAGATGGAATAAAACACAATAGCTAGAAATGTGATGAGGACCCCCCTCCAGACCCCTGTTCTGGTACCTTCAGCACAAAACAAAATGGCTTTTCCCCGTTACCCCCACTCCTTCCACGGTTCTTCTGATCCCCTTGTTCGTCTTAGGCCCTAACCCCTCGGGGAGGACTTTGGAAAAAGGACAGGGAAGCTTCCCTTCTAATTAACAGTTATGGAATTTTGATTACTCTCACAGGACAAGGGAAAGGTAGGAAGGAAAAAACTTCCTCTTCTGAATGGCATTGTTCACTTGTGCAAAGGACTCGAGTGGGAGAAGAGGAAGAAGGCGCCACAAAAGAATATAAAAGAGGGCTTATTTCACTGAGAGTCGCCCTGGGAAGGGGGTGCACCTGGATGTGGCATAAGATCCCGTGGGATGCAGAACTTGGAAGGATTATAAACAGGATCCCCGATGGGATCCCAACAAACTGAACAAGAACTTACTTAGGAATAAAAGACACCAAGAACTTCCATCCACCACATCCTTTTTTCTTCTCCCTTCGAAATGAAAAGACACTGAGGTCAGTCAAGTGGAGAGTTTCCTCAAGTTTCTGCCCAAAAGAACCCTTTGTTTGAGCTCAAGAGAGTTTCCTGAGCTGGTTTTCGTCAGCCGAATTGGATGCTTGACGGGGTTAGGACTTTATCTTTGCTTTCTTTTCATTTTACGGTATATAAAAAAGTAGAGTTACACAGTGACAACATGGAATGATCAAACTGAAAGTCGAACCACCAACATAAACTTCCTAAAAATGCCGGTTGTGGCAGGTGGCTTACACATCTATTTTGGAGGGAGACCTGAGTGATGAGATCGTGAACTATCGTCAGTTGCTCTTCTTCATTCCTAACAATGAGCTCTAAAATAATAATGCTCCATTAAAAAAAAATCAACCTGTTTACTGAAAACAATCATTCTAACGGGTCACCTGTATGCTCTCTAATGATTGAAAATATCAAGGCTTAAGACCCAAAGTTGAGGGGTTATCGTCAGAAAATTGTAAAGCCCATAGGAAGGTTGAAGATCCAACGAGTAGGAAGCACTCTTCAAATGAGATCATATGATATAAAATTACAAAATAGTTTCTCAAGCAAGAGTATAACCGGCACAACTTCTGAAAATGTCTTCAAAATCGGATCAAAATTGTGGAAGTTATGCTTCTGGCAAGGATTCACAGGCACGAACGGTTGAAGGTGGAACCAAACTTGTTCCTGTGGAAAGTGTGGACTTGACGTTAACGTAATCACAAGGCTTCCACTACCTTGGTATTGACTCGGAAACAATACTTGGAATTGAATAGGACCACCAGAACAGTTGAGCAAACACGAAAAGCCTCTACTATGAGCTTGCAAAAATTGATTGAAGATTGAATTGAATATAGATTCGATACAGAATCTATCATGAGCTCACTTCATGAGCTGAAGTGTTCATGGATTGTGTTGAATCCCTATAGTACCTACCACAAACTGAATAGGTAAATAATGCTCAATTGGGGAGAAAGAAAGGGCAGGACGGAACGATTCTCTGGTGACCGCAGAGAAATTCTTTGGAAAGATCGAAACCCCATCTTGGAGATTCGGAACACCCCTACAGTTTTCTCGGTATCAAAGAGACTTGCATAAGGAGGGTCAGAGCCGTTAGTGGCAGATTGGGGGAAATTGCATCGCTCTGAAAGACGTTTTCAAACTCCAGTCGGTATTTCCTCCTTTCGGGAGAAGTCAAGTTGAGGGGTGATAGCTCGGAGGGATAAACTTGATTCTTGCAAAGAGTGAATCGTGAATGGATTTGTCCGACAAGGCCAATGCGGTTTGCTTTGAAAGTTTCTGTTTTGATCGAAATAATTCATTTGAATGACTGAACCTGAGCTCCGGGTAGGTATGAGTATCGCAAGAAAAATATCAATAGTTTTTCTCTCGATAGTATTGGAAGTTTTCAATATCCCCTATTTATCGATATTTATTAGTTCCCAAATCAAGTAGGCCAAAATGCGTTGTGAAATTCTAAGACTTAAAACCAAAATGACAAAACAAAAATAATCTGCCAAGTGTGTAGCTCATCGAGGGGTAAGTCCCCAACTATCCACCAATTTAGAGTACGTATTAGATCGTGAGATATTTATGTCAGCAGGAGGAGGAGGTTTACGTTTGCGCATGAGTACAGGCTACCATTGACCCTCGAGCGATGAAATTCAAAGGACACCATCTATAGAGCATAATTCGCGGAGGTATAGGTAGGTACTTATTCCCGAAAATCTCAACTAAAACTGATGAAAATTGTGGAAGTTGGGCGGAGGCGAGAATTCGTGGACTCAGACAGATCGACTCGAATCCAAATTTGTTCGGGATGGTCTAAAACACAAAATGCGAGGGGAAATTTTGATTGTGGAGGAACAAATTTTTACCTCCCAAAAGGTAATAGGAAGTACAATGCTTCCGCTCCTTGGTATACTCAGAAGTAATAATCGTTAAATTGACTTTAGACAGGTATCAACTGAAATGTCATCATTACAACGTAAAAAGACACCATGAGAATATTACACTTAGTGGCAGTCACAGAATCGCCCAATAAGAAAACACCACACACATTGAGGTCATTCAATAAGAATGTTTGTTGTGTTGGAATGGGATGACCATTTTCATGATAGGAATACATTCAATTTGGAGTCTTCCAGTTGCGAATATGTATTTTCTCAGGTACCGTTTCGTTGTACAACGCCAACTTCATCAGCCTATCTTCAAGTGCTGGTTATCTGGGGGTAGGTTCATAGTCCGAGTAGGTATGTTAGCTTAGCTATGGTTGCAGGAGCTGGCTTCGTAACAAGTATGAACTTTCTTTGCAAACCCCATGTGCCTTGGTACCAACGTTGGTTTCTGTTTCACCAAGTCTCTTCTTAATAATTACTTAACTAGTTCCTTTAATTTTAGTTTCCCTGGTAAATACATGTAAGTTAATTGGTTGAAACTGGTTTTGTCAGTAGGTATGTGTAGTTGCAAATACAATGAAGAATATTGGGAGAAAAATCCATAAAACGGAAGTGAGCCCAGTAAATGAGGT
>JAEMON010000016.1:8813798-8824128 GCA_030264115.1 Lygus lineolaris
AATACAGATTAGTGTATTATTTCAATTGGTGCTATAAATAGATCCAAAGAGAAGTGTCTCCCAATTCCAAAGCAGTAGTAATATTTTGAAAAAGGCTGAGTTTCAAGTACTAAAGAACACCCGACATATTTCTCGAAAACTAAGCAGTTGAGGTATTCTTCCATTCCCAACCCCTTTCCCAATATTTTACGTGTTCTCACAGGCGCCTTAAGGCATGGTTTGCGCCCTTCAGGCTCCCTGTATTTTCAGCACCGTTTATCTTCTATAAAATTAGTGTGCGAGGTGGGACCGATGTCCTATACAATAATAAAATTATTATTATTACCTACCCATCAAAATCAAAGAATCCTCAGAGAGCAAGCCCTGAGGAGGATAAATTCCCGATAAATTCCATGTAACCAAGTTAGATATATATATATACACACCTAATTAGGACCGTATAACAAGGTACATCTATAAATCATCACCGGGCCTAACGACTCCACTCCATGAATCAGTTTTTTTCTTGAATGTACCCTAGATGAAGGAGCTTCCCAAAAGCCGGAAATCGTCAATTGCTCTAGCATCAAGCAAGGCTTCGTCCATTGAATCCATTAGACTTCCTATCACAGACACAGGATCTTCAGGAACACCCAAGCCCAGTTCTCAGATATTAGGATTCGAGTCTGAGAGAAAGGTCGAAACTAATACGAGTTCTGTTGAATCCATCAAAGAGGTAAACAAATTCAAACTATTTGAAGATATTATTGAAAAAAATATATTATTTCTCGTTATCAAAGCTGTCAGCATGGATGTATCTACTATGGGAGAATACCAGAAATGAAACTTCCTACGATTGACAATTTTCACAGGCAGCTGCAACGTTCAAGGTACCAGGGCCACCTAGGAGGGGTTCAGCAACAGAGACCCTATCAGAATCTTCCAGCGAGAGAGAGAGAAACAGAATCAAACTCAAACCCTTAACTCATACTTTGAAGCACAAAAAACCTTCAGGTAACATCATCGAAAACTGTTGGTTCAAATTTCATCATATAGTATGGTAAGCATTCTGTACCTGAACAGAATCCCCCCCCCTATTACCGTAATATAGGGTGTGGCAGGAGTGCGTAGGAGTTCGGAGGGGGAATAAAACACAAACTATCGAAGGTAGAGACTTCAAATAGTTTTATTCGATTCCATACATAGGTAATCCTGTTTTTTGGTTAGTTTATGAATTTCACAATAGAAAGATAGTGGCCTTCAGCAGCAAAACACTGAAGTACTTCTTGATTCAGATGTTTTGAACTGCTTTTGGCACATGTCAAGGCGTTGACTTCCTCGGTAATTTGGCTCTTCCAATGTGTGTGGGTGATATTTGAAACCCTTTTGTTTTAAATAGCCCCACAGGAAGAAATCCCTGACACGCTGGCCACCCCACGTCGCGCCACAGAGACACCCGCCGAGCGGGGAACATTATTGTCTCGGTCATAATAATTCGGTCATTGAAATCCGAGCTGTATGAGCAGCCGCCGTCATCTGGAACCACATGTCCCACCGATTCGTATCTTCAACCAATTCCTATAATTGGGGCTCTATAAAGTTTTCCACCATGAAAGATAACGTTGAGCAGTCACAGTGATGGCTCGTCCATTCTCTAACAAAAAAAGATGGGGCCCGAAGACCCCAAAATTGGGAAATGGCACACTGCACTGTCACTTTAGGTGGGTGGAGAGGTGTTTCGTGAAGTAACCTTGGGTCAGCCCAGTAACAAAAGTTTTGCTTATTCACAGCCCCAGGAAGGTGGACTTCTCAATGCTGACAAACAGTGTATTGCCACATCTCAAGGCCACCATCTTTCTGATGTGACATTCAAAAAGTAACTTTAAAAAACGGGATTATGTATGGAATCTTGAAGTGTCTACCTTCAATAGTTTGTTTTATTCCCCCTTCAAACCCCTGGATCACACCTGCCGCACCCTGTACTACTCTTTGAAAACTTTTATGTTCTTCATAATCAACAACTTTTCTGCATAGGCTATGCTACCGAAACACTCAGCGAGGATTCAAGTCAGCAAAATTCTCCT
The DNA here is from genome assembly GCA_030264115.1 of Lygus lineolaris. Lineage (NCBI taxonomy): Eukaryota > Metazoa > Arthropoda > Insecta > Hemiptera > Miridae > Lygus > Lygus lineolaris. Next base: position 8,815,862 of record JAEMON010000016.1, read on the forward strand.
TCAAGAGCATCTTCAGCACCTCCAAAAAAACCAAGGCACAAGCTGTCTACTCCAGGGACGGTAACAGTAAGCCCTGAAACAGTTCCCAGAGCAGCTTCATCTCGCCTCAACACCCTCACAGAGCCCCAAAAACAGAGTCCAGTATGCCCCAGCAGTCCAGTTATTCCAACAGCACAAGTCATGTCCCGAACTGGCAGTCCAGCAGAGAGTATCAAGTGGACAAACACACCTCAGCGTAACAGTCCCAGCGTGTCCAGGATGGATCAATCTGCTGTAGAGAAACTTACTCCAGAACGTAAAAGCTTGTCTCCAACGGATGGCCCATCACCAGGTTTCAGAGCTACTTTACCAGAAGAACCCAATAAGCCACCTCCAGAATCACCGAGTTACTACACTAGCTCATCAGTGGATTACAAGGATGTAGGCAGCATGCCACCTCCAAGGTATCAACTAGTTCACCATTATTGTATGATTTATGCTCGTTTTCTAAATGCACTTTGTCCATTAAATTTCCAAAATAAGAGGCGCATGATTTACAAGATTATCACATTTTGTTTTTCAGAGCAAAACGGCCAAAGAAAAAGAGAAAAATCAAAGAAAATGTTGGCACTACAGCTGAAAACTCAGAAAAAGGAAGCACCACAAGTCTGAATGATCAGAAAGAAGAGGCCGATGAAAGAACAGAACTTGCTGACAGTAAGACACAAAGTTATGTAGGTTGATAGATAATTACAAGTAGACGGATAAAACATCTGGCGCGAGGCTTCCCATTCAAATTACTTACTTTCCTCACCCCAAAAAGTTGTTATCGGCTCAACAGGGGGAGGGGTGTTCTGTAAGCTAAACAACTGTTAGAAACAACTGGTGGTGATAATTTTTTTGGGAGGAAAAGCTCCAAACTGTGCCGAAAACGATGTTTTTTCACCTATTTTGCTTTGTTTTTCCCAAAAAAATTAACCTTGAGGACTGAATTCTTGTTGGTTCGTAGATAGATCCGCACAGACATTTGTCCATAACTTTAAGGGCGCGCTCGAGAAGCCTCCCAATCATGCCCCAACGCAGTACCTATCCTATTATTTATTATTTTTCACGTTTGAATCATAATTTAAAGTTTCGTGGGTTTGGTGGTAAAAGTGATCAAGTACATTTGACAAACTGTTCAGGAGAGCCGGTTAAAGTTTTCCAACACACGGATTGGTGGAAAAATGCGGACTGTGAACTTGAAAACCAAATAATTTCATGTTATGTGAGCTCGGTAAAACCTTTGCTACGTGAAAATAGTTCCAAACGTTGTGGAAGTTCCACTTATAATTCATTTTCCCCGATTTTCAGTGAAAATTGTTAGTTGAATACTTTTACCTGAATAAAAACTGTTCTGACTTGGACATGATAACTGCCATAAAACTTCAAATTTATAGTAAACTTCATCAGTAATTATAATTGTCGGGGGTTTAACCCTTTAATGTCAATCCCTCGCGATACTGGTAGTTAATCAAATAAACTGATGATGTTTGTTGATCAAAACATCAACAAACTTTCATCAGATTATTCCTTAAAATTCCACTGACACATTGATCATGTTTACCTGAAACTTCAAGGTCGAAATCGTGCAGTTGCTAATTACAAAATTATTCTAAAAATGAACAAACTCACCAACAATAATTATCTTTTTTGAAAGTTATTATTTTAACTCAGGTCAATGAAAATAAGAGCCACGAACATTTATTTTCCTACTCCCAATTTTTATCTATCATCGAGATTCGCCTTTTCCCTTCATCAGTTTATTCTTTGCACTTACTTTGATTGAGTTATACCTAGTCCTCGGTGGTGTATTCGTAACTATAGATCTGATACCAAATTGCATCTTTTGACCCTTTTCCAATCTCAAACGGTTTGATCCTCAGCCAATTTACATTCTCGTTCCTTATATTAACCGTCCTGTTGATCATAAGTTCCTAGTTTTTTTTAAATCTAAAAAATCATTAATTTCATTTCGTTTACTATGTGCTTAAGGTTTAGCAAAATTTCATTTACGATTTAAGAGGGCAGTCCTCCTGATTGTAACAGTCTCAAACGTATTGTCTTACCATATATTCCTTAGCAGACTCATTCGATCTTACCAGTGGGGTTGTTATGGATTTTGACCAAACCATTCCAAAGCAAGCTGAGAATAGGAAGGACGACGAAGGATTTCCAATGTCTCAGTGACACGGTCACAAGTAGAGTCAGAAAGAAATAAAGAACGATCCAACACCAACCACTGCCTACCAAGAAACTTAGCAATACCTAGCACTAGCACTAGCAACTAAACTATAGATTTAGAACTGGACTCAATTAAGTATGTAACTAGGGAAGAGAAAAACTCGGTAGAACAAGAAAAACTAGAAGCACAAGCCACAAACTAAGTTAAAGAGGGAAGCTAAAAAACCCGTAAAAACAATGAAATTGAACAGTGTCAGTGAACACATCAACACATGAAGTAAACTTTGCCCGTGTTGTTTGTTTGTTGTTGTTGTGAGTTTGACATTCACCACCCGGAATGATAGCATGAGGACAAAAACGACGACGAAACGGTCCCTTTCCTCCACGCATCAACTTAAATTGTAATCAACCAACTCTTTCTTATCACCAGTTATCAGTTTTATCTCCCGCGCGCCCGGCTCGTCTCAACTTCCAAGTAGCTGGCTTGCTGCATTCGTTTTCGTTGATTTTTCGCTTGAAGGTCTTCAAGCAAAAGTAGATTAGTTTAATTTAGTGCTTCAAAAGTTGATAGTCTGGTGTTTGTGCCGAAGAACATGCGTCGTTCACTTGCACCGTCCCAGAGAAATAAATTCAATTCGCCTTTTACGGTCATCACTGATTTATCGTCATTTCCTCATAGTAAACAACATAGTCAAAACAAGAGTGATCCTCCACCGCTTGACGGAAATCGCGATGGTAAAAACCTGCGATCGTTCTCCGTTGTGTACGGAAAACCGTCCAAGAAAAAACACAAAATTTGGGACGGCGACGGGATTTTGGAAGTTGATGGTAAGTCAGCCGTACTGAGAGACACCAATGGTAAAATAATAGGGCAGACTGGAAATTTGAAGAAATGTGATTTGGAAGACGGAACAATTTTGTTCGTTGGAAGCAAAGAGGTAGAAATATCTTCTGAAATCGTTCAAAACCCGATTGGTACTACGACTGATGTCAGTGTAGGTTGTGTGAAAAGGAAGAGCTCTTGTATTGATAGTCCCACAGCGTCTCCTGTCAAAAAAGACAGAAAAGTATTAGGCAATGTCCACGCTGTACCTGTTGGTCGATCTACTATAGTTCAATCGAAAGTAAAAACTGCCTACGAGCCTTTGTCGATGCCAGTACCGAATGATTCACATCAATGGCAGTGCAATACTGATAATCTCGCCCTATCTCCAGTTAGTGTAGAAGGGTTTCTTTGTAAGGTCCTCAGGACACACCAGAGAGAAGGTGTCACATTTTTGTACAAATGCGTCTCAGGTATGAGGGATGTGCAACATAAAGGAGCCATTTTGGCTGATGAAATGGGTCTTGGGAAGACCTTGCAATGCATTACTTTGGTGTGGACTCTTCTCAAGCAAGGGCCTTACGGCAATGTACCGCTGGCTAAAAAAGTTTTAATTGTTGTGCCTAGCAGCTTGGTTCAGAACTGGAAGAATGAATTCACCCGGTGGATTGGTTCCCACAAAATTCAACCATTTGTCGTTGACAAAAATAATCGCCCTAAAGATTTCAACAAATCACGCACCCCTGTCTTGATAATATCCTACGAAATGTTCGTCAAATCCCACGAAGATGTGAAGGAAAACAAATTTGATTTAATGATTTGCGACGAAGGTCATCGACTGAAGAATAGCAGCATCAGAGCAACGTGCTTATTGAATGAAGTATCTTGTTCCTCGAGGGTGCTTCTGACTGGTACACCGATCCAGAACGATCTGCAGGAATTCTACGCGCTGGTTAACTTTGTCAATCCGGGAATCCTTGGTTCTCCAGCACAGTTTGGGAGGAATTTCGAAAAACCCATCCTAGAGTCCAAAGAGCCGCACTGCTCGTCTGAAGCTTTGGATAACGGTAAGTTAAAGTCGGATGAACTGAATCGACTCACCAGTGATTTTATTCTTAGGCGTACTCAAGAGTTGATTGGGAAATATCTTCCCCAGAAAACCGAATACGTTGTTTTGTGCGCTGCTTCTGAACTTCAGAAAAAGCTGTATTCTACGGCTGTAAAGTATTGGACTGAGCGCATTGATGAATTGGGTGACAGGGAAATGCCTAGACACTTATCAGTGATTACTGCTCTGAAAAAAATTAGCAACCATCCGTTCTTATTGAATAGCCCGGCTGACGATGATCTTGAATCCCTGGCGAAAATACTTGGAGATGAAACCAGAGCACAGTTCATGGTTCAAGACTCTGGAAAGCTGATGGTGGTGGAATCCATCATGAAAAGCTTACTTGGAACCAAAGAGAGGTTGATCCTTGTGTCCAACTTTACGCAAACTCTTGATATTTTAGCTAAAGTTTGTTCTAGGAATGAGTGCAATTATTTACGTTTTGACGGCTCTACGCCTGTATCACAGAGGAACAGCATAGTCTCTCAGTTCAACAATTTGAATTCCACTGTCCAAGTATTACTTCTTAGTAGCAAAGCTGGAGGTGTTGGCCTCAACCTAATCGGCGGATCAAGATTGATACTTTATGATTCAGACTGGAATCCAGCCACGGATCTTCAGGCTATGGCCAGGATTTGGAGGGAAGGTCAGACCAAGAATGTTCACATATACCGGCTGCTCACATCTGGAACCATAGAAGAGAAAATTTTTCAACGCCAACTCAAAAAAACCGGGCTGAGTGAAAACATCGTTGATTCCTCCGATTCAAACTGCGTGAAACTTTCTAAAGAAGAGCTTCGAGACCTCTTCACCTACTCACCTCACGACAAATGCCTCACCCACGACTCTCTCAATTGCTCATGCCTGGGAGATGGCACAATCGTCGAAGATCTCTCTTATGATTCGGACGCAAATTCACGAGATAACCGCGATTGTCAAATAGAACTTCAACCTTCAAAAGTTCCAACCTCTCTGAGAATGAATCAACTACTACATTGGGAACACCATGAACATCCTGTGAGTGAGAGTGTGATTCGTGAAATGCTGTCTGAACACGCCTTGAAGTTCGTCAATTTTGTTTTTCGAAACAAAACATCTTGAAGCATTCTGTGATTTAAACGATCTTTTGTCTTGAGGAGTGCCTACCTTGGTATTTATGCACCTATAGATCAGCAATTAAAGTACCTAATGAGCTCCGACAGCGCATTCTTTTGGCAAAGGCCAAACTTTTTATCAGCTGAAACGTTTCTCCCGTTTTTCCCTCTTCTAAAATGACATCCTGCTAAAAAGATTCCCACTCCAACTCAAGTTTTGAATTGAAAAGAACTGTTCAAAAAGAAAAGTGTTTGTTGAAATTGAAAGACAAAACGAGATTGACAAGAACAACATCACGGTGGTAGTGAGATAATAGGAATGAGCAGAGCTGCCAACTTACAACACAGATATCCCTTCGGGGTCTGTGGCAGGAATTGATGAGGTAACTTGCTTATTTCTCGCACTGTAGTAGCTCATTACTTTAGTTGCAGGTCTATTGGAAGACTTTTTATAATTGAACAATTCATTGACGCACTATTATAGGCATACTGTATTTTTGTATTATAAGCACTGTAAATCATTTAGCCCCACGGTAGAGATCTATTGAATTTGCGTTTTTCTTTTTATTGTAAATTTCCTTCTCGGAAAAATATACTTTTATTAAAAGTTGACAATATTTTCGGGCTTTTACCTTCTGCGAGACATTGGGGCTAGTCATGGATCAAAAGGTATGCATAAAATCGAATTTCTTTACTAAAATCGTTGTATTTTATCTAATTTACTGTAGCATCAATCAGTGTTGTACTCCATTGTTTCAGAGGATACTGTAGTCTGCATCACGGTACACAGATGTGAGCCATTACATATAAAAGATCTTCACAAACGACCGTCTGTCAGAGTCCACCTTATTGATACTAAAACGAGAAATTATAGAAGATCAGCTTTCGGAAAGAATGCTGTGGACGTAGTTCAAACCCTGGCCTTTGACCACATCCAGAATAGGTGAGTAGCGTTACCTTTTTGAGATCCTGAGACTGTGAAATCCCTCCTTAGTGGACATTCACAGGTCAACCCAAAATGTCCATTGAGGGGAGGGGTAAGGTCATATAGATGATGAATATATAAATATATGCAGTTTTTATCAACATTATGGCTTTCAGCACATCGATAGTCTTTGCTGAAGGTTTGCATTTGAGGTTTTGAGGCAGTACCAAGGTTTGCAATGAGATGTTGTAATGCTAGCTTAAGGTAACACTTTAAAATTCTGTATGACGCCTCGACCCGTAGGCTTGACATAGATGTAATGTTTGGGGTAAAAACAACTTCACAGTATCCAAATGAAGGTGAGCTTGAGCAGGAAAATACAATTTTTCTCCCTTGTCTTTTCATCGTTGTGTCCAACCTTTGAATCCACGTTGTCATGAGTATGGGTGTCATCCAAGCTTTCTGGTTGTACGTCCAGAGATTCCACACAAATGTTTTGAAGCTTCAGTTCACCTATCTCGAGAAGTTTCTCCTCAGACTTACTTGGATACAGGAGAACTGTAGAGTATTCTTTTGCCACCTTTCATGAGAATATTAATGAATCAACTTTCTGTATTTGGTCTACTGTCGTCTGCTAGGGAGGGACTGAAGATCCTTGCAGGATTACAAAAATCAGTTCATAGAGAGGGGTGTGCGGTCAAGAGGGGTCACAATGCATTGATTTCCCTATCTTGACCTAATCCGCCCTTAAAGAGGGGTTTCCGTCTAGAGTGATTTCACTGTATATTTACTCATGGATTATTTTCAATGCAGAATATGTACAGCTGGAGCCGGCAGCCTTGTCTGGTGGAATAATCGAGTTCTTGCGAGATCTCCAAAATTAAGCTATCAGACTGCTACTACCTTTTTAGATCTAGTTTGAATTTTGCTTCTTCCATCACACTCATTCATCTTGTTGCATCTGGCAGTTCTGTTTGAAGGATTCGAGCCAAACGCAGTGCGAAGAGGCTAGAAGTGACCTGTCCTCAGGTTTACCAGTGAGGATTGAGGAGCCTAGCCCTGCCATCCCAACGCGGCAGAACAATGCTTGGATAGGTGATCGTCTGCGTGGCTGGGACTAGGCATCTTATTATTTTCATGTCATGGGCAATCCCCTCTGTACTCATGGAGTGGGGCAATGAGTGGCCTTTTAGCAATTTGTTTTTATACAGTTGTGTACCTTCTTAGTTCTGATAATCTGCACTTGGAAGTACCATCGCATGGGCTCTGAATCGCTTGCTTGCCATTTTGACGTTAATATTCCTCTCGGTTAAGTTGTCTCCGTCACTCTTCGAGGACAGCTAATGACATTTGAGACGCCAGGAATGGCAGCCGGTCGAAAATCCAGTCTGAAATGATTTACTTACTTACTAAATAATGTACAGCTTTGTTGTCACAGTTTTGTTATGCTATGCTATATCTATTATGTTTATAGGAGTGTGGTTCCCACCTGGGATGAAGACCTGATTTTTATGGAGCCTGCATCCCACGTTATTGCAGCTGACTGCATTCTCATTTTTGAGCTTCTAGAAGCGGAAACAGATGAGGTCATAGCTTGGGCTTTCCTCAAACCCATGGCAGCCAATGGAAAGCAGAATGTTGGGTAATTGAAAAATGCATATTATTAATTTAATGGTTACAATAAAGGTTACGTTGGTATTGTATTTTAGGTACAGACATAGTGAGTAGAGTTGATTGGTAAATGTATCCCATTACACGAAATTGTGGACTATTTATTGTAGAAGGTAGTTGGAGGAGGGGTTGATGTTGAATAAAAAGAAACCAGAGTCAATAACTCTTGTTTGTTATGAAGAAGCTCAAGTTCTTGTTTGTTACTGATGGTGATCTAACCGTCGAAATCTATTTCACTTTGTAACTCATTATTGTCGTGGAAATGGGCAACATTTCTTTTCATTGAAATGGGTTTCCACAACTTCATCGCGAGTGATGTAGTTCGTAAATGTTAGGTAGTACCTAACAAGACTAAATCAATACCTACGGTCCGTTTCATCAGTGGACTGCTTGGGAGATCGTTTTGGCTCTTGCGAAATTCCTTTATGGTTTCCCAAACCAATG
>JAEMON010000016.1:8908605-8927003 GCA_030264115.1 Lygus lineolaris
TCGGAATCAGCGCGAAATTTCCTATAAATAATATATGGAGTGAATGAAGCTCAATTTTCCCCCAGAAAATGGTCATTTGGCCCCACTGTGAGGCGGTTTATCTATCGTATGTGGGGGGTGGACATAAATATCGTATTATGTAGGTAGGGGTTCCTGAAACCATAAAACGCGTTTTCAACCCCTAACCTGGATTCTGGCCAACGAACTCATGCTTTCTCTTGTTATCGACATTTCAAGGTTTTTAGACCGTTCATAGCGTCATGTCCTCCAGAGTGACACATAGTTAAGAAAAGCTGTCGAACTTCAGGAATCGACTCATTATTCCTTTAAAACGGAATTTCTCATTTGCACAGACAAATAAATTATAGACCGATTGCAGGTAGTTCATTTTCTTCGGGAATTCGCTAAGAAATCTTTGTAGGCCCCAAATTTATTCAAAAAAATTGTACCCGCTTGTAACTAACAGCTAATCTGTTATCTACAACTAAAATGGCCCAGTCGTACAGGATCTAAGACTGAAAGTGCGAATTTCCAAAGACCTTTTAGACAATCTTGACCTCTGAAATCCGATCAGAGAAGTATTTGATTGGCTATTCTAGGTGGGAAATTTGTATCTGGTCCGCTGTCACCTATTTAATTATACTTAGGTAGGGATATCAAAAGGAAGTTTACCCCCCCCTAAATCTTAAAAAGGACCTTCATATTTAGTAGGTAAGTACTACCTTAGAATGCTGGCCTACGAATTCATCCACTCTTATCAAATTGGCACCATTCTAGAGCTGTCCAGAATGGCACTTATTCGGAACACAAAATGGATTTTCATTGAATTTTTTTTTTTTTTACGCTAAAACCAGATAGTTGTAATTGGGAGTCTGTGTGAGATAGCTCTTACTCTCGGAACATGTTTCTGTGGTACTCACTCTGCCACTTTCTTCTGCCTACAGAAGTTTGAATGGGCAGTTCCAATCTGTTGGATCCAATTCGCCAGGCCAGTACACTATCATCATTATTGCCTCCTCACTTTTCCTTCCTTTATCAGGTATACAAACGTTTGCTGTGGCATAATTGCTTTTGGGCACGGTGGCTTCCAATCAAAACTCAACATTATCTAATTTTCATCATGAAGGTGAATGCTATCAGCATAATATACATCAACTATGCTGTTTTTGGCAGTGCCAGGTTTTTTCCATCAATTGCTTGTAGGTACAGGTCTCTTGTGGGCCTTATTCAAAGTTTCCTAATATTTATCAGCATAGCACCAGTAACATCTGATTCTGTGTTATTATTAGTTGAAAAGGTTGCATTAATCCACTGAGGACAAATAATTAGAGCATTAAAGAATTAGGAACCCACAGGAACATGTTCCGAGAATAAAAAGTATCAGACTCCCAATTATTGCTTTCCAAAAAGGAAAATGATTTAGCCATATAACGACCAACCACGCAGATAGTTTTACTTTAGTTACCTACGGGTTAAGTAGCAGGCCGTAATTTCATATTTAGTTGAACTTAGAAAAACTAATTGATAAGTAGGTTCTCAGAGGAAATACCCATCACAAAACCCTCAAGAAATATATATTTTTCAAATAAAGATTAGGATTGGCTGAGAAAATGAATGTTCCAATAGGAGGATTAGAATTAAATTCGATTTTCCAGACCAAGGTTTAACTGCTTTTCTTTTGAATGGCTGTGGGGATCGGGACACCCCATAATTTTGCGCTAATGGCTAAGGGCCCTTCAATGGAAATATGCCACAACTAGATTTTCGAAAAACACCAATTTGGTATTCGGATTTCGTCACATATTTCCAGCTTCTCTGGGGGTCCCCCAAGTGGACGTGGATCAGTGCATTTTTGATCGACAGACCAGCAAGAACGAACTAGACTCAAAGCAAAAGTTTATATTGCTCTACAAATTACAACAAAAGCATATAAACATCTTCCACACTATTACGAGGCCAAATTCATGCGAACCAAATAAATTACTAAAATAAATTAGTCATCGAGGGCAATTTTTTTCTTTTTCACGAAATAAATACAAACCTAACAAAAATTAATGGTAGTTTTCCAACCTACCTAAGAATACTAACTTAAATCTTACAGCCCCAATGGATACATAGGTTCGTTCACCTTTAAACATTAGTGTTTCAGACCTATCTTATGGAATGGCGCCACCAATACTTGCCGATGAGATGAATTCTACAAGATGAAAATAACTATTACCTTTTCAATATTTCTACGTTATTTACCTGTGATATATATTTACTCATTCTATCGAAGTTATATTGAAATAATACAACTATTTGTCTCCGCTAGTTCTCAGTGTAATCTGTGTTCATTCATTATATTTTTATTCCATCACTTCGTAGGGCCAAAATTACAATTACCATTGATTTGTAGAGACAAATCTTGGTTTACGAGATCTCAGTGGATCCAGGATTCATCATCCACTCTGCAAAAAGCGGCTCAAATTCATGGATTAGGCCTCAGAGGAACACCCGAGCTCTTTTTTCCCCGTATTTTTTCCGGCCGAAGAAGTTGAAGAGGAATGAGCTGAAATCGTCGGAACTTCACCATCATTCCAAGGGTTTTCCTTCAGCTTTTTTTCTTGCACAAAATGGCGTTCATGAAGAGTAGAACTACTTATAAATCTGCCTGTGATAAGTTAACCTTAGAGAAAATTGTCCTTCCTCCACTTCATGTTCGGGAATAAGAAAAAGCTAGTTAGTGTGTTATGGCTTGAGACCTATTCAGTTCACGAGATATGATACGTATAATTTCCTGTAAAACTCCAGAAACGTACATTTCCATCTTTCTTGTTATGGGGAGACCGAATAAAATTATACCTACACACTCCATTACAACAATACGAGATAAGACTCATACAAATTCAGGAAAAAACCCTTTTCAACATAGGTCAGATCGGAAACGTTTGTCTCACTTCATTCGTTGCAGCGCACAACCTCTCAATTTGATATCACAAAATACTCCAGTCTAAACCAAAATAATGTAAGAATTTACGTATGAATCAAAACAACTTGTCTGTCCCATTCTAGAGACACTATTTCCTATTTATTAAGTCACAGAAACACGAACAAGCCTTTTTCAGCGCCATTCCATAAGGGACATCCCCCACTAAGTCGTCCCTAAAAGCTAAAATACAATTAATATCATTCATAAATATATATTATCATAAAGCTTCATAATTGACTACAAAGTATTTACAGATAATACTTGGATATATCAAATCATAGTACTTCTTAAGTATTGTTAAATGCTATAAAAATATCGTTATAATACAAGGCAATTACTTTTAACAAGAAATTTCGAAGTTATTTTAATTTTATTCCTGTTTGTTTTGAATTACCACTACTTGTTAACTCTAATACAGCCTATACGACACAATAAGCATATACACAAAGCATTAAGGCATAGGTACATATAATACAGTTTATGTAAATTTTTTCATTGTACATTATTTCCATCTACTCCAGGCTAAAACAAACAGGTACTGTTCTATACCGCTAACTAATTTTTAATTTATTTTTTCATTTTCTTCTTTTCTAAATTAATTTTATTTATTTTTTTTCAAATTGAGATTATTACAAAACTTGATTGTATAGAAGTAGCGGTTGCAGGTTTACGCTGGAAAAGGTCAAAAAGAACGCAGAAAGTAGTCAGGAAAAAAAGTTCATTATAATTAAATTTTACGTACAAGCTTAAGGCACATCAGCATTGAAAAAATTATCTCAGATCTCGTTTAGAAAATGATTTTTACACTGCAAGAAGCACTTGGAATTTATTGACTATTCTGCAATATGATGTCAATAACATCATGTCGACTTGGCACTGTTTCAAAACCGTTCGTTCTTGTTTGGAGTTGAAAAAAGGAGGATAGTTGATTTCGTGACATTCCTAAACTGACCTACCATACCATAAATAAGAAGTTGGTGCTGTATTTGACGATCTGGTTATTGATTATGTAGGCACCCAAGATAAGCTTCCTGCTTAGATAGTCAAGCTAGAGAGCAGGGGGATGAAAGTTAAGGGTCTGGGGCGGTGTCTTGTGTTGAGAATGGAAGTTTAAAGTAGCTTCAGCGTATCCAACAAAACACAAAGAAGAGATTGTAAGCGTGTGAGCTCCCAAAAGCTGCGCAGATGCAACTACATGCATCGGTATCGATACAGATTTTATAAAGGTTCCTCTGTTCTGAGCTTTAAGGTTCAATTCCAGGCCCCACACCAACTTTTTTATTCTTGTTGTTTTGTCTTCTAATTATTTTCTGTTACATGTGCCTATTTTACAATTATTGTCCTGGACAATGTGACAAATAAATATTCATATACGTTGAATGCGTAACGGCTCGATCGAGCAAGCTCGAGATGCATCTGAGTAGATCAATCGAGCCAGCTACTCAGAACAGACGAGCGTATTTTCCCGCCAGATTAGGATATCTGTCCTCTGATTGGTTCTGGAATATTTCTTACCCGCCTAGTGATCTAAGTCACCACTAGAATGCGTACCGTTCCAACTTTCCAAATTGGTACTGGAATATTTCTTACTCGCCTAGTGATCTAAGCCACCACTAGAATGTGTACTGTTCCAACTTTCCAAATGCGTACCGCTCCAACTTTCTTGCACCAATAATCAACCACATTCTGCGGGAGTCTGCATGGAGGATGGCAAGAGAAAAATGGGGTGCCGAACCTGGAGATAACCCAAAAACGGGATCCGCACTCAACGTGTTAAAAGCCCCCCCCCCCTCGCCATAGCTTTAATTACCAACAGGCCGAGTAGATTTTTTTTTTTTAACAACAATAATCAGTTGTTACAAGGTTATGAGGGTTTCTTTTAGTTGCGGACAATTATAAAACTGAGTTCTATGCCAACGTTTCATAGAATTTATTCGATATCTTCAGGGCTGAGTAGTAAGAATGATGATAATTATCAAGATAACTGGTCAAACACACGTTGACAGGTGAGTTTGTTGCGATCAGTTTCGAAAAGGTACATGCCACACAAACATAGCCGATTTTGAAGCAAGTGATCCTTGAGAGGCGGAGCCTAGAATCTTGACAGAACACTGATATGAAACTCATTTCAAGTCTGACCTTTGTTGATGCTTTTAAGTTTTTACTACGTCTATTTATTTTTTGATTAAACGTATTCAAATTTGAGTGGAATGGTGCCGATCATCTGTAGATATTGCCAACTGTTCAAAAAGAAACAATTTCGAGTGCAAGTTTTTAAACATGATTCGAATTGGAGTTCATCAATGGTCACACATCGATAGGCACTGGTAAACATTGCAATCCCATTGGCTACCCCGGTCTGTTCCCTGCGGAGTCTTTGGTCCCTTCTTCTCCCTCCTTGTTACACCCGCTCTATCTCTCTCCTAACCTATTTGGTTACGGAAGTTGAAGTGGTTATCAGTTACATATTTCGATTATTTCATAATTATCAAGTCTATCAATAATTTTTGCTAGTAAGCCCCAATAATCGTCGAATAAGTTCGATGAAACTTCTAAAAAAACAGTTTTACTTCAATTCAAAACTATCTATTACCCCACAATCTTAATGGTATCTCTTATCATAGGTACCTACCTACTAACCAGCGTTGGTGGAGCATTGGAAGGTGATTTTTGAGGATTCCTATCAGAAAGAAAAATAGATTTGAAAATAAGTTTAAGCAAAATTGACCTTAGTATGTCTCTTAGAAGAAACAGAAAGAAACCAGCAGAAGGTTAGACCAACAAAATCATCAGACTGTCTCTGCAAAACATTGACAAAATAACAATTTCTAGTACGAATCATAATTTATGCAATGGGCGACAGACGAGATTTATTTTTGTTTCTCAAAGACCTCACCCTGCAATTACGATAACAAAAAAAAATGTTTAAAGTAGGTATCTATTGATTTTTTTAATAATTTGAAATTCAACGATTTCAAAAATAGGAGGCAAAACAACGGTTGGAAAATACCTCCAACGTCATCAGTCAACAGCATTTTGATTGGTCCTCGACTATATCCGTGAAGCAAAAAGGCTGATGACGTTTGCATGAATATTTTACTGAAATTTACAGTACTTAATTAGATAACAAATCATTCAATTTAATAGTAGATTAATTATAGTAAATTTACTTAGTAAAATATCCAGATAAGAGTTCGTTTTGTTGATTAGCTACTGGCTGCACAACGCGGCGAAAATACACAAGGATCAAGGATGGTATTCTATTCTATGCTTCTTAAGAGCTGTTGACTGATGACGTCACAGCCGTAGAACGCACGACTCATCCTTGCACTATCGAGCCAAAACTTTAAGCGGCTGTTCAGTTTTTAATGCTTCTGCCTTGAACTAATCGCATTTCGGAGTTGAAAATGTGTGAAGGGGGTGTTTGTCAGAGCGATGAATCCGAATTTGATCGGTCGGAAAAGCGGAATTGCAACCAACAGCAACGTCTGTAGCCCATTGGGTGTTAACTTCAAGAACAAATGAAGGATGAGTCTTAACTGAATCAAATCACCAAATACCTTTTGAACTGATGAGCCACATTGAAGAATTTATCGTTGTTTACAAAATGGGATTGTTTCCCAGTACTCACAAGCATTAAAAAAAAAAGGGTTGAATCGTTGTAACATTATTCTCTCGAAATAAAATATGAAACTTATTAAGAAATTGGTCGAGTCACAACACTAAAACCATCTACCATTCAGTTAATGTAAGCATCAGATCAAAACCTAAATGATTAACGCATTATAGTCTGACGAAATTCTAGAAGTGCATAAGAAGTAGTAACGTGGAAAAAAATAGCAAATAATGGATACATTTTACGTAACAATGTTCAAAGATGACTATAAACATTAAATTAATAATAAGACTAAACTATTAACAAAAACGCCAATAAATAAGGAAAAACAAACATTTTTGCTTAAAAAAGTAGGTAACGACTACAAAGTTAAGATTTTTTTTGCAAAAGGAAATAATTTTATTAATCAAATAAGAAAATTAAATAATATTCACTGGAACGTAACTATGTGATGAAACTAAACGCGACGAAATTTGAGTTAAGAAAAATACTAAAAATCAACGTCAAGATTTTTTTAACGGTAGATCATTCATTTCTATCTTTTGATCTTTTACCAGTACAAACAGCAACCATGTTCGTATGTTAATACTAACTTACTGTTGAATTTAAAAGAGGTATACTTTTTTTTCTATCACAGCAATTCTACAAATGGAATTGCGACTTCGTATTTTTCAAATAATTTGTACAGAGTTTAAAACTGTTCCAAGCTATAAAAATGTACACTTTAAAAACCAGTTAGAATATTGTTTTAATTATTGTACTCTTGGCTATTTTAACTACATTGGAATAGTAGTAAATGCGCTCAAGGAAATGCACTATGCGATTATTTACAGAATGGAAGCCGTCCTCGTTTCGTAAAATAGAGGACATAATTTAGTTTAAATCTATATTTAAGAGAATGAGTATTATGTTCATTCAACTCATCACATGAGAACGGGTGAATAAACTATCTTCCTAGAGCGATTTTTCATTTTTACACTTGAAAGGGTGCTTTGATTCATACATAATCGATATAATTGATGATTCTGGTTGACATATATGGTAACGATAATTTAGGACTAAAGAAATGAGAGAAAATTCGTTGGGCATTCGAGATGGAAAGCGCACATAAGAAATGGGTTTGTGATGAGTTCACTGCTGATTTAGGACAATGAACTCAAGCAAGTTGGAATTAAATGGAAGTCCCCTCACCCCAGCGGTTTTGTGGACAGAATACTCTCGCTCCACGGTTTAGTTTAGCATCAACTTTTTCTGTCCAGCCTGGCAGGTAGGATTTTGATGAAAAAAATTCTGTTATTCAAAGAAATCGAGAAACTACTTCCAATGCTGGAGCCAAACAAAAATTAAGGAAACTGTTAAAAAGTCTGTACCTATATCGAAAAGTTTCGAACTTCTGAAAATGAAATAAAATACCTACAGACAATTTTGTTAAGATTAGCAACTATGTAGAGGGTTTCGAGGGGTACACAATAATACAGTGTAGGTTAATGTTGAAAAAAAATCCGCAAATTCGGAGAAATAGAAAAAAACTCCGTTTTTCTTATACCTGCCTGTGTAAACTGGCCCGCCTGCCGCACGATTGCTTACTGTGGGTAGCACTAGCCCTGGTTGAGTTTTTGACTCAGCTGAGTGTGCGGCCGCTTCCATTTGATTCAAACTTCCTTGAATGAACTATACGCACATATTCTTCTTTTTTTTTTAAAGTAGACATGGAAATGAGATTGAACCTATATAGTTTATGCATTTTTTATAAAATAAGAAAGGTTTATTGACGTCACTGTGCCTACAAGCAGAAGGAAGCTCAAGGAAGAAACGGTGACTGAGGAGAATGGATCTTCAATATCATCCATGCTAACTGGCAGGCCAGGCAGGTGGTGAAGGGCGATCATGATGACACTTCTGTTATCCTTGCCTTACCACCTGAGGCAATTTTAGGAGGGAATCTCAAATTAACTTGCAGTAATTGGTTTCAAAGGCTAATGAGTTGAGGAGCGGATTGTGATGGAACAGAAAAATATTGCTAATCTAGTAAGTGGCTTCATTGAAATGAAGAGCGTCAGATATTGTATCACCCTTCCTGGTCAGAATCCAGTCTCACTCAAAAGTGAACAACCAAAGAAGAGGAATCGCCAGACTACGAGGCAGAGGACAAAAAATGGACAAATTCGTCTGATCCTTTCTTAATTAATTTTGGTGTGCTCTTCTCTCCAAGAGACAACCGGCACCATTTCAACTCTATTCCTGAACCTTCTCAGATATCTACCACCTCTTACAAACTTGACCAAGAGGCATTCCAACTTTTCGTAATCTAGCTCGTTATTATGATCATTGTCTTTCCTTGAAGGTACGTCCACAGCTATTTCCTATAGATACGTTATTAGCTATGTTTAATAGAGAAATGGAGTGGCTGACAAATCAGACTGATCAAGGAACTAGTAACCAATTCCTCAAACAGACAGATTGGTTCTATCTAAAAGTGACTCACAACAAAGCCACAATCATCTTAACTGCGCTTCCAATAACAATGTACACTCCAGAACAGGTGGAGAAACAATTTAAAACAAAAATTTCTGGCGGAAATTTCGTATTTTTCAAAAATTAATTATGTTAATAAAAATAAAGATTCGATCATTGAAGTACGAAAAGAATATACTTAAATCACATTAAAATATAAATAATCATTTAAGATTCGGTAACTCGAGAAAAAACAAGCAGACCTACTCGAAAATTCAAAGTTATACACTAAAAATAAAGGTAGGTATATAACCGTTCGAAAACAACTACAGGCGGAACATTATTGGCCTACATATCCAAAATATATGACAAAGCACCACACCATACATAGGATACTTTCACAAAGCATCGTATACTGAAATCAAGAGGAGGAGATTCTTAACGTGGATGGAGTTTTCTCAGAGGCTGGACCAATCACTTTGTCCTTAGGGCGTTTTAAAGAATTGAACAGTTTGTGAATCGTAGCTATTTGGACGACATAATACTAATTTAAATGATAAGCAGTGTTATTTTATAGTAAGTAGTAGTTCCTCATTCAAGGAGAGGTTGTACTTCACCTCCAGAAGGATTGAGTTCACTTTTGACTCTTTGAAAGTATTTTAGTAGGTCACAAGTCAACCCTCAGCACAAAACAAAATTGAGGAAATAACGTTTCTAAATATAGAAACTTTAGAGAAGGCAGGTACCTACACCAGATTCAAAATTTACTTTACCAACCTAAATTTTTACACGACGCATGATTGATCAACTTATCACATATGAGAAAACGGGACAATCGGAATGATGTCAAAACCAAAGATGTAAAATTGATCTAAGAAGTGCAAACAAGAAATTGTGTTCCTCAAGTCTGAACCAAGCTACCTGCCAGCTACTGGACGATCCTCTCAAACATTCGGTCACAGGGGCAGATGGATGGTCCAGTAGGCAACAGCATAGATGAAAAAGTTCAATGAGAAACAAACAGTGAAGACCTGACAACTAAATTAGATCAAAATTTAAGAGAAGGGGGAGTGATTTTCCTCAAATTAGTTTTCGTTCATTCAACGTCGGATGGCTTAGCAGTGAGTAGACCTAGCCTCTGGATTAGTCAGTTGGCTGCTAGAGACCATGTGGCACAATGTGCACTGGATCCGTGCTGGGAATCACACTAGTCCTTTAATGCCAGCTGGTGAGGGGTTTCGAAACCATCCTGATTAAAAAAATCCTTAATACTGGTAATGTAAAGTAAGTACCCAGCTTCTATGGAGGTGACTATTCAGACTTATGGTGGGTTTACAAGATGCCATTTGGCATGCAAGTCGGCTGGTGCCAGTTCACCTACCTGTGTAAACACCTCACTGGCGCCAGTAACGTGTCACTGGAATTGCACGAGGAGTAGATAGTGAGCCAGTCCAATGCCCCCCACCACCAAAACAAAGAACTGGCGCCAGCTACTTGCATCGTGTGAACGACAATGCCGGGCTAGTCCAGTCCTTATCTTATCTTTTCAGTTACTTTGTGTTGTTGAGTTTTTTCCCAATTAGCGCAAGTAGACTGCCTACGAGTGAACGGGAACTGGCGTGCCAGTCAACTGGCATAACAACTCGCATCGTGTAAACCCACCTTCAATCATAAGATAATAATGTGAACTAGATGGTTACTGAGCATGCATTCTGGCAACTCGTGATGTAGTCAGGTAGTTAAATGAAAGGTCTCCACAAGAAGATGGCAGCACCCTAACATGCTTGGAACGTAACACCCATGATGCATCAATCAACTTCTTCTACGGAACCCCCTTCCACGCCCTTCTTTTTTGAACTTCGGTTCAAACCAACCACAAGAGCCTGATACAGCATTGCAAGAAGTGCCAAATTCATATAGTTATTGTTTCAAAAAATCGGAAAGATTGATGGCTTACTGCTTCAGATCATCCACAGTTACCCTATCAGGATTCCCAAGCTCGCGAAGGATGCTGTGAGCTGGTAGAACTGTACAGAAAAGAGATATTTAAGCTCGGAGCTTGAGTCTAATGCACTTCAATCCATCATGGATACTATAACAATGATGTGATCGATACTAACATAAGTAACTATCTTCGAGTACAACATGGCGCGTTCACACGTCAAACCATACATTCCGCTAATGTCATCCTGGCTGCCGAGAGGCCTTATCTGGCAAAACCATAGGCCGCCACTGAAATCATGGCCACAGTCTTGTTGTCATCAACACAATCACCAGTTCTTTCAATTGATTGGAATTAGCGCTCATGCTCATGCGAGGCCTCTGGTTCCACCACCTAGCAAGGGGGATGGTTCGACCCATGCTTGCTCTATGCTGGAAGACAGAAGCCAGAGGGCTGGGTACCAGGCCAGTACCACATTGATTGTTGACCACTGGTACAACCATTTCTGTTGGAATTATCTGATTTCGGACAACGGATACGTTAAAATATCGTATTTGTATTTGTGAGAGGGAAGGCAGAAGGTGAAGTGATACCATGGCGTCATGCCTGAACCTTTCCACCCGTTTTTAGACGAAACTACTCGAAATTTTGAAATTAAAATTGGAAGTCAGGGGTTTCCAAGGGCATTCTGACCCACTGGAACACTACCATCGCTTCCTTGGTCAATTTATGTACAGCTGTACAGCAGAAGGTTCGTCAAATATTTCAAAATGTCCCAGGTGAAATTTTTCGAACTTTTCAATGTGATTTCAACTAAATATTGAGAGACAGAATACTCAAAACGTCCTCTCCATCATCCGCCACTAGGTTGGCAGGGTGGTGGTTTTAGCAAAACTGTGCGGCACCGCGCCACCCTCAAGAAGTATCCAGGGTGGCAGAACGCGGACATTTTCCGGCCGCCCTGCTCAGCCGATCTAGTGGACGGACTCTAACTCCATTAAAATCCATTAAAATTCTAGAAAATGAAAACCGCGTCGCGCCTGGCCGCCCCACCAATCTAAAGGATGCCCAGCTTCACCCATCCAAGTACTGATCACGGTGCCGACAGCTTAACTTCGGTGATTTCATGGGAACCAGTTTATTCCACCAGAAAATACCGTCGGCCCATTAATGGGTTACCTATATAAATATATAAAAATATTGGCCGGATTCCATGCAATGGGTACTACTCATTGGAAGAAAGGGATTATACACCAGATGGGGCACCAGAGGCAACACTACTGTGAGACAAACGAGCAAAGCTGCCAAGGACATAACAAAGACCACCGAATGAATTCCGACTACTACGGCGTCGCCAGCGCCAAAATACGCCCTTTCCCTCAAGTGGCCAACCAGCAAAACTCGGCTGGAGGCATCTTCCTGGGCAAGGAAGAGAACTCGTACCTACCTGAGTGCTGAGGGTTCCTTCTTTAGTGGCTTTGGGAATGTGACAATAGCAAGACCCAATCAATCACAAGACCGCTTCCACTCATTGTCCACCAATCAACTATGTATATCAATTTTTGTGTTAATACTGATGCAATACCATTCCAAACGACAATAACTTGAATAGTGACAACTTGAAAGAAAGATTACATTTGTTTACCAATATTTGTAACCAACAGAAGTTTTAGCTTCATACATATGAAACCCCTTCACTGAAGAGAACTACGATTAAGTACACCTTCCATGATGACGATTATGACAGAACCCAATACTCAAAAAGTTGAAATATAAGGTTCAACACTCAACTTGAAAAGAGGAATTTAAAATCAGTGACACCAAACACCAAGAAAATATATAACCCACAACCGAATTAGTGAGAAAATACGAATTTGAGTAAAATTAGAACAATAGGGCAAAACCTTACGACCAGATTGGAAGGATTTTTCCTCCACAGGTATAGAACGATAGAGGTTTCCTGCCTACTTCAATAAGTTTATGAGTTTATCACAGCAAAGTCTATAGGAACATTATCTGGTCCAGAATCGAGAAAATACATCCACCAGGTTAAAAATCACTCCCACTATTGATAAAAATTAATACAGACTATAATACATGCAACTGATTTTCCCCTACCCACCGAATTATATACAGCGATTCCTCTCTTAGAAAATATTTAGAGGTAAAAAGTAAGGCTACAGTTTCGCAGTAAGGTACAGTAATTATCTTTGCGCCAAGTCCAGCGGAGCCGGCGTCGAAGAGGGTTGGTGTTCTTTGGTCGACAGATTGACGATGGCGTTGAACAAAGGGAAGTTGTGAGGGTTCACCATCGGCGGAAGGCCGGAGGAGATGGCCAGACCTTGTCGCATCCTGTCCTTTTTCCATTTCATCCGCCTATTTTGAAACCAGATCTTCACCTGAAAGTGCAGTAAGGAGTCAGTTAGGTGGATGATGAATGCAGATACAACTAGGATCGTCAAATGGACAATCAAGATAAATATAGACTGAAAAAGTGTTACATCAGCGATGGATATTACAAGCCGCCTTCTTCCCCTTCGATTCCTTTATAATACCCACCACCGGTTTCAGTGATAATTTCCCGGTCAAATTAACCTAACTTTTTTCATCAATGAAGAGCCTAATCAAAGGGTCCACATCTGTTTGCAGTATGAAAGTCGTACATTGAAAATTATCGTTCAGCCATGACACCTGACAGTCACTTCTGGATTTCGATTCATTGGGTCCTGGGCTATCGATTTTGAAAAAGATCATCTTATTATGGCCTTAGTTATGTCAGCAATACCGCTTGAACATCAAGGATAGAGAATGGCCGTAAATATCGTTTGCAGGACTACCAGGGATTTCAATAAGGAAAGCACAGTTTAATAGGTACTTCCGCACAAAGATATACTACCAAAGAAAAGTAAAATGAACAACAGTTAGGTATAGTATTTTAACGATTCGAACTAGAGTGAAGAGGAGTGGGAAGATGGGCTTGACAATGGCGGCAAATGGCTGAACTACAATGTGTTGTACCAACCTACTCATTGAAGTAGCTAATTTCATGGAAGAAGGAGTAACTTCTCCTTCTCCCATGCTAATTTCTACATTGCTTTTTGTATATCGAAGTGGAAGAAGGTGGCCATCTATTATTGAGTCATCACGTCATCACTGTTGTAGTGGATTTTTTTTTTTTCGGTCTGTTGTAGAGGGGGAGTCCATTACACAAAACCTCGTTACACCAAAGAGCTAAGATTTGGATAGAAAAGAGGGCCTACTGTGAAGAGGCAGAAATAACATCAGGATACGCTTCATAGCGACTGATGGCATAAAAAGCAGATTCAGAAGGGGGGTGATTTATCGAGGTTTCTTCAATTTATTTTTTGTTTCAATGTTGATTTCCCAGTTGACACTTGTTTATTTATTTATTAAGTACCTTGAAAGTTGGGTTTTCATTATAAAGAAAGATTAGCTAGTTCCAGTTTCGCATTCAAGGATTTGGCTTGTCAGAAAAATGGCTTGTTAAGAAATGGCTGGTGGTTTAGAGGTTGGTGGCAAAAAGCTAGGTAGTTTACCTCCTGGTATGACATCTCTACTCCTCAGCTCTCCCTCTCTGCGGGATTTCGCCATCTCAAATTGCCATAAATTTACTATACCTATACCTACTGAAGGAATTCTTCAGTAACTTGAAATGATTGTGTTGTGAAACGGATATAAATAGATAATTAATTATAATACCACACTGACCTGCCTCTCTGTCAAACGCAATGCTTTGGCAATCGCCAACCTCCTTTGCCGTTCAGGATACTGGTTGACGAGAAATTCTTTTTCGAGTTCTGTCGTTTGTTGCCGTTTGTAAGGCACACGGTGACCTCTCCTGATAGCACTCTGATTCCAGTCCGCGTTACCACCTACGAAACCCAACAAAAGCCGTTAGTCACATCTGTGATTTTCCGAACGAAATCAAGCAGTTTTCTACGAAAGGCGGAGAGGAAACTAGCAAGCATCATAAAGGTCCTACTGCATGCAAAGTGGGTATTGAATCATAGGATATAAATAACACCAAGAGAAAGTCTTCAATCGCTTTTTATTCTAAAAATAAACAACAAAATTAATGGGAAAACGAATCCACTGTGTCAAGAGGTCAGACGGAAAACCTAAAACACAAAACCAACATTAAACTTCGGATGAATCCATTTTGAGGCGTAAAAAATCATAAGTCAACTGACCTGAATGGCGAGACAAAATTATTAGGGTTTCACACTAATTTTCGGCTGGTACAACCGAGTAAATTCTTCATCACCTCGAGCCAATGGGTGTTGGCACGAAACAAAACATTTCACACTCCAAAAAGCAATTAAAGTATACAAACTTCCTGAGAAATAACCACAGCATTTTTATGAATCCATGATTCTTTTTTTTCTGCTTTCCGAGGGCTTTTTATTCGATGTCTTAACACTCCCGGAGCTCACGTCAAATCCGCAATGTCACGACCAATTCGAAAACTGTTTAAACCGAAGCTATAATAGTTGAAAAACACTAATGATCAGTTAAAAACCATTAATTAAAATCCGTGAAGTCGTAAGCGGTTTTAATTTATTACTTTCTAAATACCAAAATAGAAAACTGAAGACTGAACGCATCAAAGAAGGTTTCAATTACTGTTAATGAAGTTTATAATATAAAATAAATAATTAAAAACTTTGTTCTCAAAACCAATAAATGATAATTTTTATTGAAATATGAATATTATTAAGTATTCAAAATGGAAGTTGGATTTTTTTCGGATTAAAATGATTTTTAGTGGTGGAAAAAAGAGGAACGTGTTGGCAGCACTGTACATTAAGAACTACGAATCGAGTCGGCTGCTCTTCAGTTCGTCCGTGTGCTCAATGTATACCAAAACAGTGCCGTGTTTCAAAATCTGAATTTTCACTCCTACAGTTCCGGAAAAACCCGAAAACCCCGGGGTTTTTAGTTTTTTTGAGTTTTCCTCGGTTTTTCAGTTCCTCCCCCACACCCCTGGTTTCCCGTTTACGGCCGGTACGCAATTTTTGGGGTATTTTTTTTCATTCAAAATAAGTTTTTCCGCTCCCCGGGGACTTGACCGTTTTTTTGTCTTAGAAAAACCCTTCTGCGCTTCGAAAAACGGCCAAGTTGGGCATTTGTCGGTCGATTTCCCCTCCGTAATCCACGCGAATATTTTCGTATCCGGATTTTAATTTCTGAATGAAATGGCGGGGAATCAACAGTTTTGCCTCAGATGGAACAATCATCAAAGCACCCTCATATCCGTTTTCGACAACCTCCTCGAAAGTGGCACATTGGTCGACTGCACACTTGCTGCCGAAGGGCAGTACTTGAAGGCCCATAAAGTCGTTCTATCAGCATGTAGTCCTTTTTTCGAGGTAAGTCCATAAATTTATGATCATTCCAGTGACCTCACGTGGGGCTAATTACTCGAAACAACAAAATCACAAGAGCCATCGTATATTATTTGTTATGGCTTAACCTCTACACATCCTGCAGCGGTGAACGCAGTTTTTTTCCTTTATTGTCAGTCCAGTGTTGTAGGTCATTACCCCAAACGATTCTTTGAGTGCTTTAGCCTGGAAAAAATGTATGTCACTTTTCACTAAATAACCACTCAACTGATGACTTGCTGGTTAAGAACTAGTTTTCTATCGTAGAAGCGTCATGGTTTTAGCGAGTTTTCTTGGTTGGAGCCAGCCTATTTCGGATCTGAGCGATTTCTCCTCCCTAATCTTTACATCAAGAATATTTTTCATCCTTTTAGGGCACCCTTACCTACGAAAAGCTGCAATAATCATTGAATTAATAGACCATCACTATCAAGAGTATTAACTTGGGTAAAATCAAATTTTCTCAATGGTGTAGTAACATCCTCTACTTATGTTGGACATCGTTCCTGTACATACCGTAGTAGATTCATTTAGTAGCATAATGAAAAAATATCTCACTTGGAATTTCACAAATCAAAGGTGCACTGATATCAACGTACCTACGTCACTGTTGTGACATGACAGTAATTTCTGAACCTTTATAGAAACTACATCATTACAAAGGTACTCGTAGGTACATAGGTAAACCTACTTTTTACATGAATTTCTTTCCCACACTCAAATATAATATTACTTCCCGCAATTTATCAGTCCTTGTAGGCAACGTTGTCATTGAAGTTGAAGATTGACAGGCGTGTTTCTGACCCTCTTTAACTGCTTCATATCAACACGATTGAAATTACGTACATGTACCTCACTCACGATACCTCACGGATTCACGTGTATAATGCATTTCTGGAAACTTTTATCCCAGTGATGGTATACATAATTTTATGTATTATTCCACTCAAGTAGGTATGTACCTATCCTAGTAAGAATACCCAGAAAAGTTCTAATAATACTTGAAACCTAGGTAGATACTTGCCGAACTGTTGGGCTCATATTTATGAATCGAACAATATTCAATGGCTCAGTACTACATTCTGCATTTAACATAAATGCTGAGTTTTGAGAAGACCCTAATATTAATTTATTATAGGTAGGTACCTATATGCCGTTTATTAATATTTATAGGTAGGTACCTATATGCCGTTGTTTTAACTTCAAAATTACTGTTGGGGTCCCGGGTAATTGATATTCTACCTAAAATTAATGACCTGAGCTTTCCACAGTCTTGGAAAAGGTGGACGATTCAGTTGCATGTTTCTGACACTCGAAAACTTCCATTAAGTCAACAGGATCGACTAAATTGTGCTATCGAATTGACAGTAGGTAATGATAGAAAACTATGTTCAACCGTGATTCAAAACAACAATCGTTAACCAATAAATCATAAACGATAAAAACAATCGAATGGATTATCTTCTAATTATTATATTATTAGGTAGGTAGGTACCTTTTATTATTTTATAACAATATCATTATATTATAGTATCATATTATTGTATCCGATTCAAAATTCGATTATTATATACATTATAATCTATTATTATACATGTAGGTAATCGTGCCAACTGTGGTGGCATTCCAACCATAAAATGATGGTAATTCTTCAAATTTTGTATTGATTTGTAAGCGTTCGACACGAGATTTCATGAGACGGTTAAATTGAGATTCAGGTAAAAAACTAACTCATATTTGATACAGGTGTATTTATCTCTCCCTGTCAAATTGGTGTTCGTGTAAACTCGAATAGGAGACGATCTATAAAAATGTCTCCCTTTTTGGAAAAAACAAGGGATTAAGGAGACCATTGGGGTCATTAAAAGGAAGCTGTGGTTCTTAATTTCAAGCTTCTAGCATCATGGGACGTGCACTAACAAACCAAAAACATTTAGCTATACAAATTTGTTTCTCCCACACATACCTACCTAAGACACTATAACGTCAATAAGTGGGTGCAACACCACT
>JAEMON010000016.1:8986155-8996707 GCA_030264115.1 Lygus lineolaris
ACCGTTGGAAAGGAGGAAGTTGACGAAGTTTTCTATGTTCAGAGCTCTGTAAATTAGTATTGATTTTGAAGTAATCGGATGTGTGAAAAGAAAAAAATCTGAATTCGTGAAATCTTCAAAATTGGAACTCAAGACTAACTTTTGAGCCTTGAAAATCAACCATTTACGATAGTTAGTAAGCTTTTTATGTACTATTATAGGGAATGGAGCGCTCTTTCCAATGGTCAAAAAATGGTACACAGTTTTTGTAAGTGAAAACAAGGGGTCAAATTCTAATAGGAAATTTTGGGAAACTCGGGGGTTATTGGGGAGTCATCAAAATAATGAACTCCAGGCTAGGTTTTGAGCCATGAAAATCGGCTGTTGATGATAGTATGGCTTTCTTATAGGAAATTTAACGCTCTTCCCAATGGTATATTTATTTTCAATTTCACACTGACTGTTGACGGGAGTTATGACTGTTTTAGTGACGTACGGTCTAAGGAGAAAACAAAATATTTGAAATGGAAAAAACTCAAGAAACGAGAGGTCAAAAAAAACAACTGAATTACTTGTAGACTCCTGAAGTTTGTCCCAACTTATTTGTAGAAACCCTGTAGAATTCATTGTGATCTTTAGTAGAAGATAAAAGGAAGATTGTTGAAGGCGTTTTACATAACTTGGAAGTTCTCTCGATAGATGATGTTGACCCCTTGCGTTGCGTCGACGCCGTTTTTCTTGAAGTCCATCGCCGGACCGTCAGCTGCGATTAGATAAGGCCGGAAAAACCTCCGTTCGCTCCTTCCGTTTGAACTAAACTTGACTAACGGCAAGTTCTCCGTATCTCGATAAAATTTGTGGGAGTGACGAGCTGACAATGAGTCGTCTATCTCCAGTTGGTATGAGGAATGAATGGTTTTTGAGAATCTGGTTCAAGTTATTATAAGGACCAAGACTTATCCTTCACTAACATGAACATAAAGTTCGTTCTATTGTCTTTTTGTCATGATAAGCTCATCCTATTCTCTGGCAAAAGAGAATATAACGGGCTTAGCTTGCCCATGACAGGGTGTCTCGTAAGTTTATAGTTTTCATGTGAAGTTTTTATAGCCTTCATTAAATGAAGGCTACAAATTTTGTAGTTTCTACGTAAGTCCTATAATATTTGGAGAAAACGCTCATGGTAAAAAATTGGAAAATTGCACGAAGATTTGTTTTTGAAATCCATTTATTGGGACAATAGGGTTGTTTGTATTTAGGAGCATGTTTAGTATCGTTATGTATTTTCGTTGTTTCTGATTCGAAGCTATTCTTCGAAAAACTGGATGCGTTTTTAATTCTTTGGTATAATTTGACTAAAGCCCTTACTAATAGTATTACGTGGTAGATAACGATCAGAAATACGCAACTGTGCAAGCCGTCTCGAAAAATTGAGCTAGCTTTTTCAAGGGCATTGTATATTATGCGAAAGGAAAATCATTCATTTCAAGAACAATGCAATAATCTACCCACATTTTACATAATTAATAGTCATAGGTTCGTATTTCCTACGGTTTCCGAAGCTTCATTTTCGTTCTCGATTATTGGCATTCGTAATTGGTTTTTCTTTCCCTCATCATCGGTGACCACTGGGAAGTTGTGTAATTGTCTAAAATTTCACTCTTACCAGTACTCTGAATCGAGCTGAATCGACTCATGAAAGTACAAAAAACGTCTGCAAAGCTTCCTCGATTTTACTTTTGCGCATGCGCAGGAGCTGCGATTTATCATACAAGAGTGAAATTTATATCCAGCACAATCCTTTATCAATAAATCGGACAACAATATAAATCGGATAAAAATTGTGGATGTTAGCTGGTGGTGAGAATTATCATGATGGAGACCTACAGACACGGAACCATCTTTGAGAGGACATATTGATATTGGAGCAAAGAAATTTTCCACTTTCCGCATGTGATTTCAAGGCTGGGCTCTTAAACAAAAATTAGGTTGTATTTCAAGTCTGAATAATCGTATTTGGAAAAAATTCATGAAACGAAACGTTATAATCTTCATTGAAAAAGAAAAGCAGGTCGTGATAAAGTAGTTAGGTACCATTTTTCCAATATTTGACTAAACTGAACACATCAACCAGCCCCATCATGTTGGTTTTTTTTAGAGTTTCCGCAGGCATAGAGGCGAAGAGCTCGATTGAGTCAATGCAGGACTGACTAGGAGCTAACCCGCTCAAACCTTTCAAATTTTATTTAAATGAACTTTTGCCTGGGACAAGGCCACGCCAACACCAGGAAAAAACCTAGGAAGCAAAATTTTGTCCTTAACTCTTACTTGCATTTCAGGTTTTCGAACTTCCGAACAACTTCTGTTCAGTGAATGGACCATGGGCCAAACAATTCGTCCGATTTTGGCGATATTTTCAGGGATAAGGTATGCTGGCCCCTGGCTCCATCTACAAAGTAATTCCATCGCGTCAACATATTGAACTAAAAATTCTGGATTGGGTTGTCGTTTTTAATTTTAGAAAATCGCCGATCGTGAAATTCTCTTGATCAATTCTTGATCAATATATTTTCCAATGATCCCATGAATGTGGCTATATTATTTCTGAAAATACTATTATTGCCGGTGACTGATGTGTTTTAAACATGACTTGTGTGTACAATGTCCATAGTTATTTTCGAGGATCGTGAAGCCATTTTGGAAGAAAGAGGGTTTTAAAAAATGGCGAATCCGCTCTACCCTAATTAACATTCTTGAGTCAGAAAGCTCTATTGACAAAAACTAAAGACGTCTCGGAGATACCATCTCGAACCTCGGGAAATGGCCGATCTGTTTTTCCTCCAAAGCACCGCTAATTGTCACTTGGTGAACAATTTCAGACGACCGAGGATCACTTCAAAACAACATTTTGAGCCTCGCAACATTTTTCAAACAGCTTCTCTTCGGATTCTTTTCCGAATGAGGATTGTCTTCAGTCGGGCATTGTTTTTCTGGTTGTTTACGGAGCTCAGTCTCGACGCTTAGCGGACGATGCAGAGATAATCGTTTGATTCCATTTCTAGATAGATCTTCCTAGTAAATTTCAATTAGGCACATTGTCACCGAGGCTGGGGGATTTTTCAGGCACGATCGTTAAGTAGGTACTGATCGAAAGTTTAATTTCGAATGATCATTAGCTGCTAAAGTTAAATACCTACTACTGGTACCACCCGAGGACGCAGTTATGATTTTGATGGGTTCCCTGAGATTGCTCTGGTGTCTTCTTCAAGACACACCATGCTGCTGTTTCGACGTAGGTAACTCATGATCTTCGGTAAAAAAAATAAATAAATAAAAAAATCCCTTAATTTTGAACAAAAAAAAAAAAGAATTAGAATCACCCCAAAATCCTCAGTAGTCAACCATAGAAAATATCATAATAGCTAGAGGGCTAAAATATACCAAGAACATAACAGCCTATATCCAACAAGGAATAGTACTCATTTCTTACAAGAAACACAATCTGGGGCAGCAGGGCTTACACATCTATGAAAGGAAAATGAGATTTCAATAATTTTTCGCTAAAAGAATATTATTAGGAACCCTAATCTATACGACTCACCAGTACTCAGCGCCCAGGAGAGATGCAAAAATGGGAACATTTGCATGGTATATTCGGAATCAGCGTGAAATTTCCTATGAGAATCACCCACCAAATTGGTTAAAATGATTTTTTGAAAATTCGCTCAAGTTTTTGGCTGTTTTAGAACAGTTAGATGTTGTTCAAAATGAGTTTTCTCGATCGATTCAGAAAAGTTCGACTGAGCCGCGAGATGATGCTTTTCTGAGATTGCGCAGGAGGAAATCTTTCAACCGGTTCATTGACACCTCGAGGCAAAGACACGAAGGGCAAAGCCCCCTTTCCCCCCTTTTTCCACAGAGGAGGTTTTTACGCTTCGAGAAGACATTCGTATACTTAGCGCATGCCTTCTCAATGCGGCCCGTTTCCCCAATAATTTGCAATTTATAGGTGGAAGACTCAACGCGCCCCGGACGTTTAAAACGTGGAGGCGGGGCTCAAAAGTGATTTTCATTTTATTTTGAGCGTAGATTTTATGCAGGCGCATCGTGCACAGCGGGATTTTAACAGCCTCAGTGCGTATCGTGGATTTTATTGGCATGTCCTTATCTATCGAGCCGGGAAACCGTTACCCAGATTTCTAGTTTATTCATACAAGATTTCGTGGACGCTGCAAAGTTGTTATGTACTTCGAAACGAATATTTGCTTTGGGCTGCTGCGAAACGAGTTCTCGTGAGGCACAGCACGGTTTTTATACTCTACAAGAGAAACATATCACCGTATAAGTACATTTATTGGTTCAACTTGGTGCACACGGGCACAAGAATAGTCAGATTTTCATTGTTGTCATTGTTCACCTATTTCGTTATTGCAAAATTTACCAAAATTGTGATCGTAAAAAATTGGTCCATTTATCTGTCAGTTCAACTGCATAAGTACCATATCAAGAAATCCATTATCCAACTTCATTACGTTGCTAGAGATGTTTTAGCCTACGGATCATTCGTGCATTTTTATATTATAACAATCCAGGTCGAATGAAACCTTTTCAAACCAGATCAATCCTTTTCCAAATCAAATGAAACCTTTTCAAACCAGGTGAATCCTTTTCAAAATCAAATGAAACCTTTTCCAAGTCAAAGAAACCTTTTCCAAATCAAATAGAGTAACCAATCCAATAAATTAGATTTATGAATCATTAACAACATCTTTGGAATTCAGTTAGACTTGGAGAAAATCTTCAAGAATTAAGCGAGGTCAATGTACACTGCCCGATGCGGCTCGAGGCAACAGCATCATCACATCCATGAAGTAATTGGTTGATTTTTTTACTGTTATGAATTTGACGCTTCAAGCAATAATTTTACTTCAGTCAAATTTGGGTTTTCAGCCGGTTCACTCATTACATTCCTCTCCTGACATTCTATCTTCGAAAATGCCCTTTCCACTGGATTAAAGATAGGGTAGCAAAGGAGGTAGTTGGTGTATTTAGAACCCACTTCCCCAATAAAGTGTTTCTTTATTTCTGCAGCTTTATGGATTCTCGCGTTGTCCATAATTATTGCGTTGTGTGGGTCATGTACCTTCTGACCTCGACGAAAAGCTCAGCTTTCGTCGTTCCTTGTGCTACGAGTACAATCTTGGAATGGTCAACGCCTATTGAAAACCATGACGAGACTCACATTTCTTCCTCTGACAGTTTACATTCTACAGTCTAAATTTCTTCCTGATTCCTAGATTTCTTCCTAATTCCTAGACTAATTTCTTCCTCTGACAGTTAACATTCTTCAGATTAAAATTCCTAAAATTATGAGCAGCCTACCTACGTTTTTAACGGCAATAATACATGTTTTCTACTAAGTCGAGATCTACTCGGAAATAATAAACCAATGTCTATAATTTACACAATTTCCATTTGGTCAATATTTTTCTATCAGCACCTGCGATTCGCAAGAGATTTCATTTGATTTGGAAAAGCATTCATTTGGTTTGGAAAATGTTTCATTTGACCTGGAAATTATAAAACGAGATATCGCCACACAACCTCGTAGTATGACAAAAATCACACCAACTCTTGAGGAGGAGAAACTAGATAACAACTCCTGCCCACTGCTAACTGACGTTCATTCTGTCAAGTCAGTGATATATTATGTGATTGTCAACGAAATGAGTCCGTAAACCATCCAGTAGTTATGTTGGGTGCTTTATCATAAGTTTGAAGTAATAAGTTTAAAGATAGGTAGTGAGATCCTACAATGTGGGGTACTGCCTGGCATTAAACTTCCGTGTTCTTTTGTGTTAGGCACGAGTACAATTTTCCTCAACCTGGAAGTGACTTTGAAAAGGCACCAGCGTGTTATTCAACTTGACGGCTGTGGATATTTGAAAATTCGATGCTCCATTTGTAATATCTTCTTTATGTCTACGTGTAATGCACTTACCTATGTTACCACTTCACTGAATCACTGGATTTGGTGGGATTTCCATATCTCATGATCTCATTGACTTATCCATCAGTAGTGGTCATAAACCAGTGTACACCCGTTTCATCGGGACTGCTAATATTATTGTATTGAGTTTTCAATAGAATAGTTACATCATAGGTTTGTTAGCAGTTTCTTTACAAGTGGTTTACAAACCGTCTGAGGCCATGGAAAACAAACAAAACAGCAAAAATGATCATAACGGAAATCACTGCGCGGTTGTTGCAAACGGTTTTCTTATCGGTAAGTTGGTCACTGCGAACAAACCTAATTTATGTTAACTTAAAAGTAATAAAGTTTTATTTGACATTTATGAAAAGTTGATTTAAAATTTTTAAAAAGTCTTATTTTTGTCGGAAAGAAAGTTTAATTAGACGGAAAAAAGCTATTACTACGAAGTACTCGTACAATATGTATTTTAAGCGATCTTGTCGGTTGGAAATAAAAACCGGAGAAATAATCGGCCGAGTGAAAAAAGCTTGACTACTTCTGAATCTTCTATCTACCAACCTGTTCATTTTCCAAATGGATTTTTGCGTCCATTCTTTACGACATAGTACTCACTAGGTACCTACAGAAGTATAATACTCGTAGTAAGTACTTAGACACAGACCTTTTAGATTTTGTCATGAAAAACATGAAAGGGTGAACAAATGTTTCAGCCCGTTACCCGCTTTTCAGCAGAAAAAAATTACGGATTATTTTACAAAAATTAAGGTAAGTTTTTGATGTTTTGAAGTCTGTTGTTAATTCGAATATTTGTCTGCAACTCTCGTTAATTCGTGCTATTCAATAAATCAGTAATTCGAACTTCTTTCAAGGTCCTTTGAGTTAAGAATTATCAAGAGTCGAGAAGAATCCTTAATCGACTACAGTGAATATGACGACAATGAATGAGACGTGGTGTCGATAATGATAGGTAGACCAGCAGACAAGGCGACCAAGTGAGCTGTGATGAACTGTGAAGTGACTGAAACGCGTCAGACAAGAGGGTGTGCTGTAGCTTCCCTCAACCATGATTTCTAGGGAGGATATTTCAATCTGTTTCATTGAAACGTCACATGCTTCGTACATGAAACGGGACATGTTTTTGCACGCGAGACGCTGTTCTGATTTTTGATACAACTCGAACCAATTTTGAAAGTCGCTTATTATATGTAGCAGCCCCGCGGTTTGGTTTTTATGAGAGTTGGTTGTTGCATTTCATGTTGAAATGAAGTTATTAAGAGCAGCAAAATGTGATGTACCTACTGTAACTGCAGGGGAGTGGAGAAAATTCAGGGTTTTCTTGTGTCACAGTCTCATTTGATCTATTCCTATGATATTACATGGTGAATATCTGTGAATTTATCTACTTTTTTAAGTGACAGCTCATTTACATTTACTTGGGTACGTTTTCGGAGAAAGAAGGCAGGAAATCCCTGCATAGGTAGTTATATGGCCAATCTTTTAATTTCATGGATCAGTTTTTGTGTATTGTGTAGTGCATTCATTTACAAAATCACCATTTTCACAGTTCCGGAACCCTAGGATACGTTTTCCGCGGCAGAAACAAAACTATTACCTACTTAGTTTCCCAGAGGTGAAAAAAAGCCGAGCCAGCATCTTCAACAGCTCGTCCTGGGCTCAAATTCTTATGCTGACGTCGGCCCAGTGATCCGGCAATTCAGCTGAAAAGCCCAAGGTGACTTCTGGCGCAGCTCGGCACTTTTTGCTGCAGGTTTTCTGGGAACCGTGGCAGATTTTCTTGGAAAGGATATCGGCCAACCTTGTGGCCGGCTTCGAAAGTTTCTTATGACTCGGTGAGAAGTTAGTGCACCTGGTCATGAGAACTCGTCTGCGGTATGTCTGATTCTTGGTTTCCACTAATGAGACGACATCTGGTGGCAATGGTTGCAGAAATTTCCAAGAAAAGAGTGAATAGAGTCTCTAGTTTCAATCGAAGTTCTAAACTGTAAATAATTCTGACCGGAAGGGTATTCCAATGGTGTATTCCACCTGATGTATTTTAATGATTGTACGATATTGTATGATAACAATTTAAAAGTTGTAGGCTAGGTATCAAATTCTGCGGCGAATAAAATCAACCTCAGCTCACCAACACCGTAGTCACGATTTTTGGTGATTTTTCCAAGTTTCCATGTTTACCAGTTTCTCAGTGATATGTGGTAGGTAACCAGACAAATGTTGAAACATCACCAAAAATCGTGACTACAGTATAGGTGTTCTAGAGTTGGTCTCATTCGACGCGTAGAATGCATAGGTAACCTGCAACACACACAGTCAAATACTTCGAGGAGTTAGAATTTAGATTTTTTTCGTGTTCAAGATGGTAAAAAAAGATAAACGAAAACATAAGGGCTCTGCTTCGCCTGATAAAATCCAACCCTCGACCCAACCAATAAAACACAATCTTACTTTGAAATTATTACAAACTTTTATATTAATCGACTTGCTCATTACTTTAGAGGTTCACTGGTTGAGAAAGGACGAAGAAGGGTCCTTATATCTCACTAGAGTTTCGGAATCATTAGATTCTAATGTATCGGGGTCGTTGGACGCTATGAAAAGTCAGTCATTGGATCAAGCTTCCGCTAATTGGTTAATTATAGGACTGGCGAGGTAGCGTTCCCTTCCTTCGCCAGCCAAGTCCTGTCCCATTCAAGCCACTTTTATTTTTTATTATTTGCTGTTAGGGACCTCTCTGCCTTCAACCATTCATTAGACGATTCCGTCCTGTTTTTAGGCCTTGGCGGCATTGTCGATTCTTTCTCGATTATTTAACCCTTTCGCATAACCGAACTCCACCTCTAATAAATTATACGCCCTTCATAAGGAGATCAAGAATAGTGGAAATCTCGAATTTATCTCCCTTACTTGAGGATTCAATTGAAGCAAAACTATGAAATCTTCTAGTTTTTTAAGGGTGAGGAAAGTAGTGTTATGCCTCGATTCAAAATAGAGCATGAAAAAGTGGTTCCCATATAAATATATAGGTATGTATATCAAGTTTTGAACTGTCTTTCGAATCACACGTTTTACGGCGTTTTTTCAATACTCCTTGCATAGTTATATTCATAGTCAAAATAATTTAAAATTACCCAAGTTGACCAAATAATTTTTTCTTCAAAAATAACATTTATTCTCGATCTTCAGTTAACATTTTAAAAAGAAGTCTTGTTTCAAAACTTGTTTTCAATGATTCAGTGTCCACAATCTCAATGGATTGTGACCATCCTGTTACACAATTGAACAACGGAAGTAACTCGGACTAACTTTCGACATGAATAACACATGAGTCAGATGACTGGACAAATTCTTGTTCGTGCTTACTTGCGGTAGCCTCTGCTACTATGGGAGATCTCTGAATTAGTTTTCAAATTAGGGTAACTATTCCTTACACCTACTCAGCTAGTGAACATCAAATTGATCGATCTGATAGTATGTGCGTTACGTATTATACTTTTAAAATGAACATAATAAACCTACTCAATAACAAACTTTGTTGAAAGCATTATGTATGCACTTTTGGGAGATGCATTTTTTGTGTGTTGATTTTGATATTTTCTATTTGGTAGTTATTAGCATTTTGAAATTTCACGAGTAACATGAAATGAGTAACGATGAAAAATTACGATCGAAATGTGCACGTTACATTTTTGTGGAATTGGCCGGTAACTTTAGCACTTCGAAAGGGATTTGAATTGGTTACTTGATTCGATAAGGTAACTAGAAACTAATATCAACATTACGTTTAAATTTGCTCTCTAACAGTTCGAAAAGCCTAATAAAAACCTCCTACTTGGAACATGTTTTGCTATGGCTAACCTTTCAGAATTCGATAGTCACGAAAAATACGTTTGATACCGACGGATCATGTGCTTTTTCGAGATACTTATCGCCCTAATTGGCGTCACTTTTCATAGTGTTGGAATTCAATCTTAACTTTTGTCTCCCGGATTTCGCAATTCTGCAGAATTACGATTTTTATGGGAAACCAGCAGCCATTGAGGATAAAACATCCTATTCAGGTTTACTGCCTATTTGTGAATATTATTCTGTTACAAGACTGGTATGTAGTATAATAGTTATTTATTGTCATTCCAGACCATTCTGGCCCTAGGAATGGTATTAAATGAAAAAATTACTAACTAAAATCCTGATGTTCAGAAAGTACCTATGTATCGGTAAAAACCTTTATGGTATGTCATGCTCCGGAATTTATAGAACAACTCTGTTACACTTACAGATCTTGGAAAAAGACAAACATGGTAGGTACATATTTCTCGTGACACTGCACCGTGCACACTTTGGCCCAACGTCAAATTGGTGAAATTTTCTAGGTCAGTGTCAGGTATTTTTTGCAGGTATATTTTCACACATGTAGATGAAATAATTTTTGTGAGCCTCTGAAATGTACTCCAAACAAGATATTGCACATTTTAAACATTATTTAAAATAGGAATTTCTGACATTAAATTTGAAAATTCACCAAATAAGCTGAAAAGGTCGTCTGGGGTATTGTTTTCC
>JAEMON010000016.1:9009647-9021188 GCA_030264115.1 Lygus lineolaris
TAGTCCGGATTTCCATGGAGAAAACTTTCAAAAATTTGCATTACCTATTACAATTTTGAAGCCATTTCAATAGCTTTATTTTCATCGAAAATTCGCTAAAATGTTCAACTTCAGGATTCCATTCTGAACACCGTAAAATAGATTTCTGTGGAGGATTTCGGGCTGATCCTATTAGCTTGATTGTCATCGAAAATCGTTTTCAAATAGGTAGAAAGCATTTCTGATCAATCTGCACGATTTTGGATTGTGGAATCGCTTTATGCCATTCACGATCGTACTATTTTATTATTTTTTCTTTTTCAGGGGGTTGGTCTAACCAGTCCAACGACAACACGTCAGAGGAACCCTACCCCCCTGGTGGGTCTCAGGAGGGAGGTAAGAGTTCTTCCTCATTGCATTCTGCCGGTTGATTTTGTTAACCACTACGCTTATTTTAACATTTTCTCTTCACCCCATGTTTCTTATTTGCATCCAAAATGAGATGGGAGGCAGGTTAATCCACTTGGAATGTACCAATCTTAAATCTCAGCTTCCAGTTGATTATTTGAATTGTTAACATGATAAGAAATCCAGAGTTTCGCGTTTCACTTTATCAAATTTAATCTGTACTTGAATCGTCACTGTTTATTTCATTTAACCGCACCGTACGGTACATAGATAACATTGTTTTAAATTTCATGTACGAGTTATCAGAGAAGAAGAGCTTACATTAGTAATAACCGTAGCAAACATTCTTCCTGCCTCCCATGAAAAATTCAACGACTTACCACAACTAAACTTGTAAACTAAGATGGAGATACCTAATGCCTTTTAATAACTTTGCGTTGTCCTCTAAAAATATCTAGCAACCGTTTGAATCATCCTTGTATTTTCTTTCTTTTTAAAAGTTCAAATTTTAATTACTCGCATTTCCTCTCCTGGTTTTTTTTTAATTAACGTGCTTCAACTTTGAAACAGTCGTTGAGTTTTTCCTACTTCATGTTGAAAAAATTACCAACAATAAACGTGAATTTTCGCCCCAGTAAGCAGGTGCAAGTTTTTATGTACTCCGCTCGCTGATTTAAATAATTAAAATAATTTAAACACATTTTTAATTGCTTTGACGACGTAGATTTTATGAGTTTTCGCTCCTCGCACTTAGTTTCATAATTTCTCGTTTAATTACTTTCGGTACCTACGTCGTGTTGCTAAACGTGGATTTTTTGGTTAATTTTTTATTTCGTTGTTTAGATTTTATTGCTCAAATTTTAGGATAACGTCTAATATAATAGTAGTGTGTCTTTTATGTACTGAAATCCTGAAAAACACAATGGTCCAAGATTACCAACAAGATCATGGCCGACGCTACATGAGGCAATCATTTGGTTTGATACTGAACTGAATGGTTGAAAACTTGAGCTAGTCCCTGAAGTTAACTAAATAAACCTGTTATAGTTAACAATCAACGCTGTCCCTTGACTAGTGGGATTCACTATTAAAATAACAGTGGGGAATACCTTACAAACGTTTCTAAGTTATGGTAGATATTTCCCTAGGCCATCTGTTTGGAACTAGGTTCGTCTAATGTGTTAGTTAGCTGTTGTTACATGGCGAATCATTGATGTTTACCCAGAGTTGTAGCTAGAGGTAAAGGTAAAGGTATTTTCGGTTCATGGGTTTATAAATCGCTGCTATTATTCAAAACAGGTACTATTGGAGTCCAAGTAGAGTTTGGATGATTGAAAAGTACGGGTAATGGCCGATTGGCGAGGCGATGGGAGTGTCAACCTCAGAGAGACTAGCATAATGACACCTAGGGTCTTTACTTTTGCTCTTGTGTGCAGAAGGTTTGGGTACCCAATTCACACTTAACGAATTATTGCACTTCACATCAATGAAGAAGCTGTTGTGAATTTATTAATGGTGTTCAGGTACCTCAATGGTGCTCTCCATTAAATTGAAAATTGAAATTTATTAGTAATTCCTCGATTCATCTTCGGAATCGAGGATATCCTCTAAAATTTGGTAGGTTTCCTATAAAATAATATAAGGATATTGATCATAAATCTATTATTTCTCTTAATATTAGGCAAATCTATCAAGAGTAAACTTATTAAGTTTTGCAAAAAATCGAAGTCTCCTACAACAATAAATCTCGATTGTAATGCAATATCAATTTAATTATAATTTGGCTGCTGCACGATTCATCCGAGGACATAGGTATAAACAAATCTTGAGCAATTTAAGACGAAAAAATCGTAATCCCCTTAACCCTTGAAAAATCATATTTTTGTCATATTTTTTGGGGAAAGATTTGACCAATTTCAGCAGGCGATAAAGCCGACGATATCCTAGATACGTCAAACATTGTTCTACTTCTTAATGGGATATCATGCTGACATATTGCAAACATTAGGATAGATATTTTATTCCTATTGGATAGAATAATGGAAGTACCTACTTTCCGTTCTTTCGACCCCGCTTTCCACTGAATTTCACCACTAAGCATTTGAGCGCCCCTATTCTCACCAGGATGTCGGATTTTTAGTGTTTTTTTTTTTGTATTCTCCTTTTTTGTTAACTAGTGCCAAGTTCGCTAAAAAATCGATTTTTTTACCCGTCAACTTCGCTGAAACGACGAATAAGCAAATATTTCACTCATTGACCCCATTTAGTTCTGCACGCTTCTACCCCCTTCGCGCATCAGGAATATTCTTTTAAGAAAAACATCAAAGCACCTGGTTGCTGGTGACGAGGTTTTATCAATATTTAATTCTCCTTTTTTTCACAACTTCTGTGAATGACTGGCTAAACACAATAAAAAAAGTAAATAAATACAATTAGAATAAATAAATAAAAAACAATAATTTTCAATACCTGCTTACTCAATATGTATTTGAAGACATTTGAACGTGTTGCATTCCCTCCTGGAAAATTAAATAGAATGTGGTAATTGTCATGCAAAAACAACTTACCTAATAATTGATGGGAACTATTAGAATTCGTTACTTACTCATTTCTCCCTTTGATTTTCGATTTCTTGAGGACGTCTTCCTCAAACCTGACCGTGCAAAAGTTGAAAAAGCTACAATTTTGATCTTATGAGGGGGCAGCCGTTGTTGACTTTGCGACTTACATTGAAACAACTGTGTCAAATTAGTAAAATCTAGATATTTAGGCTTATCACTAGTATTGATACAAATACCTACACTTCAAATGGGTTCAAAACCCATTATGGATGTAGGTGAACTTATTATGCTCATCGAAAACACTGACATGATAGCAGACAATTTTTCAAGAAGTTTTGAAAAAAAGGTCCTTTTTGCTCGAGTTTCATCAAATGCCCGAACCGCTTCCTATGATAAAATTGTACATTTTTTATTACTTGCTTTTCTCCCCATTTCCATGGTAATCTAGTCTTGATTGTTCTGTTAACATTTAGAAATTTGGTGTTGGGTATTTTTCAAAATTTCTCTTGTCGTAGCTTGAAAAGTAGTTGTACTCCCCAAAATACGTTTTACTTACCTTTGGTAGCTGTTCTTTCCGTTTGTATTTATGTTGAATCGAACACTCTTCACGCATGATTATCTAATGAATGGAACTCTGGAGTTTGCCAAAATCAGGCTTCTGAACATGTTTTCACCCTTTCATTCTCTCTCGAATTCGAAACAAAATTATTTTATTTCAAACTTTTGTTTCTCTGAATTTTTCCATATTTTATTTTTGTTGATTTATTCATTTATTTCGGACGATTTATT
This sequence comes from Lygus lineolaris, assembly GCA_030264115.1. Taxonomy (NCBI): domain Eukaryota; kingdom Metazoa; phylum Arthropoda; class Insecta; order Hemiptera; family Miridae; genus Lygus; species Lygus lineolaris. The sequence goes on from JAEMON010000016.1 coordinate 9,013,385, forward strand.
TTCGACCCTTTCAACGCTGCTGCTTCGCTTCAGTGCACAAAGAAGACATTTCATTTATGATTCTGCTTTGGAGGGTTCTGGTCCCTCGACCTGGCTGAAAATGTTTGGTTTCGAGGTAAGTAAGGGTGGTGTACTGGTATGCTATATGGGGCTATATGTGGGATCTTGGTTCACAGTCTTTTAGATTCGTCAACTATTCTTCTTGTGTGATTAGCAAATTTATTTTTGATAAAGACTTCTAGTTGTGCATCTTTGTCGTCCGAAGAAAGAGAAATTGGTAGAGATTGGATGCATAACACGTTCATAAATATCCACATAATCTACAGAAATTGAGATACCTGGTTTTGGATTTTAGAAAATATTCTGAGTTGCTCTTTACAATTCTCCATACACCTGTAAATTCTAAATCTTATTACCTACTACACAATTACAAGTATTTATCCCAATTAAGGTTAAAATTATTTTTTGTATGTCAAGCTGGTGGACGATTTGGTTGCAAAATTTCTACCTACTACATCGTAGGCACATTATAAGTCATTAAAAAAATTCAAATCAATTACGAGCACAAGTTGAGTTTGATGGTTTTTAGTGCGTGTGAAAATAGTAAATTATTATTTCCACTTATCCAGCAGGTTCAATTCACGGCAAAATCTCCACAAATTACTTTAAAAAACAACCTCCACAAATCGCATTTGCTTTACCTTTGTTCGAAGTATTATTTGCTTTCATTCTGAATAACAGGTTCTTTGCCTCTTGAAATATGAAATTATGGAGGCGTTTTGCGTCGCCTAAGCCCGTTGTCAGGTCAGATAAGGAGATAATGCAGTATATATGCTTAGCTTTCGTAAATTGAGATGATAAGAACTGGTTATCTTATATTATAGTTCTGACTTGCGATAAAAACACTCTTCAAGGATGGGTTTTTGCCCTAAATAATAAAGAAATTGTTTAAGAGCCGGAAACTTGACTTGGTTGCGTTACGTTGAACAATCGTCGGATTTATCTGCCTGCAAAGTACTTGTGACGTCTTCACTTGTGTCAACAAGAGAATTCCATTTGTTCTAAAACTTCTGTTAGGCACTAATAAACTTGTTGGTTTTTGAGCTCTGTATAAAAATATTAAAATAGGTAGACGATTCCTTCATGTCCTGTTGAGAGTTTATTCAATTTAATATATTTTTAATTTTCATTTATTGTTCGTACTGAGGGTAGGTATAATCTCATACACGATTAATGACACGGATGTCGTTTTCCTAATATTTATTATGTTTAGGTTTTAATTGTTGATAGTCCCATTCCCATGCCCATGCCCATTAAAAATGGAATGGTTTTAGCCGTTCATACAAGGAATTGGTGAAGTAATCCTCCTAAAGCCATTACTGCTTCAATCACTACGGTTTTTTATTATTCGAATAGGTAGTAATGGTAGCTTTTCTAATGATATCTCCACGATTTTGAACTCATCTGGGTCGTTGCAATGACGCTCTATTTGCACATGGGTGCCAATATAAATACGTGAGTTCTGCAGGAGTTGATTATTTAGGTACCTACTTCATTTTCTTCGTACATTGTTTAAATATCATCGTTGAAAATTTGTATTTTATTGCTCTCGAATAAATTTAGTAGGCAGAGTTAATAGTAACTGTATTTGCAATTTGGCGGAATGGAGGAACCCCTACACTTCGTTGACTTTTGTGCTGCCGCCTGGTGGGAAAGATATGTTAGGTTATCATCGGGACGAGAGGCGCCTCGCTATTGCAGTTCCAAAGTTGATTTTGGGATTTTGTTATTAAAATGTTAACGTAATTTCGTTATTAATTACAGGAAACTGCTCCAAAATCAACTCCAAAACTGAAAGATCGAGGTATCTCTTCCCGTCAATAACCTGACTGTCCTTCTTTCCCACAGGGCGGCACACCTTCCAATCACAACTTCATCTCTCCACAGTCCACAAAGTGTAGGGGGTGCTACCTTCCGCCAAATTTCAAATACTAGCTAGTCCAGTCAAACTAAGTCTGAAAACGACCCAAAAATTGAATAATTCGGGTAGTTCCCATTTTTTCGTGAATGTGTAGGGGGGAGGCCCCTGATCGTGCCAAAAAAAATCCCCTCACTAAATTTCCTACAAGTGTGGTTAATGGTCGTTGACGTCAGTTAGGTTCAAATTACCAGTCCCTTTTTGGTAACTTTCAATCGTCGGATGGCACTTTTTTAGAAAGCCGTCATTAAGATCTTTCAATCTATGAAATAAAAAATAACCATGCAAGTTCCCCATTTCGACCTCTACCCAAAACACTTGAAATTGCTATAACTTTCGACCAGTTGAAGATAAATTGACATTTCTATATATTCTTCTATGTATATTCTTCTTTCTACGTATATTCTTGAAGAGAATTACATCTCTACAACTTTCTAATTTACACCGGTGAAAAAACAATTTGGAAAAAAGTTAGAACATAAATTTGACGGAAAACGTGCTTTTCGAAAGAAAATTGACCATTTTCATAAATCGATATCTCGAAAACGGTGTGTTTTTCCTTAATAACGTATAACGCAAAGTTGTAGGAAATTTATAGTCAGCTTCATTTTTCATTCCATGTTTTTTTTCTACGACGCACCGTTTTCAAGATATGCGCAAGCAATCGCGGAAGGTCCCTTTAAATGCACCCCCACCACCGGGGATTTTTTTGAGTGATCAGGGGCCTCCCCTCTACACATTCCCGAAAAAAATTGGGACTACCCGAATTATTTCATAATCAAATGTTAGTTTGACTGTACTATACGTTTACTAACTGTAGTTATTTTATTACCTCGATATTTCCGATGGTGCTGGGCACAGAACACAAACGTGTTCTAGTGGTGCTAGGTGTTGACACTATTTTGAACTAAATGTTTCGTACTCTCGAGTAGGTGATATTCACAGGTCAGACTTTCATTCAGGAAACTATTGACGACCAGCTGGCTAAGTCGTCCTGGATTCCCTGTTGCATACTTAAGTCAGAAACGATTATTTTGTGTTGGGAATCATCTTTGAACGAGTTTTGTGATGCAAATGAGATCCCCCCCTTCCAAACTTCTAGGTTTCGTTTCAAACCAAGCTATTTGCTTTGAGAGGCCGCTCTAGTTTTGAGTTCAAACACGTATCATAACAACTAAGATACATGTTCTTTCTACTTTCAAGAATTCCCCAAACACCTAAGTTTGACTTGTAGGTATGTTGGTGAAGCGCTGTTACCTAGTGGTCATAGGCTTGGTCTGTTCGGATCTCAAATCCCTAGTTGCGTTCTCGTCTCAAATATAATTCAGCATGAATCACGAAAAATCAAAAAACATTTGGTTGTACTTACAATTCATGCGAGGGATTCTCTGGACTTTCCTTTAGACTTAGAGCATATTTCTAAGATTCCCATTCAAAACTACCTTGTTGGGTGTACTCCACACATTTGGAAAATTGTTTCTAGTTGGACTAACTCCACATCGGCCCCCTGATCTGCCTACTGAACTTTGAAGTTAATACTATGAGTATTCCTTCCGAGTAGATCCTGAATGGTGAAAGTCAGCTCTACATTCAGAAGTACATTTGCTAAAAAATATCTCCCAGTAACACTCGACCTTTGATAACAAAATTAAGGGTTCTCTTTGTTATATCACATGGAAGAAATGAATCTTGGAATGAAGAATGGCCTAAATTCTGGAATAGTTAACCAAGTTTTATGTTTTGCATTTTTCATGTTTTACTTGGGTTGGAAAAATCAGTGTCCCAATTTTCAGCTCATATTTAAGTCTAACTTGGAACCTGGGAAGTATACCGAAGCATAAGTATATGAGTTCTCAGTATGAAGCCAGCACTATTACGTCTAGGTTGTTGTGATTTGAACGCTTTGTAGTAACAAGATCCATTGTTGCCAACTTGCGATCATCGAATAGGTATTCGGCTATTAGGCATACCTACCTCGTGTTTCTTCTTTTCAGAAAAATCCCAGTCACATTTTTCAAGTATTATTTCCTGTTAAAAAATTTTAAAAATTCTAAATTTTGTTAGGTAAGTACCTGCTTTACACTTGGACGAACTATATTTTTTCACATTCGTCATTCGATTGATCTAAGTTCATAGTTTTCCAAACTCGATTTTGTGTGTCAAGGACTCTTGTCTGTTGATAACAATTATTGCTCAAGGCGAATAAACAACTCCATATTACTGCGGTTATGAGAGAAAAAACTTGCGACCGTTTCCGAATCTGAAGCCCCCACCCTCGTATGTTCTGTGATCGCAAAACCAATATCTGGCGATGTGGAGATAGCGTGATTATCCTCTTTTTTAATGAACTGCACTAGATATAATCGGTTTCGAACGTAGAAGGTTATAGGTATTATCGCTCCGTTTGTTGTATGTCTGCTTTACAGTCTCCCTCGTGACCAAAGAAACTACAGCGGGTCCACCACGCTTTACCTGGTTGATCAGAGGTCCCTCAAAATGTTGCTATTTTGGACTAGGAACTTAAGAGCTTCAGCCCCCCCTCGCTGTAATGAAATCACGATCACGTTTCACTAATGAACAGACAGATGCCAGAAACGTGACAGTGGATCGCCTCTTTTTCAGTAGAAGGTAGTGAAGTTCATTGGAAAACTACTAGGGATTCTTGATCATGTTCTGATCAATTGCTAGAATCCGGTCTGAAACAGGATGGTGAATCAAGAATCACTTCTTCAAAAATTATTGGGGTGGTTCACGCGGAGTTTGGAGAAATTAGAAACACAAAAGTACCTACCTACTCTTCACAACGTTTTCAACGGTGTTACAATTTGCTGAATTATTGGAACCTATTGAAGAAAACCCAATAACCACAACTACTCCATTTTCGTCAAAAATATACTTAGTGGTCAGGAGAATTCTTTGATTGCCTGGTGCCTGCGTACCCACCAATAATCTGCAAAAGCAGCCACAGGTACGAGTAATATTTCATTTCCATATCATACAATACCCTCCTTTCGCCATTTGTGGAGGGGAGGAACGGTTCAAAATGTGCGGGAATCTGTTTCTAGCTCATAATCGACCCTAATTTTCTCCAACATGACAATCAAACCATACTAAGAGTGATGCAAGCTAATCAGATTTTAATGATGTTGACAGATCTCCGAAAATTGAGAAGAAAAACACTACTAATTGCCAATCAAAAGTTTTTATTGCCCAGTTCACATCTCGTACCATTTGCTGGTTTGACCGTTCCAATAGCACAAATAGTTTTTGGCGATTCCCAAATAATAAGTTGTTAGACATTAATTTTCAATAAGCAGTAAATTATCTATTCATGTAGGTAATAACAAAATAACCTGTTTTCTCGTTTTCTCCCCTACTGACCTAGAAAATTCCAAAGACCATTGTTTGTTTTCCCCAAACTTCGTATGCTATACTTTTTTGATTGGTGATTATGTTTTCTCTTTCCTGTACATTCAGAGTATCCTCCTCTCTAATTTATGTTGAACAGATTTTCTGAAACCGTGTTTTGTTGAAAGATCACTAAGTTCCGGGTTGTTATCTAGGCTAGGTATCGAGTAAATGTTCTAAACCTCCTGCTTTATGGTCCCAAGCAGTGCTGCCAACGAGTCTGAACAAAAAATGCCCCCATAAAAACTGAAAATCCCCCCAATATCCTCCACGTTTAAAATTAGTCCAAAAGAAATTACGAATGAAATACTGTTGGAATTGGTCACACATACCTACCAAAATAGTAACTGTCTAAAGTAGAAAAAGTTTAATAACCACTTCAGAGGTCCGAAAACGCACTTCTCAGTAGATGTTTTAGAGCAATTTTTGTAATTTTTGATAAAAGATTTATGTCGATTTTTCGGTAAATGTATTCCTATCAGCATAATTCTACGGGGATATTCTAAGTAGGATTATAACTTTTAGGAAGTTTTTATAACGTTACTAAGCTCAGGCATTGTCTGGAGTGACACAAATGGATAAATTTAAGGACATTTCGAAAACTTGCCGTCCAAAATTCCAGGGGTGTTATTTGTGAGGTAGTTGATTTCCTAGAGCAGTGGTTCTCAACCTGGAGGGCACAAGCGCACTTGAAGGGGGCATCTACTGTATGAAAATAGTAGATAATAATAATAACGTAGGATCAGGAGATTTTAACAGACAGTAGTCATGATACCAAAGTGACAGCTGAGTTCAATACCCAGCTATTATCGTGCTTGTCGCAGTAACGAATTTCTCTGTAGTATCCTGTATCAAGAAGGTTAACATTTTTTTCAATCGAGTTTCCAAGTCTATAATCATGTTCCCAAAAGTGAATGTTTCACGTGTTATTGACTTCTGTTGAAAGCGTAATTGCTACATGAATCAAAATCGCTGTACTACTTGACCCTTTGATTCATTTGTTGAAGATCCAACTTCAAAATTTGCACACGGTGGTAGGGTGATGACATTCACTGGGGATCGTCTAGACTCCAGACTTCTCATGGTGCTGGGAGGGGGTTTGACCGGGGAAAGGTTTAGAACCAGTGTCCTACAGCCTACGTTTCAAATGAAACGACTATTAATTTTAAAAAAATCACATGTTGTCAGCGAAGCTTAAAACAAAAACCTCATACCCTAACTCCCCGCTGCTCTGAGAGCTCTTGAAAATCCCTCAAGTTGGGAGCACTGGTCCCAAGTTTCTCGTCCAAGTCAGCTGCCAGACCATCCTCCTCAAATCATGATACGTGATGAGCGAAAAATTATTTAGTCCCTAGCCTTGTGTCCTGAACTGGGATTAGTAAAAATGGTTGTAGGTTAGTTGAATAAAAAGAGACAACAAACGTGTAGTCAGAAGAGCGTAAATAGCGCCGATGTGACGGGGTCAACCTGATAATGATAACTTGATAACTATAAATGTTATTCGTTGCAAAACCTTCGGTGGGAAGATGAATGTCTGCTCGGCCAATAACTTTATTGCAATCTCGTGCACTCGATATTTTATTGCCTTCTTTCGCGCACGATGTCTACTATATCTTACAGATCTGTTAGGATATGGTCCTGGTTCCTATAAGGATGACTTTAGGGAATAACGTTCAGTTGCCGAGTATGGTGAAATAGCTACGGAACTGAATAATTCAGGATCGGACAATTTTTCAGGAGACTCAATAAACTATTATGTCAACGAAGATCGGGAATGGGGTCTACTGAAAGAACTTCACCTTCTTCTTATAATATCTTAGTTTTTCCTGCTTGCTGCTGGATTTTTTAATGCTATTGGTGATGAATTCAAAATTATCATCTTATAAACAGTAGCCGGATTTGTTGTACACTATTTTTAGTGAAATCTAAATAACCTGCTTGTGATGCTTATTTTGATGGAGGTGTAATTTTAAACACTATTATAGGATACCGGAAGCTCGGCGAAGAAGGTGAAATTCTTTCAGTAGACCCCATTCCCGATCCTCGTTTACATTCTATACTATCTGGGTCAATCTTCATAAACTGCAGATAAATTATTTTGGATCTCAAAACCTAAAAACGGTTGAAATTCTGACGTGCCGTCATATTGATAAACCTTAACTGGTAAATATATCATGGTTCCTGAACTTATTTTTCCTGAGATGTTATACGAATAGTGTGGAATAGAAAATATGATTCCCGCCATCTTTATATTAATTATCATGTTTTCTCAGTAAATTTAAAGACACTTACCCAGAAAACACAAAACAATCATACTTTTTGATAGTAGGGACTACGTCAACTTCGGACTACGTCAACTTCAAACCAACATTGTTTAAAAATATTGATCTGGAACTGGATTATTTTGGTTAGATGCCT
>JAEMON010000016.1:9022188-9036094 GCA_030264115.1 Lygus lineolaris
ACATTTTGGGCTCCGTCCCTTGCCATCTTAATTGGGTTAGCTCTCGTGGGTAGCGAAATGTTTTCACTTGGTACTCCTAAACTATCTACTTGTTACAGTTTGAAATGCTCCCATTTTAGAAATTCAGCGGTGCCATGTGAGGTGCCAAGAACCTCTAAATTTCTAGGCACTGTCTGTAGGTAGGTCCAATAAACCTACCACATGATTGCAATTTTATCGGACGAAACTTGAAGAAGACCATATAAATGTGACAGGAACAGGCCAGTTTGTAGTGGTTCTTTGGCTATCTATTACCACTAAACGTCTTCTTCTTCTCCTTCGTTCGGGATTTTCTTCTCATCAAGTGCAACATAGTCCAGCTTAGATAGCCTTGATGTCGCTTAGATATTAGCTGGTATAGTAGTATTTTCGATGTTCTGATAGAATATAGAAAAGAAGACGATGATTCTTTATGTGCCTTACTCCACCGAAACGATGACGTTTCACTACAACCAGCTTTTATAATGTCTTCATCACACTCGATCAATCCCCTCCGAAAAAAAGCTTCAACGGTCGTTCTTGCGTCTCTTGAAATTATTCTACAAATCCTGCTTGGAAGATCGAAATCATTATCTCTGTCGATACACTTCCTTCTAGATTAGGTTTGAAACTTTTCTCTCAAACCAGTGGTTAAGTAATGAGTCAAAAGGTTATCTGGCCTCAAGGAGGGGGACCCTCCGAAAACAAGCTGGCGAGCTGGGGCAGAGTTTCTCACATTTCAGATTCCACTTCATTAAAAACTGTCAAGTACGCATATATTTTCCCCGTCTTATCTCCTGCTCCCAATTCTTTTTCTGACGATCGCGAGAATTATTGGTTTGCACTTCTTTAAATCATCATAAACCGTTCGTTGGCAAATTATTTTCTCGAAGAAAAACGAGTGTCTTGAAGTTATTGTGACAATTTTCTTCTCATCAAGATTAAAGATGTTGCCACTGATATTAGGTAGGTGACATTGGTAAGATAGGCTTAGAATGCATGATTGTGAACTAATGTGAATACTCACTCTCCTATTGGTATCGAATCTCATTCGGCTTTCGTCGTTGATAGGTTTTACATTTTTCACAAGCTTTGAGCCTTCTAACTAGTTAGATTCAAATTTTGTTCTGTTTAAGACCAAACTTAAATTTGAATAAGACTCAATTATGACTCAAAATTTGCCCAAACTTTATCAAAAAATCAAATCTGCTGTATAACGTGTGCATTGACACATGTTTTTCAGACCTACAATTGGATTTAGTATTATTGCTTTGAATTATTTGTTCTTCAATCTCGCCATATAATTGGTTGATGAATTCATTGTGTTAGTGTGAGACTCCCTTTTCGGGGCGGCAAGTTTAGAGGTCGTAAAGAGACAGGTACTTATGTACCTAATTATATGTTCTGTTTGGCATTGAGCAATCAATTTCTTTACTTGAGATTTATACCGAATTGGCCAAAGGGCTTAGAAGATATAAAGAAGCCATGGACGTGGTGTGTGTGTTTGGGGAGGGGGGGCTACGCCGTGGTTTATAGGTACCTACTTACTTTTTTTTAAATCGATATCTTCCGAATGATACAGTTAGGTATGTATCTACTTCTTTCTACATTCTTCTACTACCACTATTTTCTACTAGGCAATAGATTACATTATATACGAGTATTAAGTGTTGGAGTGAATTGAAAAAGCACAAAATTAACTATGAAATTTAAGGGCGGGATTTATGGACGGTTCTCGAGTTTCAAGGAGACCTTGAAATGGTCTTCAAGGATTCCTTGAGCTGAATTCGTATCCAAATTTCGAGGAGACCATCTCAAGGTCTCCTTGAAACTCGAGAACCGTCTATAAATCTCGCCCTATATCTGTAGTTACGTATTACCTGGTAAAAGTAGTGTCGAAAGTAAGTCGCGGTTCTAAAATTACCTCCATCCAAAGCTGATGCCTGGCTTCACGGCTAGGCCTATATGACCGTCCAGGCTAGCCTAGCCCCCTTCTGTCCATTTCCTATAGGCTCTACTAAGTTCTTTGGGGTAGGTGCGAGGGAATTACGTCATTTTGAGGCTCACTCTTTTGTCCCAACAGACCACAAGTGGATGGTAGTGACGAGGCCATTGGTGCCCACCCTGAAGGGAGCTGCCACAACGACCACCGCACCATCGCCTGGCCCCATCGTCCAGAGCAGCGCCCCAGGGTCGGGGTCTGGCCGGGGGGGCGGAGCCCCCTCTAGGAACATCTCCTGTCCGACCTGCCACAAGTTCTACAGCTCGCAGCACACCCTGAGACGGCATATCCGGCTGGAGTGCGGCAAGGAGCCACAGTTCCATTGCCCCTACTGCCCTCGAAAGACCAAGCAGCGCTACAATCTGATGCTTCACATAGCGAGGGCGCACAAACCCGAGCACATGCAGCCAATGTGGTGACGTCACAGCGTTTCTCTCTCGTCGTATCACTACCCTATGCGGTGTCTTCCCCTTTCTCTCACTTAGTCCCCGCTATCTACCAACGATTCGCGAAATATGTTTATTGAATCACTTCACAGCTCTTGCTTTTTTCATTTATTTGTCCCTTTTTGACCTACTCATACTTCGAGTGAGTAGCAATGAGCCACCTAATACGGCGAACCTGCTGGGAATTATGAGAGTCTATAATCATTCGGGGAAGTTTGACAGATGTTTATCAAAATATTGGAGAGCTCGACGTGCCCAACTTTATCGAGCATCATCATCGTCATAAATGCTGGTTGTTGGCAGTCGTCTACTGTATAATGTATTGTATGACAATACGTATCGTCGACCCGTTCATGTCGACTCCAGTAGTCTGAAACATCCTGTCAAGATAGGTACTCTTACAATAAACATCGTGACTGATGTTCTACAACTCGAAAAAACAGTTTGGTCCTCCTTTCCCGAGTGAGACATCGAGTTTAGTGCACTTCTGGTCATTACTTGGTGCTCAAAATTACTGATGTCCTTACTGTTTGAAGTCAAAATTTTATACTCACAATAGGAGCAGCTATCTGGTGACAGTTGACATGAGTATTAGTACTAATGTGTAAGTGCATTGGTGGGAACAACTACACACCCATAAATATGTATATGAGGAATCCAAAAATAACAAGAATTGCTTCCTAATTCCTTCATTTCTCAATACAGCAGAAACTCGATTAACCGAGGTCCGATTATCCGGAAACCCGATTCACCGGTGTAATTTTGAACGGACCGACTGACACTGACGAAACTTTGAACTGTGAAAAATTGTTTGTTTGAAGAAAGGGTGAACAAAAATGGAGGCATTTTCATTCAAAACGTCAGCACAAGGAGGCTGTAAAAGCATGAAGATGACCAGTTTTCCGAAAAACCTAAGGTGCGACGTACACTTGGTTTCAGCAGCATCGCAGCCAAGTTGTGTGTTTGTCAGGTCCTATTATCAGGATAAGGCTAAACCATTCTTATAACCCTTAAGAAGTTGTTGCGAATAGAATGAATTTTTTAATTCAAAATAACCATCCAATGGGAAATTTCGGTGTGTCGGAATTTTGGATTTTCAACTTCAAATTCGGATCTAGCACCCCTGAAAACCTCTTAGCAGGGTGGGTGACGTCACCTTACGGCACTCGTTTTTGCTCACTTCCAATCATCGGATACCCCACATATTATAGCACCTTTTTGGAAAGCTCTCACTGAAATCTTTCAGTTTTTTCGAATTAAATGGAACAGCCCATTGACCTAGTTTTCGGATTAACCAAGTCAACCTCCACCCTTTGCACCTCGGTTAATAGAGTTTCTACTGTATTTTAAAACCAAATTTTGATCACCTACAACATAATCTGCACTGAGGCAGTAACTGTGGGACCACCCTTTCGTAAGTTTTGTGGTAGAACAACAATAGTTACAGCAATCATGGTTTAGCCATGAGCTTCTCCATTGGCAAAATGCTTCCCTTCCTAATTTATTCTGGCGGGTTCAGGCGTGCATTGCTTTGATGGAGAACCAATCTAGCGTAGCCCACAGAACGGCACTTTTCTTCCGGACAGCTTTCCTCAGCCTGATATCCCGTCATGTCCGTTGATCAATGGTTCTACGACGATCTTCCCAGACGAAAATACTAGGTAATTATTTCAACGTTATCGTCAGTCCTTGATGTTGAGGTGCACCCAGAACGAGGCTGGTCGTCAATCAACATAATTTATTCTGGGGAACGAAAATAAGTCACACGGAGCGAGTTCAGGTGAATAGGGCACTTGAACAATCGGTGTCATCCTGTTTTTGTTCAGAATTGGACGTATGAGCTGGTGGATTGTCGTGATAGAAGTCCCAATACCACGTGGCCCACAGATCGGACCTTCTCTTCCGGATAGCCTCACTCAGCCTGAGCTCTACGATATCCCGTTATATCCACTAGTTGATCACTGGATCTTTTCCATCGTTGTCGTCAATCCTTGATGTTGAGGGGGACCCACAGAACGAGGTTAGTCGCCAGTCAACTTTTCACCCTTCTTAAGCCTCAAAGACCAATTTTCATACTCATCAACTTGACTCATACCATCGCCCTTGTCCATCCAACAGTTTCCGCTGCCGTTTCTTCCGAAAAAGCAGAATTTTATTGCAGCAGTTGCTTGAAACTCAGGCTTCTCACATTTTCACCATAACTGGAAAAGTTGTTCTACTAAAACTTGTGTAACTTACGAAAGGATGTTCCCTTAGCGGTAGAACTTTGCATTCGGACTCAAGTCCTATTTAGGCCGATTGTGTTACTTAAATTTATATACTTTGGGTTGCTGAATTCAAATCATTGGCCAGTGTTGAGAAAATCGTAAACATTTTTATCTTAACTACTCTGAAAAACACATAAAACAGGCTCCTCAGAACGTCTTGCTCGGTTATTTTTAAGAGGTGATTGAAAAACAAAACCGGAAAACCACCAAAAAATTTATTCTGGAGAACTACGTTTGAAGGTGATCAAAGTTTGGTTCCTAAATATTGAGAAACAAAGAAGTTATGAAGAAATTATGGTTATTTTTCGCCCTCCCTTCTTACATACATCTATGATGAACCTATAAAATGTAGTATTTGAAACAAAACAACCCATACTGAGTTGAATAATTTATTATTGCATAGGTACTTGAATCAGTCTCATATTCAGTTGTTAGTATAATATATTTGTCGACTTCTGGAGATAGAATAAACGCAGATTCCCTTTTCCGGTTTATTCAAGAGTGCAGATTTCCCTGACCCCTGACTGATTTTAAAAGAATTATGATCTCTAATATTGTTGGTGTCTGGTAAATGTTTGTGCTTTTGATAAAATCTTGAAATATTCCCAATAGAAAAATGACGGTCATTACCGCCTGAACTTCCCAAGGCCCAACTGTTCTCTCGACTACCCATCTTTGAAACCCCTAATTAAAAACTCGTCCAATTCAAACCCCGTGAACGTCCGAAACCAAATAATCTGGTATTTGGAAATTCTATTGTCAAAAACCTACCGTAATCGGAAATCAATATCGCGTGAATGTGATTACCATAAACATAGTTCGTACCTACATAATGTCGGTTATGTCTTGTGAATCGAGGGAAAATTCCTCGCTAAAAAATATTGTTGATATTTTTATCTATTGTAAATGTGAAACAAATTCTCCGGGGCATAGTGACTATTTTTCAACAATGTGTCCTGAATTATTTTCTTTTATTTCGTAATTTTTAGTTAATATGTTTTACCATAAATTTGTAAACCCATCATGTAACAGAATACCTCGTTCTCTTCAATACCATTTTTTCTCGATCATTTTACGTTAATTTTTTTCTTTTTCTATTTTCGTTTGCTTTATAGTTTCTTTGTTTTGTTAAGTAAGTTCCTACTATTACAGTCATGTATACCAAAACTGATGAAATGTTTCGACTAATCATATACAATTTATTATTAAGGATGTAAAATGCATTGCTCAATTTATAGACATTTAAGGAGACCTACTGAAAATTGCTTGTGTATTCGATAACGCGCTGTGCATGATTTTTTTTTTTGGATTGTAGAATGTAAAAATTATGGGATCTTTTAGCCAATTTCGGATCCGCACAGCGCGTTTTTCGGAGACAAGAAAATGATGATAAACAATAATTATTATAAAAGGGGAAAATAGAGACAAATATATATAAAACATAGGAAATGAATTGAAAATTTAGTCTTCCATTTTTTCTTAGTTTTTAGAAGGAACTGATTTTGAAAATAGACTGCTACTAAAACAAATGCAATAAAAAGAGAGATAGAAGAGGTTTTGTATGCGATTTTTTTAGGGTGCTGAAATGAAGACAATACAATTAATGGCCTAATCCTTTCTTTGCATTGTTGATAAGATGAATGTAGTTTTTAAGAGATTATTATCAATTTTCAGTAGACGAAATGTTGTAGATTCGTAATTTATTGTAGATAATTTTCAATGGGATCTACAGCTTCCTTGATTTCGCTTTGATTTCGCTTTTCAGAGTTACCTTTGTTTTTCCTTTCATTTTTTTGAAGCAACGTTACTTTTCTAGTGGGACTTTGAAGTTTTTTAGGACGCCTTTTTCGTTATAATAAATCAAGTCATATTTTAAGGTCGTACTAGTGAAAAGGGTGTTTTAACAAACGATTTTCCTAAGAAATATAGACTTTTTTGGTTGGATACTTTTTTCCTCGCTTATTCCAAAAGTTTATTTGTTATCTTCATCGTTTTCGAGGGGGTTCAGAACTTTATTCTAATCCTTTACTGCTGGTGCTATGTTTCCCGTTCGCTTATATCGCTGCCAAAAAATTATTAGTAGGAATCTTGCTGTGGAAAAAAATGAAATAAATCACGATGCTTCTTCGCGCAATCTTTATCGAATTTTGTGATTACTTTTTACGAGTATAATCATTTTCAATCATTTCTTTGATTTCCTTGGGCAGTTTTTCTTATTAGTGCATCAACTAGAAAAATTTCCTCTTTAAGAAATGTTAAAGAGGACATGAAAGCACCTGTCTGAAGTTTGTAATATTGATCCGTTACCTATCTAAAATTAATTTTCCTTTCAAAGTCTTTACAATTAAGTAGGTACCTTCGTATCTATACTTTGCTGACGAAAATTAAATTATTGTTGTTATTATAAAATACTTTCCTTAGCCTCAGTTTACTATTCTATATTCAGCTTCTGCTCAGATAGAAAATTTTCATAATTCATAAGGTGTCGAATTTTCGTGTTCTTCTTTATTTTTCCCTTATCCGCTGTAGTTGTGGATATGTGAGTATTTCAAATCTATGTTTTTGCTTATTATTAAAAGCTTTTCTGTCTGATTTCTCCTATAAATAGAAAAAACTACCCCATTCATTTTTCTTTATTCAAACTGTGTATAGTTAGGTCTACGGACATTCATCCATTCCAACATCCAATTTCCGAACGTTACAAACAAACGTTGTAAATAACGTGAGGTAAATATGACTGTTCCATCTAAACGAAATCCACTCTTGAAAATAATAATTTTGAATTTGTATAGATATGCGTATTGTTTCATTTTTTAAATAACTCAATTTAGTTTATTCAATTTGATTTGTGCATATTTTTTCTAGTTTAATACTTTTTGTTTAGCTGTATGATGAATAAAAAATTCCGTTGTTTTGATTACTCGTTATACAGTGAAGATAAGGGTTGTCTCTGTGTTTTGGGATAGATTTTTAGGCAAAGTAGTGAATGAAGATTATAGGTAAATATCATGTACATTTAAAAAGGTATAATTTCTTTCTAGACGTAAGATAGTTCCTTTTTCATGTGTAAAGAGCTTTATTCGGGTTCTTCGTACTGCCAAAATACTCCTTTTTTTTTTCTCTTGCAAAAGTGTTGCTGTTAAGGTAACCAAACTTTTGGAGTACATTAAAGATTTTTCAAATTCATTTTCTGGTATAAAGTGCACCAAATTTTTGTTATAAAGAATGTGATCGTTCACAACAAATCTTGTGTAGTCCCCTCAAGTTTGGGTTACTAAGTCACTTTTTATGTTAGGGAAAAAATATTGATTCAAACTTTGAAATACATAATAATATTAATGACTCGAGTACAAACTGTTGCCAAATGTCTTTATCGTATAGTTTGATTTAAACCAAGTGAAAATCGACTTATGCCGATTGTTAATTATTTAATTGATTCTTTATAAATCTGCAAAACGTATGATTTTGTAATGCCATCAACTTGCATTGTAATGTACCAGGAGAGCGAGTAGGTACCTTCACTATTTCTTGGCAACGAGGCTAATTCAGAAGTTCAGAAATAGAACGAACGGGCGTTATTTTACCTAATGGGGCACCCATCTAGGATCTTGTTAAATGACTTAGATTTCCTTATAAATGATCTCGCTAAGAGATCGCCCTTTTGAAATCCAAATTTTTTTTTAGGAATTCAAATTCAACGATTATTTCATTCTTTATAATAAATTATAGTTGGTGATTTGAGTCATTTTTCCTTAATTGCATCGATGGTCTAATTCTGTTTATTAAAATCGATGCGGTTTTTGGTACTATTCAACGCCGAAGTTTTACCCCAACTCTGTTTCAGTCGAAGAGTCTAACTCAATTCATTTTAAAACATAATTTTTATATTTAAATTCAGCCAAATCCAAATACGCGAGGAGCTTTCTATCAAGTCGTTCGTTAAACCCAGGAAGTTCCTCTCGAATCAAATAATTTATCTTGTAGGTATTTATAAAAATGTTCATCCGTTTTATTACTTTATAAAATATATTCGGTGTATCGGTGAAAGATGAACGCTTATAAATACACTATTCTAGTCGAAAAAATCGGATTAATCACAATTTTCTCGAAGCGAGAAGAAAACAAATTGGAAATAAACTGAATTTAATATGAGAATCGTAAAATCCGCCGTTGCTGCGCATTGAAAAGCTCACCACACTTTCCCCCTTAATTTTTCAGTACCTACCTAATGTATAGGTCCTTGATTTCCTAAGACATTATTTTGTGTCAACAATTGCTTCGATGTATACTGGATGTCCCAAAGGATTATCAGATGCTGATCTATTTTATTATTACCGTCGTAGAAAATCGGGAACAGCTGAGGTGAAAAAATGTGTGGTCACTTGAAGGGATTCGAACCTTCAACTCTCTGCTTCTCGCAAGCTGCGATGTTAATACACTACTCAGACATCTTCCATCCTTTTTCTCCTGTTATTTTTATTGTATTTTCTGACAAGTGACGAATTGAGATACTTCTTGGAACCACTCACTGGCTTCTACTCGATCAGATGGTACGGGGTTCGATCCCCGCTGGTCTCACATTTTTTCCATCCTAGCTCTTCCTCCTTTTTTTCACAACAGCTGCTCATGTTTAATATTTTCAAGACGTTTGTGCATTTGTGAGATGTTTGAAACAATGTTACAATTATTCTTTCGAGCACACAATTATTAAATCACGATCATCAGATTGTACCTTAATATATATTTGTTGGCTAATTGTCTCGCAAGTAATGAAACCATTATCTGTCAGTTTCTCTCAGTTGGTAGTTCCTTTGAATAGACTCAATCCAACGTAATGAAAAATTATGGTTGATTTTTTTTCCTCTAGGGAAAGAGTGAAGACATGGTTTGTTCTTAGTTAATATTAGTGAGGTTGTTTTTCCTTAGAGAATTCCAAAAAAGAATTGTAAATTAAGAAGAATTTTTGAAATTATATAGGTTACTGGCTAAAAATCTAATTTTACTTAAAATATTTTTGTAGTTTTGTATAGTGAACAAAAGTTGTGCTGAGTGACTAGGGACCAGTGTTTTTCTTCAATTTTTGTGATTCCTTTCTTTCTGTTAGTAGAATTGTAAGTCAATTTTAAGTCAATTTTTTTTCTAGTTGAACCAAAAATATGAACTTTTTCTTTCAATATGAAAAAATCGCAGTATCGAAATGCCTTGTGAAAAATTGGTTTCATTACGAAAATAGCACAATGTGGTGACCAAAGCATGAAAGAGTAGAAGTTCCTAATGTTACAAAAAATCAGACGAAGAGAATACTACTGTTGTTATTGATATAGTCAGTGTTTTTATGTAAATATTCAAATACTCCTTGCTCATTTTTTTGAAACCACTATGGCCTTTTTTGATTAGTCCGTAATATGCTTATTATATTACTGATGAAAAAAACAAATATTGTTAGAAATATATGACTTGTTGGTATATGGGTGTTATTTTTCCTTTTGACTAACCCTTTTGTGGCGGTTTCAACTCGACTTTATGTGATTAAGGAATTGAATATGAGCGGTAATGAACCCCATAATGATCAGTGATGGATAGACAACATTAGCGACCGAAATTATGATAATCCCATTTATTTACGGCCACTCGCGGACAATGTGCTTTTGTCCTTTATTTTAAAAAAATATCTACCCATACTTTATGTTGAAACTTTGTCTAATCTCTTCTCAGACACTAACGATCAGAAATCTATACACTTGCCCCATTCAAGTTTGTTTAATGATTACCTTTGTAGACTAGTTGATATCTATATGTTTATTTACTGCTAGCTACCGATTAATCACATCCGTCAGTAATTATTATAAAATGATACGTACTAGGGATGTTCGGCAGACAATTTCTGTTCAATTCAAGATTAATATTGGTAAAGTGAACTTTTCCTGGCATTAACAGTTTTTAAAATTTTTAAATTTATTCTATTGGCAGATGTAATAGGTTAACTTTTTCTACGCCACAGTAACAAGAAGAGGAAACAGTGGCTGTTCTCTAAAATCAAAATTTACAATATTCCGTCGAAAAATACTTAGGTATTTAAAATGGTATTACCGAATTCTTATCCAATATATTTAGTCATATAAATGGTAGTTGAAACCGCTACATCTCTATGTAACCAATCTGCGTACCCATTTTTGATCCTTCAAGTCTTTTCACCTACGATTTCCATGTTCTAATTCAATGTTCCATTCAATTTGCTTCACATTCTTCATAATATAGCTTTGGTCATTTCAGTGGTCAAAAATGGCGCAGTCATCTTTTGTAGTCTAAGGTAAATGGTAGTAGTTGGATGCGAGTAATCCATAAAATCTTGAGAAAATGCTTTACTCGAAAACATTTTTGCAAAGTAGATTATGGAGGAGGTGATACTAACTTCGATGACATGAATTAAACCTCATAATGAATTTAGTTGGAAACACTGAATTCCTATGGTGACGGTTGTCAGCAGGATCCTTCAATGAACTGCTCCATAATCTTTCTACTCACAACAGAAAATTGCGGTTAGAACACAGTAATTTAGAAACAAAACTGAGGAATGAAATTGAGCACAATTTGGTTATGGCTTCCTGGCTCCTAGAGCTATGGTAGGTATTACACTACCACACAGTTGTGTGTTTTTGCCACTGTACTCACTTTCGCACTTCACTGTTTGCACGGGGTAGGTACATCAACTTATCCCTTGATCTAGATTAGGTATTTCTTGAATGTAAGTGGATGTTGGTAAAGATTCAATGAAATGTATGATTACTAGTCTGATAGTCTCCTGAGTGGGGTGATTCTGGTAACGTTAAAATATCAGGTTTTCGAGATTTCAAATAGGTGATTAAGGGTTCTGTTTCTCGCTTCTCAAGCAAAGTTATTTTGGGTAGAAGTGAACCACCCGGAATGGTTCCGGTATAATAGAAAATTGTCCATATCCCGTTTGTACCTACAAAAGACAATGACGATGATGAAAAGGTACAAGGTACTTTATAAATTGGTGATAGAAGAGGTGCGGAATCACAACATACTCAAATACCTAATTTCTTACTAACCGATGCCTTCCTGGTAAACTCTTTCAAAAACGCTTATAAAATTACTGATTTCTTGAGGCTACCGTCAACATGTAACATTTCCATTTACCAAAATGCCTTAAAAAAAGTACCTACCTACTAAAAACACGTAGAATTTGCATGAGTAACTCACCTACTCGATTTTACTCATAAATACCCAGTTAGATGCAGCAATAGGTGAGTCCCTTTTCAATCTGTTTCAGGTTGTTTCCCGCAATATGGTACGTACTCTCTCAATTTCTATTTTAAATTGCACTAAAACGTGTCATTGCTCGTCCGTTTTGTTAATTCTGCAACTTTTTCAGATTGGAACTGCGAAAAGTGGGATAAAAAATTACAAGTGGTTGACGAGTCAAGCAAGCGCCACTCAGGACACCAATGTGGATTATTCGACTCAGGACGTATTTTTCCTGTGAAAAACCATAATTCCAACTTTGTCTGCAAATAGCAAAAATTAAAGGCGAAATTTGTTGGAAGAAGTTCAAGCTAAACAACAATAGTATAATTTTTCTTATTGATGATAGTCATTTGTTTGTGTGTTTAAGGTTGATCAATTTCAACTCATTTTCTAGTACCTGCCTAGGTCCCTATGTCACAGGTACAACTAACTGAGACAGGTATTTTTACCGATCGAATAAGTTACGATAAGAAAATGGGGCATTGAACATTTAAAACAATTGCCTCAAGCGATATCTGCGTGTGTTGTGCAGATCTCACACAAATTCCTGTATTTCCAAGTAGTACCTACATTCACATGTCCCAATATCGTATATTACATTTTGCTTCGAAGAAAATCTATGTGTTCTTATTTCTTAAATAGGAATTTTTGATTTTTAATTTTTTTTTCAATAATGATCCTCTGTTTTTTTAAAAGTATTTTTTAAATACCATTACCCATGGGTTATTCGAACATACCTGATAATTCAATTTCCATTTCAACGAAATACCGCAAGCTTTCCATCTTTAATTTTGACTTCATTGTTATTTTTTCTCCTCATTATTGGCATTACTGACGAACGTACCATTACCTACCGTTATTAGTTCCTTTTAAACACTTCTTCTTCAGTAGACAAGTTTATGATTTCAAAGTTAATGGAGCACTGATGGAATCACGATCTAATCGTCCCCACAATAAAGTGATGTAATCTTGAACTTCATAATTTCATTTCAATATTAACTTACCAGTGTCTGAATTCATTCCGATGCAATTACTCCTCAATCAACTCACCTGTGAAAAACGCCATGTTTATTCGTGTAGTCAAATTTTCTTGTTCTTATTGTCTTTTTGAATCCTTGAACGAATAACCATTGTTAGTCGAACTTTGTTAATCCATTCTGGTCAAGAAACATGACGAGCAAAACTGCTCCACCCAACTCCTCCTGTTGTTCTCTACAGTATTCGTGATCAAGATCAAGTAGGTGCCTACTGAAGAAAGCGCAATATAAGACAAATACGAGTAGGTACCTTTTGCGTTTTGGCCCTCCAATTATTTCTTGTTGATGTTGCAATTAATTTTGAAACGTAATTCTTACATTTTTCATTGCAGTAAGTTGTCATTCGACGATCAGAGTAAAAATAAAAAAACGCTATTAGCTTTACATTTCAGTCGGGTTGCTACCAATCAACATAGTTTTTTTCATCCCACAAATAAAAAGTATACTTCGTTCTACTTATTGGCACCACTCACCACTGTAATAAATTATAGTTGGTCAAAAGCAATATTCAAATAAACCCATCCTATTAATTGACATTTTACCTTCTGTCCTAAATTGAGGGGTAGGTAGTAATGAGTTTTCGTTGGTTTTCTTTTTCAAACACCGGTTTTCAGAGAGACAGCATTTCTGCGGCTGTGGAAGAAGCTACCGCTACATCCACAACTTGGAGCGCCACCGTCGACGAGAGTGTGGGAAAGAGGCTGCGCACTCGTGCGCTCTCTGCCCTTACCGCTCCAAGCACAAACATAACCTCCTTCGACACATTTCACTCCGTCACAGTTCTCTTCCAAGTCACCTGTTTCCACAAGTGAAAGACGGCAGTTGTGATAGTGACAGTAAAATGTTCCAAAATTATATGCCATCGGA
>JAEMON010000016.1:9326821-9339318 GCA_030264115.1 Lygus lineolaris
ATCAACTCATGCTGCATGAATGGAACTTTTTCTGCTCTATTCATTCCTGTGGTTGAGAGGTTCATGTACTAACCGTGGGTTTTTGTGCATAGAAATACATACCAGAAGAAGATGGATTTACATGAGTGATATAAAAATTGAATATCTTGAATAGGTGGTCGAAAGGGCGTGATGAAGATCCTCAATAATAATAAAGGATAACAAAAACCAGATAAGCCTACCTCTGATATCATTAACAATTTTATTGTAAGTAGTTACAATTAATTTTCAGTGTTTTAGTTGTTAGAAAAATAGTATGATATAAGCATAATTAGTTTTCTGCGACCTAAGTAAAGAAAAGTCAGAATTTTTAAGCAAAACAGAGCTCAGTTCGAAATGGAATATTATTTATTGTCGGTGAGTTACTCTTGACCTAGTTGGGTTTTACGTTCATGCTCTTATTTGAAAGCTAACAGAATTCTTTCATTTTGTGTGAGTTAAAATCGTTTCCGTCAAGGTAAGTTTCATTTCAAAATGTATCGCGAGTAGTCGATGGAGTTCTATGCCATTAGGGGCACTTGAGGGGTTTTTATGATAGGTATTCATTAGCGGCCATCGGTGGATCAGTTCTTAACAATAGAATCCTGAAGTGGGCCCGAGTCTGAAGAGACATCATTGACATACTTCTTTACTGCAATGACCTGCATAGTACTGTACTAGTTTAACCTACTGAGCTCAGGATACTCCCTCTCCTTCTACATTCTCAAGCCAAGGAGGTGGGAAAGGGTGATGATCAAAGGGGGAGCGAGAGTCTCGTGCAAGACTAATGCGAAACTTTCACCTGTTCACACTACACGACAATCTATCACACAAATCTAACGTAAATTTAATCAGACAAATCTAATGAAAGACTATCGTGTGTACAGGGCCTAAGTGGTGACAAGATGAGCTCCCTGTGTAGTGCTTTTATAAGGTCAACCCAAGTGCAGATTGAATTATCGCACAAACATCTCACGCTGTTAAAATCCATCTCCTAAACCTTCTAAAAGCCATAGGTTACATTCATGGCGCATGTACTTCCGTGAAGCGGAGGTACTATATTTACTATGTAAATTCGTTTGCCTTACATACTAATGACAAGATTATTGTTGTGCTCTACTAGGAACGGTTCAGTACAAATAGTTCTCAAGGAATTTTCAGAGGACGGCGGTTTGGGAACAGTGTTGGAGGAAAATGTGTTTCTTCATGTTGCTTTTGACTTTTGATCTGTAAGGGCACTGAGGGCAGAGGAACCTCGGGTCTTTGCCACACTCTCGCATCTGATGAGCCCGCAAATTGCTCTTGTACTTGTACGAGCGGCCGCACTGAGGGCACGTGAAGGGTCCTGCAAGAATCAAGAACGTCGAATCAAATACTGAAAGATTCTAGGTAATTCTCCTTCGAATAGCATTCACAATAAGCTTGAAATAATTTTCGTCCTAAATGAAGGAGAATGACAATGATTTCAATTTATTGCAGGGCATTTTGTTCTGAGTCTGTCACAGTGAAGGCCAATTCATCGGCTACAGCAGAAATATAATTAGTTATCTACGCTGAAACTGATCATCATGAGTTATTATTATTGGTTATGACGAGTTGGGAGCCTATCTTTTCGTGCCTCACCTATATTTCATCTTTATCATCATCCATCGTCATTGTTGCACCAAAGTCTTGAAGATGTACAATAAATGAGATAAAACGTCAGCTTGGCTCTCGGCCTTTTCAAAGTCACGAAATCTATATCAAAACCCAACCCTTAAAAAATGCCAGACTCTGCCATGACTCCATCGAACTTTCGCTCATAAGTTCACACTGCATGACTTGAACCATGATTTTGGTCTGTTCACATTATTTGGTTCACAATAATACGAACGATTCACATCGTGGGGGATGATCGATAAAAAATTGTAGCATAATGTTAGAACACTTTTGCATGTAAAGATAGGAATCACTACAAAAGAAATTCGGTACAGTAATTTTTATTAAAATGGCTATCCTTTTACCACATCAACATGTGCACAATATTCGACAACAGCCAGTGTAAAAAGAACACCGTTGGTTTGTCACCTTATCGTACAAATAATGGTACAAGCTAAAATGTGAAAAGAGAGCATCAGATACAATCAGCATCAACTAACCTAAAGGCGAATAATTTATGTACACAACTTGACTGGAACACTCCAAACGTATAATTTGCATTTCTAATTTGAAAGAAGTTTTTATTACGTGACTAATAATAAGCATGTGTATTACCGTTATTGAGGATAGAATGGCCAAGTAACAATATCACTACCTGCGTTTTCCTCCAAATATCTCAACTGTTTAGTACGGTATATAAGAAATAAAAACTAAACAATCTAAATATTTCAATAATAAGGATCGACATTCATTGATCAATCATCAAAACTCAATTTTAAAATTCCTGCAAGCATCCATGAATTGGATTGAGAAACAAAGGTATATAATAATATTCTATAATATAGAATAAATCAGTTGTCCACAAAAGTACGAGTAGGTATGTATTAAATACTGTATGTACTAAATATGAAGTGCTAATACGTTTTTTTTTTTTCATTTCATTTCAAGTCTTGACTTAGTTAGGTGTCGCAGGAATTATAAAATATAAAAATGTAGTGAGCATAACAATTTGTTGAATGGTAAAGGCAGGTGCTACAACTTATGATTTTGGTCCCAAAACACCCAACTGGCACTGTAGGTAATACATGCCACTGAAAATATAAATAAACGTCTATAAAATACGTGGGAGGGTGTTATGGTACTGGGGACAGATTTTGGCATAGGTTCGGTATATAAATTAGCATTTTGGAAGTTGTCATTCGTAACACAGTTGGTCCCTTCAGCATTTAATGCGAAATGTAGGCTTACAAATCTGCACAGTGGATTTTACACAATATGCTTCAATATGGGACGCTGTGATGACAATCTGTGTATAGCTACATTAAAGACAGTAGAATCATTTGTGACTTTAAGCTAGATATTATTATCAAAACCATAATACGCCTGTCATTTGCAAGGTATGACTTACGTTATTCTGGTATTAGGTATTCGATGGAAATACTACAGATTGCTACAAACAGTGAACACATTACATTACCTTCCTTTGGTGCCCGTCTAATGGGGTAAAAAAAGAGGCAATGTGGAAAAATAGGGGTAAAGGTGAAATTTCTGGGCAGTTCGGTCCAGCATCCACTCCTTCAATGTTCAGTCCATGCAGTAAAGCGTCATTGCAAATTGTTTCTTATCAGGAATACACGATGATCAATTTTTCGAAGTCGATACATTTGCCAGCTGCACTTCGCAGAAGTCCATCGAGTTCTGAGAGAAGGCCAATATCTGCTGGGACTCCTCAGTCTTCAGCCACTTCGTCGCTCCGGCGACGTCTTTGATGTCCAAATTGGACAAGTGCTTGAGGAGCACGTGTTTCTTGAGGTTGCTCTTCACTTTCGACTTATAAGGGCAATAAGTGCAGGTGAACTTCGGTTCTTTCCCGCACTCGAAGGTCAAATGGCTGTTAAGGGTGTATTTGTGTTTGTAGACGCGGCCGCATTTGTAGCAGGAGTAGCGGGCTGGAAAAGAGTCAACCAAATTAGTCGAAAACAAGGTATAGGGGGTACTCACTACCTGGTCAACGTTTTCATTGCATTTGTTCTTCTTATGAGAATTCCATAGGAGTGAACCTAATTGATCTTCCCACGTAAACTGTATCTTGGTACAACTCTTTTTCAACTAAACGAGAATGTGAATATCATTTTAAAAACAATTTTGTAACTCAAATACCGTAGTGAGCTTTTGAACGAAATGGCATATGAGGCATATGCTTGCGAGAATAGGCAACCCAATCTTCTACATCAAAGGACCCAAGGAGCTCCTAAGGTCATACAAAGGAGCTCCTAAGGCCATACATAGGAACTCCTAAGGTCATACAAAGGAGCTCCTAAGGCCATACATAGGAGCTCCTAAGGTCATACAAAGGAGCTCCTAAGGTCATACAAAGGAACAACAGACTTTTGCATTGAAAATCGGTGGTCGGGGTTTCGCGTGAATTGATCAAGTGTTGACTCTGTTTGAAATAAACACCTCTCAAAATCCGATCCACAAAACATAAAAATTGTATTACGACTCTTCCGATTCCTTGTTTTCTTGAATTCTATTAAATTTTGAACACAAAAATGAAACGTCGTCAAATGACAGAGGATAAACCTGTTATTTTCTATAATATCAACCAAAACGTTCAGTTCAACAATTTATTTAATTTTGCGTCCCCGAAATGATTTGTCCATGTACCAAACACATATGAGATTCCAGGGTGAACTTGCGTTTGGCTTTGTACTCGCAAAGGCGGCAGGGGAATTGTGGTTCTTTACCACACTCGTTCTTGTGCAACTGGAGGCCACGTTTGTACTTGTACGAACGGCCGCATTGACCGCAAGCATATCTTCCACTGGGTCCTACAAAATAATAAACAAGGGTCGTACGAGTGACTAGACATTTAGAACGAAAGTACCTAGTAGTGTTCTAGCAATTGGTTCTAATATACAATATTTAATTTGAAGTTCAGGAATTTACAGAACAAACCCTCAATAATGTTCTTTTAGTAGTACCTAAAGTAAAACGTTTGTTTAAAACAATTTGCGATGCTTTTGGCGACTGAACTTAAGCAAAGAAGAATTTGACTCCACCCACACTCACTTCTATGGCTGACTACCTTCCAGCTGATTTAAGAACTAGGCAGTGAATCTGCAGACTATTGACTGATGTTAAGCTGAGATTCGAGGTGGATATGTGTAGGTGTAGAATGAGGGAAGGCGGGGGGGGGGGGGGGGGGGGGGGGGGAGAATTGTATTGGACGTTTTTAGTACCAACTATCACCACCCAAAACTAGACCGCAAATTCCGGGAGTTTAAAGTCAGAGAAAAATTCCAAGTCAAAAGACCCAAAATTGCGATTTCCAGCGCGGTACAGAGAAACAAGTGCAGCTCGAGTCAAGTAGGAGCCTCGTTTACATTCTGCAATAGGAGATCAGCAGATCAAATTTCACAATGTACCGACTATTATGTATGCGAGAGGATTTTGAAAAGTTTGAAAACAATGTGAATTTGAATATTACTTCCATAGTAAAGACGTCCATGCTGACCTTCAAGGAATTTTGGATTGCATGGATGATTCTCACCGCTGATTGCTGATTCTCAACTTCCAGGGAAGTCTAGCAATGTACACGTGGAGAATTCGTGTGAATTGCTTTCAAGAAGAACTTGCTATCCGTACTCCATGTTTACGCATATTGGAGGAAGTCAAATAACTCATATTTTGGGGGAATCTATAGTCTTCAGTAGATAATATGCTACTCGCCCAAGTTTTTTTAAAAACGATTTGGGTTAATCCTAATTATGGATTTTTGGCAAACAAGAATTTCACGATGAAACATAATTGTAGCAGGAAAGTGCCGTGAGCAGTAGTCAAAAAGTATAAGTGAGTACACAGTCACGAAAAGAAAAGTGGATTCTTGGTAAGCACGTCTTTACCAGTTTTGTTGTTGATTTCCTTAAATCTCAAGTCCTTGCAGTAGCGCGTAGTTAAATGACGAAAAGAATCGGTGGTATCTTGGAAGAAGGTAGGTACTCGACTTCAAAAACGTTTTAGAATGCTATATTGAAATTACAACCTGAGGCCCTCAATGTCAGAATGATGTATATAAATCACATGAGACTTCAGGTCGTCTTTTCTCTTTGATTTGTGGTTACAGAAAGGACAGGCAAACTGCGGCTCAACGCCACACTCAAGCCTTTGGTGACGCGACAGGTGGTTTTTGTTTTTGTACGTTTTATCGCAACGGCAACAAGCAAATCGTTCTCCGCTTTCTACATCTTCTATATTGATCTTCCTGTTCTTTGCGGTCAACTTCTTTCTTGCTGGAAAACAGAAATTTTTTTACTAGTGAGAATGAGCATTGACTTGTGTCAAGGAACTCACTTGTATGTGGCAGGTATAACTATTGTTACAATTGATGATTCAAAGGAAGAAGAGTTTGAAAATTGCTCCATAATAAAGTCATGTCGCTTTTCTTTGGAAGTTAGGATTTCTGATTCTCAACTCCCAGAGAAGTCCAGCAAAAGTGGGGAATTCGTGAGAATAGCGAAAGGAAGAACTAGGTATTCGCACTATTCTAACGCAAACTGGTCCAAGAAGTCATATCACGAAGAAGTCATATATTTTGAGCCAACTAGTCCTCAATAGAAGGGATATTTCCCCGAGTTGTTCATTTTGTGATTTTTTCAAAATAACGGTTTGGCTGTGTGGCTAAATAACGATTTGGAATCATAACTTGCTGTGGATTTCATGCAAACAAGAAACAATTTCACTTTGGAACATAATTTTTATTGTAGCAGGTAAAAAAATTAGCAATATGTATATAGTACAACACGTGTAGGCACACAATCTCAAAAGATACAAACAGTAAACGTGGTAGCTTTGTAACCAGGTACGGCATAACCAATTCTGCTGTTGGTTTCCCTAAATCGCATGTCCTGCAAGTCCTTGCAGAAGCCAAATGAGAACAGCGTTACAACAATGTTGGGTGTCTTGGAAGAAGGTACCTACTCAATTTCCCAAAAAATCCAACAGAATGATGTTTTGCATGGGGAAGAAGTTACCTGAAACCCTCAACGGAATGATGCATGTAAAGCATATGAGACTTCAGGTCGTCTTTTCTCCTTGATTTGTGTTTACAGAAATGGCAGGCAAACTGCGGCTCTACGCCACACTCGAGCCTTTGATGCCGCTTCAAGGTATTTTTGTGTTTGTAAGATTTTTTGCAATGCATACAAACGAACATATTATCTGAAAATAACAAAGGTGAATGGGTGAGAAGAAAAATATACAGATCAAAGATGATAAATCGAAAGTAACTCTGTTGTGGACGTGGAATTTTAACTACAGAATTCGATGTTTCAAAGACGGTAACCCGATCATCGTTTTCATGTTGCTAATACTCGAATGTGTCTGTGATCCTCAAGTGCTTTCCAGTCAAGATGACCAGTTGTGCTTAATCTCGGTATAATTAATTTTTTTTCCATTTTTCAGAGGAACATTGTCTGAGAAAATTGAGTTTTTATATAAAACGTGTGTTTTTCAAGGAAATCGAGTGTTTTACGGCGTTGACGGGTCGACCATGACTTGAGGAGTTAATTATCGTTTTCAAGGTAATTTTTCACGATGAATCGAATAGTGTCACACCCGATTCATTTTGACTGATAAAAAATTGATTTTTCGATAAAAAAAAAAAAAAAAACTTAGTGCATTTTTGGACATACCAGCACATCCATCTCATTTTAGTAATATTTGTGTGTTGATTGCATTTTTTCAAATAATCATTGCTCAGATTTACCTCAATTGTTCACTAGTTCAACGAAATATAATTTTGATGTGCTGGTTTGTTCAGAAATTCGCCATTTTCATCTAAAAATCAATTTTTTTATTATTCAAAATTAATCGGGAGTGTCACTATTCGATTCAGCGTGAAAAATTACCTGGAAAACGATACTTAACTCCTCAAGTCATGGTCAGGTCTTCGGCGGTACCCTAAAACACTCGATTTCCTTAAAAAAAACACACGTTTTTACGAATAAAAACTCGATTTTCTCAAAAACCTTTCCTCCAAACAATAAAAACTGACAATACCGTTGGGAACCTGAGGATTTTTTAGGCTTACAGGCTACAACTTATCACTAGAATTATGGGAATCTAATGAGCGTTTGAAAAATAGGAAGTTTTCAAGATTTGACGACATTAACTTTTCGGGTTCATTTTTCACCCTCAAGTTCCCTTCAAAAAATTATTGCTAGAGACTGAGAAGACGGAAATTTAACGCTCTTTCCAACGATATACTTAGATTTGGGTTTACTCTTCATATCAAGGGAGTTATGCCCTTTTCAGTGACCAAACGTCGAAAACACGAACAAAATCTTAAAAGCGAAAAAACTCAGGTTTTTAGTGGTAAAAAAAAACTTCAGCGGGCGCTTTTTGTTGGAAATTACCTGTAGAACACGTGGGAGAAGTTTTTCGGATCATAAGTGAGACACCCTGCAGATATACCTACAGGTACAGAATACTATTATCCAATTCACACTTCGAGGCCGACACCTGGGTAAATGACTCAGTCACTAAGAGATGAGGTGGTCTATTATTTCGTATTACCATGACTAGAAAATACGAGTATTTACGATACGAGTATTCTTACTTAGAATAAGCTTGAAAATGGGCTAGTATATGAATAAATAGTTTCTCCAACGTTAGTTATCTCGATTGTTCCATGCAATCTAGAGAACGATGAATTAAGTAGATACCTCATTTTATAGCAAAAACAGAATTTTAAAGCTGCTACAAAATAGCTGTAAAATTGGAAAAAAAGTATTAAAATATTATATTTCGAGTATACAATAGCCCAAAATTAATTAACATAATATTTAGTGAAACGCCATAAAAAATTAAGTGCTTCTCCAAAATTGAATTTTAATAGAATTTTCAAAAGACGTCCACAGTATCAAAAGAGGTACTCGTACGCAACTTCACATTTCTTTCTGGAATCCTATTTATTTTGAAGGAACTGAAAATATGTTGAAAATAATAATTCGACTTATTTATTTACACAAACAGTCTACAGTATCAACCAGATTGATTCCAAATGAAAGGTGTTCAATACAAGAAAGTACTCGGTTTTCAACAATCACAGTTTGGAATGATGTTTATTAATCATATGAAACTTGAGGTCATCTCTCCTCTTTGATTTGTGGTTACAGAAGGGGCAGGCAAACTGCGGTTCTACGCCACACTCAAGTCTTTGATGTCGCTTCAATGTATGTTTGTGTTTGTAAGTTTTTTTGCAATGTACACAAACGAACATATCTGAAAATATCAAAGAGGATGAATGAGAAAAAAAAACATACAAATTAAAGATAATTGAAAGCTAATAACAAAAATCGGCTGATATATGAAAAAATGTATTTCCTATGTTAGAAGGCTATTAATAAAAGATAACAAAACCCGATCTCCCAGAGAAGCCTTGGTCGCATCAGCGCAAGATTTGCTATAGGAATGGCCCATTGAATAATTTAGTTCGCAAAAATCGTATTTTCGGATCGGTAAGAAAGAAAAATATTAGTACATATTCTAGGAACAAGCAATTATGTTGAGGTGTTGAATATATAGGCCAAAAATTATATAAAACGATCCCGAATTGAAATAATAAAATTTATTTTATTGCGGTAAGTACCAAAAATATTAACCAAATCTAGAGTAAGGCACTGATTTGATAATCAATTTTCACAAGCCGAACTAAGAGATTAACAAGAAAAACATTTCAAATAGGAGTGTGGATTCGAAACAGTGACCCTAAGCGTGCAAAACGAGAGGTTGGTTAACATCTTTATCAGTACGCAAAAATAAAACGTAAATGCTTAAAACCGCTAGCGCTCTACAGACACTCCTACCAACTTATTATTCAGACCAGGATCGATTGTGTTTGATCATTGTGTGGTATTTCAGGTCCGCTTTTCTTCTCGTTTTGTGATGGCAGAATCTGCAGGCAAACTGAGGCTCTTTCCCGCAATCGTAGGTCATGTGGACTTTGAGGCAAAATTTGTTCTTGTAGGTTTTATTGCAACGACCGCAAACGACTCTTCCTAAACAACAAAACAAAAATGATAACTATTATTTGAAAGCCCATTATTAGAGGAGTTGGCCTAAGGAGAATGGTTTTTTCCATCTACGAGTATATGCCATATAAGTTCACTGCTTATAAAAAATTTTAAAAATAAATAAATGTCAGATTTGTGAATGAGCGGCCAAAAAAATATGGTTCCACTCCAACCTTTATGCAGTAAATCTAGAGTGATTCTCGGATTCACACGGGTCGGCCATGGTTTTGAATTCATTGTCAATTATTTATTGGGTACATTGAAAATTGAAGCGAATTCGGAATCAAGTTTTGTGAATTTTTGGCGTTCAACGGTTTTCACGTTGTCGGATGTGCACTTTCGGAACGAAGATTTTTGGGCATCCGACTGTGTTGAATTCTAGTGTAATAATTAAGTTGGTACCACAAAATTCGTCCGAGTCCATCCCTGAAGGTTCTAAACCCGAAATGGGAATGATTTTGGATAAGAACAAAGTTATAAGCGTTGGACGGTGTTTGAATTGTTTAGTGTAATTCTGGCTGTTTTGAAGGCATTTTCCAGTTTTGTACGTCATCGGAGAACAATACAACAAAAATTAGTACCCGGTAAGAAAGATAAATCTCGTCGGTCAGAATAAGGTAATTAGGTTAATAAACTATTTAATTTACCTATTACATTCTTGAAAACGATAAATGAGGAATTCTGGATAACGTGCGGGTACATTTGTACAATCATATTAGCTCAGTTCACTCATCACGGATCATCCTTTAATTCCTGTACATCTTTGAAAAAATATACTTAATTTTTAATTATTAATTTATTTAAATATAATTGAGTAATATTTAATATTCATATATTAAATTAATAAATCGTAAAAATAAACCTTCTCAGAATGAAGTCTGACTAGATTTCTGGGTAAATTCATCGTTACTTTAGGCAGGTTAATTTGGGCACCTTCCTAATTAAATTAATATGACTAAATTATGCGTTTTGATTAGGAATTCAATATATTCTCATCAGTTGAGATAATTTAGTTTTTAGCACCAAAACGTTCTTCACCAAAGTCTGCCGCAAAAGATAAGTTACTGTGTCTGAGTGCGATGTGGGTTTTAAGGTGGTACTTCCGTTTGGACCTGTAGTGGCAGTGAGGGCAGGGGAACTGGGGCTCTTTCCCGCACTCGTACTTCATGTGGAGCCAAAGGCTTCGTTTGTACTTGTAGATTCGGCCGCAGTTGCATACTGACACTTCTGAAAACAAGTTCCGTTAAAATTTCATAGTTCAAAAATCGATGAAAAAAAAACTTTTTTGGAGATAACTCCTAACGATGTGAATAAACCACTCGCGATGAAGTTGTGTAAACTCATTTCAATGAAAAGAAACCGGAGCCAATGAAAACGTTGTCTGTTTCCACGAAAATAATAAGTTAACAAAGTTAGATTTCGACGGTTAGGTCATCATCAATAACAAACAAGAACTTCAACGAGGTTATAGTTTGTTAATGATTTGTTATTGTTTCTTACCTAACCGTCGGAATAGATTGTAACTTATCATTTTCGAGGAAGTAGACAGCGTTTCTATTGACTCAGGTTTATCTTTTAACAACAGATATAGACAACAGATATAACAACAGATATATCCGCGACAGAAACTGTTGCAAATCGTTTTGAGCCAAATTTGGCCGACTGATTATTTTATTCAATATTGCTCAACTTGAATTTGAGATTGTTTGCTTTTCAAATTTTTTTGACTGAAAATTTTGAGGCGAATTTGGCCGACTGATTTTTTTACTCTATGTTTACAATTTTTACAATTTTACAATTTTTACTATGTAAAATTTACAATTTTACTCTATGTTTTACGAAAATCTATGCAACTTATTTGTGATACAATAATTTACTGTGATACCATATTTTGATTAGGTCGGTTATAAGAAAATCTTTGTTTTAGATCATTTGAATATTTTTCATTGCTGTCTCAGTGAAGCAATAAGGCACTTCTACTGTTCCCTTCTATTCTGTTCCCTGGGAACCCTCACCTGTTGCGTGACAAGAATAATTCCCTCCAATTCTAGTATAAGGACGACTATGTCTAGCTCATAATAACTAGTGGAAGCATTTATGAGTGTTTTATGAGAAAAAACGGTCCCGCCTGGTGGGGTAGGTGTACTGGAAGAGTCCACACTGAACGTGCAATGAATAATCACTCGTTTGATTTCAAAGTGATGATTATAAATCGATTATGATTATAAAACTATAATGATTATAATTATTGATTAAGATTATGATTATTTGGTCAAGATTATGATTATTTTACTATAAAACGATGATTGCAAGATTTGATTATGAAACTTCAATTAATAATAACTCGTTTGATTTTAAAGTACCTACATTTCATGTTCTGAGATGGTACAAATAAAATAATTTTATAGCTGATGTTATCGTCTTCAACTTCATCTCACAACTTGCGCAAGAAATCTGTCACCACGTCATAGTTGGCCGGACCAGTGTGCTTCAGGCCCACATGGGACTTCAGGTTG
Organism: Lygus lineolaris; assembly: GCA_030264115.1. Classification (NCBI taxonomy): domain Eukaryota; kingdom Metazoa; phylum Arthropoda; class Insecta; order Hemiptera; family Miridae; genus Lygus; species Lygus lineolaris. The sequence continues at coordinate 9,339,069 of JAEMON010000016.1, forward strand.
CTCTTTTGCTTGGACCTGAAATCGCAGAACGGGCACGCGAACTTCGGCTCTTGGCCGCACTCGAGCTTCAAATGCTGTCTCAAGCCACTGAGGGTCTTGTAAGAACGCTGACCGCATTTAGAGCACGGGAACCTTCCTGAAATTCCACAGTGAGAACAAAGAGAGAACTTATAAAATATCGTAACGGTTTGAATAGAGGGAACAGCAGGTGAACCAAGTAACCAATCATGGATCTGACCAAAATATTGTG
>JAEMON010000016.1:9341362-9353937 GCA_030264115.1 Lygus lineolaris
AACATGAATTCATCAGTAACCATCACGTAATTTCAAAGTTACTGGAATTCGTCGATAGTGGGACTGGGATTGGGAACATAATACCTTACAGGAAATTGATCTTATGTGAAAAGTTTACTTTATTTTCTAAATTGCTATAAATAATAATCATTATAATTTTATAACAATTACATAAAATCTATACTGTGGAAAAATACGTTCTCCAAAAGTTTAAAATATTATAATTGAAGAACCTAAGGCAAGTACATAACGCCAAGTGCTCGAACAAATGTGGTGCATTAGAAGGCTTTATAGGCTGCACCCCGGAAAACCACCCATAGCTTTGAAAATCGCGATACAAATATAAATAAAACAATACAATAATAAATCATCCTAAGAATAAGGTATACATCCTCAGACAGTCTACATTCGAAAGTTCGCTTTAGGACCACTCATTGTGAACAAGGACTCTTTCACAAAAAACACACTCGTAAATCTTGTTGATTAATTTACAAACATTTTATGGACTTGAAGAAACAAGTAGATAAGAACCAAATTTATTATTTTCGGGACTATCATTTTCTTGACTAATATTTTCTGGTTGAACAATAATGTTGGAGACCATCTGGTAGAAATGACACGTGCCAAAAAAGGGGAAAGGAGGTTTTTATCATGGAACATGTTTTTACTGGGGTAAACTGGGTAAAAAGAAACTTTAGCATTCTTATTCCGGTTTTTAACAAGATGGATTGGTAAAGGGACAACATTTTTGAAGATCTAAAACGAAGTGTTCAGCTAGGTGAGATGCCGTCGTAAATAACGGAAACTTTGGCATTCTTATTCCGATTTTTAACAAGATGGATTGATAAAGGAACAACATTATTGAAGATCTAAAACGAAGTGTTCAGGTAGGAGAGATGCCGTCATAAATAACGGAAACGTTGGCATTCTTATTCGGATTTTTAACAAGACGGTTTGATAAAGGGACAACATTTTTGAAGATCTAAAACAAAGTGTTCAGCTAGGTGAGATGCAGTCATACATACTCGTCATGTCGAATTAACCAAAACTATACACTTACAGCTACACACTCAGGTTTCAGATTCGCCTAATCATAATACTCGCACGGGTGGTTGTCAGGTGGTGGGCTGAAGGCCTCTTGGCTACGAAACTGCCATCCACTGGCTCCGTCAGGTGCCCCCAGTAATGAACGGGATCGGATGGACGAAACTCATGTGGCTCTGGAGGGCGGCCCGGTTCTTGAAGGCCTGGTGGCAGAGGGGGCACTGAATCCCGGGTTTCTTCCCGCACTCGTAGCGGATGTGCCGGTTGAGGGTGAAGTTGTGTTTGTAGCTGCGGCCGCACTGCGGGCACACGTAGCGAGCAGCACCTGGGAAGAACAAAGAATGGACGGTTCTTCAAGCAACTCAAGAATTCCACTAAACGAAGGGATCATCTCAAAAGGGCGTAAGCGACAGTTTCTGATGTGAAAATAATTCCACAGCGCAGCAAGGTAATTTGAGGAAGGATAATTTTCTTAAATCAGCTGGATTTTTGTTTTCCATTTTCCAAGCCAATAGGGTGTGCGCATAGGTCGGAAATTTTCATTTTTGACCTCAAATTCGGGTTCAGCGTTCTCAAAAACCCTCAGGAGCCACTTTTAGCGAACTTTCGAAGAAAATGAAGCTATTGCAATGGCTTCAAAATTTGAATAATGCAAATTTTTGAAAATTTTCTTCATGGAAATATTGATATATATTTCTATACGTGTCATTTCAGACGATATCTGACCGAGGAATCAAGCTAAAAATCTGAAAAAATGTCAATAATATCAAAAGAAAGGATGAGTTCGTTGGCCAGAATTTTTGGAATACTCCAGGGTTCAAATTTCGAAAATTTATATTTTTCTTTTTTAATTTATATTTAGCTTTTTTTGAGGTTTTCGGTGAAAATTACTACCATAAACATAGGAACATAATTATGGTATATTCGGAATCAGCGTGAAATTTCCTATAAGAATCACCCACCAGATTGGTGAAAATCATTCTTCGAAAATTCGCTCATCAACTCATACTGCATGAATGGGACTTTCAGGTGAAAGTTCCTAACTGAATTAAAATGAAAATAATTGAAATACTTAATGAAATAATAATAAAATGAAAATTCCTTCTGGTTGAGCCAGAAAAGAACTGGAAAGAGGTGCGTGACGTCAGAATTATTCGGGCACTGAGGGTCCCACTGAGGGTGACGTCATTATTATTAACTTCAAGACCCTTGTATGATAATAGGATACCATTCATTCTGCACGATTTCAGAAAGCTCTCGCTAAGATCAATAATTTGGAAAAGGAGAAAAAAACTATGGGCACACCCCATTGCATCATTGCATCTGACGTTTCAGAGACAGTAACAGTATGACAGCAATTTTACACTCAACCAAACGCCATAATGGAGAATTATATTGGTGTGTATCTGAAGAAATAGGTTTTGGCAGTCAGGCTTGAAAAGTAAGTTTTATAAGAGCGCTGAACAACAACACCACATGAAACAAATACCAACAAAAACAATAAAAAAAAAAAAAAAAATTCAAGTTTTTTTTCTCTTTTCTGAAAAATTACTTGATTTCGCTTACACCCTTCTGGAGATTTGAGTTTTTTCCTTAATAAAGTTGAGTTGATGCAAGGGTTGTCCACTTGAAACAAATTGTGATGGCTGTGTTTTCAACCGCGAGCTGACAATGAAGGGTTGTTGAGAATGAGTAAAAATCAGTCTACGCCGAATTTTGTGTAGTTCATTGGACATCTTTAGGGTGTAGGACAAATGATGAAATTAAGAAGAAATAAATGAAGAGTTGATTGATAAACAAATAAGAAGTACTTCCATAAAAAAACAACTGCCCCTTCCTACTTTATTTTCTTTTCAACATATTTGAACTACCATTTACTACCAACTATTCATTTATTACCAACCTATTGTAGCTCATAATGTGTTAAACTAGACAACGTTTGCACCAACTCTGCTTTCTTAATAAATTTAAAAATGGATTATCACTACTTGATATTACAAATCCCATTATTCTCCGATTCTATAACTCATGATAATGTAAGGCAGACAAGGGACCTATTTATAATTGAAACTTTAGAACTATAAAACGTGGTAACACTGTTTTAAATAACGTAGGACAAAAAATGTGAACTTTGGGGATGACAACAGCTGTCTGTTTCCAGTGGCACCTGTAGAGCATCGGCTGCAACCCTGGAGTTGATGGATTTTGTGGTGGATGGTCCCAACAGGGCCATATTTGTTCACATAAGGGCCTTGTCCGTTTTTTCTATTAGTAAATTACTTGATATAGGTACCTTGTTGTACTTTCACTGGAATTCATTATAATTGGCATAAAGATTAACAACTAGAATGGGTGCCATACCATAAAAATATTCTATTGTTTAGTATAGATGATCTATTTCTGTTGGCAGATGAAATCTCTCTATAATCTTGCTACCATAATTTCTGTCGAGTTCAGCCGTCAATAGGAAAACTAGCAGTTGGTTGAGGTGGACAATGGGCAACTCCTTAAGATTCTGCAAGATTGGCATAAGCATGACGAGTTTCATTGCTAACAAAATTAATTGTTCCTACTAAAGGAAAACACTTTTGTGAAGGTAATAAAAGAATTTGAGAAGCTAAATTTTTCCTTTGTTAAATGGCGAAATAGAAAGCAATTGAAGTTCAATATCATTATTTATTTTTCCATATACCTACTTATGGACTTACTTTTGGCCCCCAGTCAGTTGACCTTACATTATCTTGAATCAAAATCAATAGGTACCAAAACTTATTTTTGACCGACTTCAAAAACGAGGAAGGTTTTTCAATTCGGTGTCATCACTTTTTTTTTAATCCTTCTCAATAGCATATAAATAATGCTGTAAGCATTATGCTATTCTATAAGGAACTTCAGTAGTACCTATATATTATTTTTAATCTGCATCAATATAAAGGAATTAGCACTTACGAATCGATTTAGAAATCACTATTTAAATAATCAAGAGCAAAAATATTAGAAACATTATCAAGTCAAAAGTACCTACGCCATTACTGATAATATGTATAGAATAATTTTTTTGGGTTAAATCATTACTGGTTGGTTTTGTAAAAAAATCGTCAGTGAACTACTCAATTTGTTTAATTTTTGCTCATTCAGAAGTCAAGTACGAAACGCAAATTTATATAATTTAAATTCATATTTTTACTTAGCCTATGGTGAACCAGCTTTGGGACTCAGTTCAAGAAATTTAATAAAACATTGAATTATCTGGTTAGGTTTATTTAGTGGTCATCACGTGAACATAACGAAACTCATAGAATTGCATTGTTTCGGTTTTTACAACAGGAGAAGATGTCAAAATCTAACGCACATGATCTCCATCTACAAAGTTGAGAAACGATAAATCGTAGAACTGAAGTATTCTTTACCAAATCAACCAGTATCAATAAAATGCCTGGGGATGACATGATTCAATGCCTTTCAAAAGTAGAAATAAAAGGTTCGGTAACAAAGGGGTTAAGAAATTCACACTTTGGAAAGAAGTTGAAGAAAATACGCATGCAGTGAAGTCACGTTGCAGTAATGAAGACCACATCACTCGGATGAGAAGGTACATACAATCATGCAGTGCTCGGACGCAACCAAACTATGCGTAGTGCCTATACATAGAATATTCACAAGGGAGTCAGGAGGTTGAAAAAAATAGTTAAGAACGAAAATATGAAGGGTATCCGGAACAATATAGAGCGGAGCAATATGGAATTATAGTGTTATTCATATAGTTGGGAGTAGTTCAGTTCCGAAAATGAGGTTATCGATGGAACAGAACTCCGTGGGGACATAATTAAATTTTGTTAATTTTACATTATTATTGTGGTTTTTTTAAATTATTTTAAACGTAAGCATCTTGGTATATTAAGCGTAGGTATCTAGTGCAATTAATAATCGATGACCTAATCACTATAGATGTGGATGGAACTTCCTAAACACAAAAAATAGGTGAAATTAGGAGGAAACCTCCATGGGCGGATTTACGGGGTGCGTCGCTCCTTGGATTTTTTGGATGATAATTGTTTTCACAGATAAATAAAAATGTTTTGTTATAATAATTTCATAAATTTTGCTTGAAAAAATATGTTATTTCTTAATCTAGAACCAACTTAATTTTTCTTGAGCTGTTAAAACTACAATAACACATGAGTCGCGTACCCAAACTGTGATTACACGTAGGGCGGGATTTATAGACTAACCTCGAGTTTCAAGGAGACCTTGAGATGGTCTTCAAGGATTCCTTAAGCCGATCCCGTATTCCAAATTTCGAGGAGACCATTTCAAGGTCTCCTTGAAACTCGAGAACCGTCCATAAATCCCTCCCGTAATCTGTGATCATACGTTATCTGTGAATCACATGATATGAATGAATAGGCTACCTTTTTAGGCCTAAAATTGTGCTAAATTGTTAGGCATTCAAACTGGGTTTATGTTCTTGAATTTGGTATACAAATACCTCATAATATTATAAATTCTGGTGAGATCGCACCCCCAGATATCAAGACCTGAATCCGCCAATGGATACCTCAATTTAAACAAAACTAGTTACCTACAGCTTCAGAAGATGGTTAAATTGGATGGAGATTGAGACTTCAAATCTAAATTAAAACCTCTACATACCTATAGATTTTCACGTGGGAATGTCTATTGAAATCAAAGATGATAATTTTCCGACCGTTGAGGGAAGGGAGAAATAAACCAGGAATAGATTTAATTTTATTTGAGCAATCCACATCAGCCATTGTAAATACGTTGAAATTTGTTCCTCACAACTTTTTAAATTTTAGATAGGTACCTAAGTGGTTACAATAATTCTCATCTTCACGGGCTTCACATATATACCTAATCATGAATTCTAAAACCAAAGTACTAAACTATTAGGTAAACAAGATAAAGAAATCAAATCATTCAAGAATAGATGAACGTATAGACATAATCATTGTTTTACTACAGTTGTTTATAATATGTTGCCAATCGATTAAAAAGTAAATTATTAGATTAAAAAAATTGATTGACCTAAAGGTGGGACCTAACCAACTCGTGTATAGACAGTACCTATATGCTGCCAAGGAAAAATAAGAGATAATCAGTCTGTATATTCCAATGTAATAGTAACCAGAATGCTTCGTTTTGGAAAATAACGATCACAAACGGCCTGATTCGATAAAATTTGTATAACAGCCTTTTATATTCAGTTCAGACAATGAAATAAAGGTAGGTAAGTCACAGTATTTTTCTCTCTCCAATAAATAATCAAAGTAGAACTAAATAAAAATTATGGTAAACTCCTCTTCCCAATTTTAGATGGAGACCTCTCTTTGAAAAGGGATTTAATGAGCAATCGCGGCATTTTCTTTACTGGTCGAGAGGCGGTCCTTGTGTTTACTCTAGATGTGGAGGCTCAGTGTGCCACTTTCTTTGGCTGCATAAGAGCGAAGCCACACTTCAACCAAGGCGCCATCACTTGACGCTCGTACTTGAAATGCCAGTTCAAAGTGGTCTTGCGTTTGTCGCTACAACCGCATTTGGCGCAGACGTGGGCCATTACTGAAAAAAAGAACATAAGGCAATCGTGCGTTAGAATGAGGTAGGCATAATTTGGTCTGCTTCATGAATAACTGAATAATCCTTAATACACAATCATCTACTTCACGATAATGAAACGGGGGGGAGACGCCTGGGCTGTTCTCTGAAGGTTCTCGGCTGAGACTACTTAGCATTCTCTATACCTAGGTGGGAATTCTCGGGATTCAGCCAATCGTAAAGAACTTCAAACTGCTTTCATTTGTTCATTCAAACAATAATAACCAATGAATACACAAATGAAAGCAGTTTGAAGTTCTTTACCATTGGCTGAACCCCGACAACTCCTACCGATAAGCTCATATGCAGCCAACTGACTATACCTTGTGTATCCTAGCATTCTCTTGAGCAACACTTGCAGACACAACAATTGTATCTCAGGATCTTAGCTTGGGATACACCTTACATCTTCCCCATCTCATGCTGTCAGTGCTCGATTTTCCTGACCTTTGAGCAATTAATACTCATGTCTTTGGAGGTATTCACCAGATCTCACGGGCACTTCTAACAAATATTTCCTATCCCTTGACAGCAACTTCCTGCTCTCCGTGCCTTGCATTCTCGTGAACCTTCGTTAGGCTTAGGAACTTTTAACTACGAGTACTAACCATACACAAGAATAGGATTATGCAAAAATTTAATTTGTAAGAAAATTCTTCATCTTCATCTTTAACAATCAACATGACATGTATTACCTCACAAGGGTGCACGTGAATGAAGCAACTCTCACTTTAGTTAAAACGGTTTATTCTAGAAAATTTGCCAAAAAGTTAGAAACATCAACTCGTTAGTAATAGAAGATAGTTGGAACCTAAACAATCGAAACTAACAACAAACCCATTGTTTATAGTTGAACTCACAAAGTAAATTGATATTTTACAAAGAAAATCCAAGCTCATAAAATTAGATCAGTAAAAAAATAAAATGTTCTTAGATACTCATGGTATTTTTGATAAATTTCCAAGTTATTAATAATTTGTTTTAAATCAATTATTTCGTCAATGCAACAATTCAATCCACTCGTTTTACAACAAGGTGAACACGATGTTTACCTTGTTTACAATGTTCTTGGCCTGCATCAATTTGATTTGATCAAAGTCTGTTTATCTGTATCTCTTATTTCTGATCACGTTTGCACCCCCCAAAACAGTGCAACAAAAACAGGTAAACAGTACATGTTTCAAACATGTAGTGTACCTACATGAAATGAGCATTATGTGTGTCGGCTTTTAGCTGTTCGCCTACTCTTTTATCATTCAGTTTAGTTCGGGTGGGGGGGGGGGGGGGGGGGGGGGGGGGGGGGGGGCTGTAATACCTATGGGAGATATGAGAAGTTAAGCTTGAAAGGCAAATTCATCTTTTAGGGCTAAGCGGAAGGATGCTGAAATTCTAAATCCCCTGAATAACTGGAAGAATTAGAGTAGACCGACATGTAGGGCCTATTGAGGGCTTTTTGTCTTCTGTACAAATTTGCAACATAGAGAAAGATTCGTATGGGAGCAAGTCAGAAATAAACTGAATGATGGTAGTAAGTCTGTGAAATTTAGATGCATAATGCGGCAGCATTCAGTTACCGTATCTGGTAAGCTCGGCTTCTCAGAGGCATCTATAAAAATTATAAGTTCCAAACAGATAAGTTTTCATTTAAATCTTTGTATTTATTGCTTCTCACAATTTGTATAATTTCGGTTATTTGTATGAATTTCTCTCTGCATTGGTTATTAAGAGCAATAAAAAAAAATATCCCATACCCACCAGGCACTTTCATTAATAATGTCATGTATATTTTAAACCCAGAGTAAACCCAAATTGCCTTCAACTCTCAACTGTAGAATGTCATTGGTCTAAGCCGACTAGATCCTTGGGCATTGCGGACGCAGATTTTGGTACAAATAAAATGGCTCGACATGCAATTATACACTGTGGCCGTTGAGCCGCTGGACAGGTAACTTCCAAGGTGCCACGTTTTTCAAATAAGCTGGATTCGTGCGAACGGCAGCGTGTTTGTACATGACGTGCGTCTTCAAAGTTGATTTCTTCTTAGCGGCGTAGGGGCACAACTTGCACAGGAAACGAGGCTCTTTCCCGCATTCGTGGCGCAGGTGGCTGTTGAGAGTGAACTTGTGTTTGTAACTCCGCCCACATTGATGGCAGTCGAATCTCACTGAAGAAAACGACAAATAATACCTGATTAATTGGTGAACATGTTCGCTACATATGTAGGAGAAAATCAAGTCAAACTTCACACAAATCTCAATCAGCCACACGTCTATTCATGCAGAGTTTGGGGTAAATTTCCCTCAGCATCGGCAATATATAATCGTATACATACTACCTACAGTACTGTTATTAGGAGTTAGAGAGGACGACGAATTGTAATTTACTGTACATCAGGGTTTCACATGTAATGATACAATTTCCCGGTCCTGCTTCCTTGAAGTCCCAGAACTGCTTGTGATTACACCATCAATGTCAAGCAGGTTTGAGGTCCTTACAATTGGGATTATTAATATAGTGATTGGAGAAGATACGTTGGCCAACCTACTCTTCTCCGATAACAATGAAAAAACGTCTGCCAAGTTGTGTGGGCAGTATAGCTTCATCACTTTTGTAACATAAACGTATATAATCAGTTAGCGAACAGCGAAATTGGTAGAATTGTTCCCGAGTTATGCCTATGACAATAAATTTCAAGTTTGCACGTGCTCAGTAGCCAACACTCATCCAATTATGGCGACATTCTTGGGTAATTGTCTTGGAGTCAGCCTTCAACTACACTCCAAATTTGAGCGGAATTGATCCATTTGGGAAGGAAATTTACGTTTGAGCATAATAGTAGTCCGATGGCGATGAAATTGATAGGAGACCGTCACGGGGCTAACCCGCACAATCCCTGAAAATTCCATCAAATTTGGACCATAACTTCATATACTTTTGCCTGGGACAAGGAATTGACCACAGACAGACCGACAGACTGACAGACACGGAACCAAAATTGTTCGGAAAGCTCTGAAACGTAAAAAGCAAGTGGAAATTTTGATTTTGGAGGACAACTTTTTTTTTTCATTTCTTGCACGAATACATAGCTTCCTACCTTCGGTTGTGAAGAAGCAAAAAGTTCCAATGCATGCAGCATGAGTTGGTGAGCGAATTTTCGAGAATAATTTTAACCGATTTTGTGGGTGATTCTTATAGGAAATTTCATGAAACACCAAGTGTATTCTCTTGGACTAAGGCAGCTTCCCATTAATAGGTACTATTATTGCTAGTCCATCTGCTGTCCATTGGAGTCGAAATTTCGGGGAAATGCAATTCAAAATAGATTACTCTTATACCAAGATCGTTAGATTGTTTTACAGAGTCACAAACGAAAACTTGACCACCTGAAGACGCAAACAGGTACCTAGGTAATTATTTAGTGGACTCAGATCTCACATTTTTCAGCCACCTTCCCTGGATAGAGAGAATTCCTTTCATAAACCGTATAGTGAGCAGTTGTCAACCACTTCATGTTTTCTTACACTATTTTCATGACTACGTTGATTATAGATATTCTGCTGTTCTCCTATCATTTTAACCCTCAACGTGACTACATGACTCAATAAAGTTAATTACTAAAAAGGAATTATACGGTCAAGATAACTAGTTCAAAGAGTTCATAATGAGAAACTTGTACATGCAAATCGCATCATTTTTGTAAAGTTGAATACCCACGATCACATGAAAATGTGTATCTATATGACAAAAACCCCTGAGTTAACATTATCTATCATACTCCAAACATTTCGCAAAGTTCCCTTCTTTTGAGGCCTTATTCTAGCCTTGAGAATAAGATCATCACGTTATATAGGTTTTTTAAACCTTCATATACGTCTCTTTTTTTGAGGTTGCCACCATTGGATGTGTACCACAATTTTAGATAAGAATTTTTTTTTTTTTTAAGTGTGACGCTTCTCATTGACTGAAACATCAGCTTTTAAAGCCCATTATTAGAAGAGAAACGGTTCCGTAAGTCTCCAATAAAAACAAAAAACAGGACATTGATATCTTGAAATGGACAATTTATTCACAGATTGCAGACAACTAGAAACGAACATTTTATATACAATACATACATAGGTACTTAATAATTAATACTTTATACATAGTGACTGATAATTTCAAAATGTTTTCTGTGGAACTTCTATGTTATAGGAACAGCAGTACCCAATAATGGTAACTACCTACGCAATGACTATTGTCATTCGGAAAAGTGTTTTCAAAGTTCATTTTTCGTCTCCAAACAAACTCCCTCATTCACGCTTGAGTTTTCACCAAAATAATTATTCTTCTTATTCCCACTGAAGCTGATTCCGTGACGTTTTTTGAAATTGTCCAGCCAACCCTCGCTGGCGTTGAAATCCTCGATGCCCAACGAAGCAGCGATCGATTTGGCTTGCGTTTTCAACAAGCCTCCTCCAACTGGTATGTTTTGGACTCTACACTCGCTCAACCACGTCACCAGACTCTCTTCAACTTGTGGAAACCTGCAGTTGCGAAATCGTTTCCTCCCACCTTCCGGAACTCGTCGAACGAATTTATAAATGTCTTCTTTCTTCTTCAAGATGTTGGACAACGTGGACGGTGGGATTCCGAAGGTTTTGGCGACGTCCGTTTTCCGCGCGCCGTTCTCGACGGCTTCGATGAGCTTTTTCTTTTCGGAAAGAGTGAGGCTCGTCCGGGATTTGGTTGGTATCTCATTAGGCAAAGTGAGCGAGGGATTGGCTGAAAATGAAAGACCTTCGGGTTACATTTAGGTGCCTTTGGAGTTTGAACATCTGAAAATGTTTGACTGAATGTCGAAGCACAACCCCGAATGGCGTGACGAATTTCTTATAAAGTGGGACCGGAAAATGCCCAAAACGTCCTCAAAAAGTTCCATTCATGCAGCATGAGTTAGTGAGCGAATTTTCAAAGAATAATTGTGACCGATTTGGTGGGTGATTCTTATAGGAAATTTCACGCTGATTCCGAATGTACCATAATTATGTTCCTATGTTTAGGATGGTATTTCACACCAAAAATCTAAAAAAAACACGTTTTTTTCAGCGATTTTTGAAACTAAATTTTCAACATTTGACCCCTTTGAGTACTCCAAAAATGCTGGCCAACGAACTCATCCTTAATTTTGATATTATTGACATTTTAATTTTTTGGGGGATTTTTTATCTCGATCCCTCGGGCAGAATCGTCTGGAGTTATATGAAGTATATATATAAGAAAAAGTGTTAAATTTGAGGAATCGTTTTAGAATGGTCTGAAACGGATTTCCATGAAGAAAATTGTCAAAAATTTGCATTACAAAAATTTTGAAGCCATTGCAATAGCTTCATTTTCTTCGAAAATTCGCTAAAATGCGTAAATCTCGCCTATCAGAGTTTATAGGAACTCTTATCACCACCCTTCAGTCCTTATTACCACTTGGGACTAATAGTTCAAAATGATTCCAGTCAGGCAGCATGAGTTGATGAGCGACTTTTCAAAGAATCATCTTAACCGATTTGGTGGGTGATTCTTATAAGAAAATATGGGGCTGATTCCGAATATACCACAATTTTCCCACGTTTAAGATGGTAATTTACTCCAAAAACATCATAAAACACGTTTTTTGACCCTATATGTTCAAAATTTGACCCCTTGGAGTACTCCAAAAATTCTGGCCAACGAACTCATCCTTTCTTTTGAATTTTTTTAAATCTTTTAGCTCGATTCTAGAGTAAATAGATTGTAGAGTAAAACATCGTCTGAAGTGACACGTATTTATATAAATATACATATATTTATGTGCTTGTTGGGGAAAGGGGGTTAAGTCCATAAACCGGCTAAAATGAACTCACTTCATGGTTTGAAACTAGGTTTATTTTTTACAAGTGGGT
>JAEMON010000016.1:9420995-9432074 GCA_030264115.1 Lygus lineolaris
ATCTTTCAACATTCAGTTATCTTTAGAAACACTCCTTCTTCTATTTTGGCGATGGATTTAACCGATTCATTCAAAAAGGTTCAATTAAAGTTTAAAGAAAGCGTCAGATAATTTTTTCAACACTTGGCAAAAGCCCTGAAGACCGCCATGTTTCTATCAGCTAGCCTCGAAGCCTTCCTACCTTCTTTATTCCCTCTTTCTCATTCTTATCTCGAAGGTAATGACCCCCCTAAACCCCTTCTTTCCGCTCCTCTGCCTTTGAAATTACCAGAGAGTTTCAATAAATTAATCACATAAACTCCCTTTGCACATTACCTACCTATTCCATTTTGTACTCAATCTTAGGTTCCCAATTGTGATACCCAGCCGGGTCTGTGAGGTTGCTGAAGACCTTGTGGATGTTGAAAATGTGTTTTTTAAGAGAGCATTTGTGCTTGGTTCGGTGAGGGCAGTGGGGGCAGGCGAATTCGCCTTTTTTGCCACACTCGTACCTTTTGTGTCTGTTTAGACTGATTTTGTACTGGTAGGACTTTCCGCAGTCGGCACACACGAATTTGTGATCGCTACCTGAAAAAATATTAGGCAATTGTTATTAATATTGTGACGAAATTTATAATCCGTACCTCAATTTGAAAATGTAGGGATGATAATAATGAACTATGAGACTAAATTCACTGGGATGAGCAACTTAACTTATACAGGAAATTTGAAACTGAATCGGAATAAATACATATTGGGGCGTTATGGTGACTTACTAACATAAATGAGTTATTTATAGGTAAACCAATTTCTAAACACTACCTTGGAGGCTGAATATAATTATGTCAGGTACCTTCAGAAAGTTATGGCATAATCGTCAAGTTACCTAGTTTTTGAGGCAGACATCAAAATTTGGATGAACACAGGCAGGCAGGTGTGGACTAACCAAATTAATAGGTAATTTTATTGTTCTTTTTAAATTAAATACCCGATTTCAATGTTATACATACAATCAAATACAACAGTTACAAGTTCTACAATTCAAATCCAAACAGCGTAATTGAAAATTCGAAGTTGGTTGGTTACCCAAAACTCTAAGGATTCTCCTTCTAAATCCACGGATTTTTCGTGTGTTTTTCGGATAAGTACTTACACCAAATGTTCTAGGTATAGAGTTTTCCAACCCTGAACTTGACATCTAGACTTAACATCTAGAGAACTTGACCAACTAGGTAGGTATCGGCTGTAAATCGATACCTACCAAATAAAATGTTCAGTCAACAATGTGAACACTTATAACCAACTGGAACCCGCTGAGAATGGAACCAGTTACCCAACTGATACCCACTACTCACAATCCGAATACCTAGGCACCAAAATGAATTTCCTATTATTCCTATAATAACGCTATTTTCAGATGACAAAAGGAATAACAAAAAACTAAACAAAACATAGCGAACAGTAGTTTAATCAACATCATTTTTTGTAAATCACGCATTCACTTGAATTTCAGAAAACTGTGATGATAAGTACAAAATTAATTAACATATTTATTCGTAAGTACAATATTTCTATATTAATTTACGATTTTATCTTCTACAAAAGTCCTCCGCTCAATGGGAGATCATAATAAGTAGGTGTGGATAGAGAGTATTGTGAAAACCAATAGGTAAAACAATAATATTTTCATTATGTACTGTTCATTTTAAAATAATAAAGTTAGATACATCTAAATTTGAAATAAGTCGGTAGGAGACTAAAATTAAATGTGGTGCATGTTCGTGATGTAGGTATGATGAGAGGATATCGACTTGAAACATATTTCAATCAAATCATTGTATCACAGCTTTGAAGAAGTTTTAAGTCTGGATATTGAAAATCTAATAATAATTACTCAGTTGAAAAGGCATTCAACGATCGAATAATATATCATATTATGATAATACATGAATGACTCAGGTACCTATCAAGGTAGTAGGTAAGGTATACATGGAAATAGTGAGGTCATTCGAGGGCCAAGTCATAAGTGTTAACAAAGTTCTTCGATATCACTTGAATGTTTCATTATTTTGCTCCAAGCGCCTTGTGAAATGTGCTTCAAAGAGGACTACATTATGGCACATTTCACATAAATTAATCCATCTGAAAATGAAATGTGCATTGAGTAGGTACCTACTGAAGACACTAGTGTGAGTCCCCAGGGCTCACTGAGCCATCCCCTTCTAAAGAAACCCGATAGCAGACGGCAGCGCCCCTGGTGAGGAAGCCCTTCTTACAACAACCACGAGAAGGGCGCCAAGGGGATCCACCGCCATCTGGATCCCCCTCACCAGCTGCCAGCCCGGACGCCTCCCGCCGCTTTCAGGGGAGGAGTGGGGGACCCCCACTCCAAATCGAGGACCGGCCGGAGGGGTGAGCCACCTCCTCAGTATTGTCTCAGCTCTTGTCCGGTTCAGTGATGGTCCCTTCGCGACATAAGGCCCGAGTGTTAAGGCGGTCAGAAATGGTATTTGTGTGCCAAAACGAACGTTGTGCCAGTATTTGGGCACGAACTCAGTGCGTACCCCAGTCCACGCGCAGCCTTCATAAGACACAGACCATCCCCAAGCTCTCGCGACGACTTTCCACGACCCCCTGGTGACACGCGACGCATTCCCTCGACACCATCCCTGTGCCATCGAAGCGATTTCTGACCCACAGTGAACTATTTACGTCCCCGTTGTTTCCACGTCCTTCAGCTACCAAGGAACGCTATATCCCTAACCCCACCCCAGTTTGCCACCCAAGACCAGAACATTCGTGTGTGCACTCTTCCCATTCAACACTCCCCCATCAAGACTTCGCCCTCACGCTGCAAGAACTACCTACGGGCGTCGGACACGTGAGTCAAGTTAAAGACTTTTACATTGGCCAATGTTTAGGTAGGTTGAAGCTCCTAGGCACGCTGTGTAGAGTCACGCCCTTCAGGCCTTTTAACTTATTTGTCTTTGGATTCAATCCAGTATTTCAAGTGAACGCGTGTAGTAGACACGCCCAGTATCGTAGAGAACTTCCCTTGTGGCGCCACCGGCGGTAGGGTGTTCTTGTGCGTGACCTTCCGTCACCCCCTTTACCGTGCACTGTTTCCAGCGTACGCTTTGAGATAACCTCTTTTACAGTGCCCTTCAGGCCAACATTCACTTCATCCTTCAGTCTCTGTGGCGCCCCAGGCGAGAGTTGATAGGAGTGTCCTTCAGACATGCTGAACGTGCTAAGACACCATTATATTCTTGTTCCTAAATAACCTAGGAATTCTCGTACTAGAAGTACACTATATTCGACCCTTCAGGTCTGTAAGTTGTTGTAGACAGAGATCATTAAGCAGAAAGTTGAATAGAAGTATTGATTGTGTGTGTTATAATTCATTCTACCCTGATCCCTCGACCAGGCACTAGCAAGGTGAGTTGTTTTCAGACTTACCTGTTCTTTTAGGACACGCTACCCCTACATTCGAGTAAGCCTCATCCAGGCAGGTATAAGGGACCATTGTCCCTAGGACACTTATTTCAAGCCCCCATCTTGGTCATCCCTCTTCAAGGGCACGACCTCATTCAACCCCAAGCCCCGCTTACACTAGTGTCTTGTGATGATGGGGTTCTAGTGTCTTCAGTAAGATCTAAACGGATTTACATCGATCAATATCTTATTTACTAACAATAAGTAGTTGCCCTAACAAACATTTAAAAGATAAAAAGCTGTGGTTTTAAACAGATCAAATGTGGAGAAATTAAGAACTAAAATGAAGAACGAAAGAGAGTAGTTAGGTAGCAGGAAATAACAATAAATCTACAACTGAAATGATGTAGAATTAATTCTATTGATTTAATCATAGGCAGAAAAATTACCGCCACACTCTGCAAATTTCCCTGACATCACAAGAAAATAAAATCCGGACAAAGCCTAATAACGTAAGTGACAAACTCGGCAATTCTGTAGCATATCCTCTGGCATTTCCCAAAGACTCTCTGCATTTTTCTTCTGAGCTGGCTGAACTGAGTGGGACTCCCTCGCCAACAACATTTTCACCCCTATTCAATTATGCCCATATATCCTGTCTTCCCATGGTTCTGTTATTGTTATATTCTACCCAGGGGCTGTCTACCAGGTCTAGTGGTCAAAGAGGATTTACTCTCGGCTCAGTCGAATTTTGAAGAGAAATGCTTGAGGTTATTTCGAGTTAACACAACAAGCCAATTGCATCATATGGTACCTTAAAAAACGTTCCACTTCCAGGTAATCAGAAAAATGCCAAGTGAGTATCATGTCTATGGAGAAAGGTATGGAGAAAAAGAATGTTAAGCTCTCTCTAAATTTAGGTAGGTACCTACTGTTTCAAGGTTCTGTTAATTTGTTCATTGTGAACTGAACGTCGATTAGCTCTCCTCCTTCGATAGGTACGGTGGCAGTGGCTATTTTATCGCACACTCTAAACAGTTCAGTGATTTGTTTTTAGGTGATCTGTTACGTTTACTAATTGATTGATTAGGCTACGTTTTTCTTTCTCGAAGATGTGAGCGCAGCAAGGACATAGAAGGAAATGGAACGGGTATCCACGCCCTTCACCTGCGTGTGACCTAAAAGTCAATTTGGAAAGCAATTATGCGTAGGCCTAAAACTTTTTGGTCCGCCATCCTTTTTAAAGAAGCATCAGTTTTCTCGATAGACCAGCTGTTCATCAAGTCGGTTATGGCTTTCTGCCATAAGCACTCAAACTATTTTCACATCCCCAAGCATCAGTACGAGACTCTAAAGCTCAAACCGCCATATATACTTCTCCCTTCCACTTCTGCTGCGAAACACCACTACCGAGCTTCAAACGCCACCAAATTACTCGAGGTCAGCATACAAGAAGTTGATTTTTTCATGGCTGATTGAAAAGGGGCACTTAGATTGCCAAACGTTATTTCGCAGCATGTATGCACCGTAGAACCCTGCAGCAATACGAAATCTTGATTGTTAGCTGACGTGATAACTGGTAGCTAGCATAGTAAATAAGTAGGTATACGAAACAATTAAGTATAAATAAGTATAAGTCTAAATAATTACGTAGGCGTGGATAGAATCAAGGGAATAGAAGGTTGGGCTTCCCATGAATGAGAGGACGATGCGGTGTGAGAGTGTGGGGCCCATCCAAACCTACAGTAGTCAAAGAGTTTGATAGAAAGCCACGCCCCCATTCCCCCAGACTGTCACTTGACTTCCGAATCTGACTGCATTTTCACTCCGCACATACCCGGTCCCTTTCCTTCTAGGTCCATAGAGCGCAGCGAGCAGTAGGCTGCTGATTGCCAAGTGCCACCGCACCTATCAAAGGAGTAGAACTAAGTCTGAGCGATTAGTGAAATTTATTTACTATCTACTTCGTTCTCCACCTTCGATAGTGCAGTGGCACTCGTGAATTAGTGCCTGATGCTTGCATCTTCTAGGAAGTAATATATCCCATCAATTCTTAAGTAAACATAGCAGAGCACACATAATAAACCACTTAACTGAGTTCAAATGTTCAAAACCAGGAATAGGTACATAATAATTAGGGAGTTAGTAATTTGTAACTCGAGATGACTTGTAGATGCTGAACAAAAATAGCTGATGTCACCGGAGGAGAACAAATCTAATTTACTAGCTTATCCCTACCTACATGATTTCAAGCATGTTGGGACTCGTAAAATCTGAATCAGCATTCTGAACTCTGATGAGGTTGGAGTGAATGTTGTAGATGTGTTTTTTCAAGGATCCCTTATGTTTGGTGCGGTGACGACAGTGTGGACACTTATACTGGGGTTCTTTTCCACATTCGTTCTTCAGATGGTACACGAGGTTGCGCTTGTAGCGGTACTCGCGACCGCACGAGGGACACCCATGGGAAGACCGATTTATGCTGCCCCGCCTGTAAGAGTTGAACCCTGAAAAACGAATACAGAGTATGACGTTACAACATATTACCATCATAATCCGGTCACTATACAAATTGGATACGAAACAAAACCCTTTAAACCTACATAACTAATAACCTCCACCAACAGGAATAGTGGACGCCTGTCGCGCCACCTTAACAATTCTGCCACCCTACTACTACTACAGTTATGCACTCCAAGCTAGAGAACCCCTTGAAATAGTCAATCATCTCCAAAGAACACTGCCATTGTTAACTAAACAAAATTTTTATCAT
Source organism: Lygus lineolaris (assembly GCA_030264115.1). Classification (NCBI taxonomy): domain Eukaryota; kingdom Metazoa; phylum Arthropoda; class Insecta; order Hemiptera; family Miridae; genus Lygus; species Lygus lineolaris. The sequence continues at coordinate 9,427,183 of JAEMON010000016.1, forward strand.
TTAATAATGATTAACAGGACGGTTTTAATTTTTTTTTTTTAGCGACATAAAAAAGCGTTACGAGAAAATGTGGCGTCTTCGAGTGTTAGGGAAACCAGGTGAAACGTTCGTTGTTACGCTTTGGAGTTGAATGGCGTAAAATTAATCATTATTAAATGATCTGACTGTAGAAACGTAGGTCTACCGTCTGTTTTTATTTTTAAGGTAGGTAGCCTCCATGATCATTTGATCAATCCGGATAACAAAACCCTAGCTACAACATGTTGAAGAGAAAAAATCTCAATTATTGGACAGAAAAATCTCGTTAGCATCAAGAAGTAATGATCAATTTTGACGTAGGTACCTACTACACAATAATTGATTATAAGAAATATTAAAGATTAAAATATAATCAAAAATTCGTAAAAACGTAATCTCTTCGAGATGTTATTCGACCATTTGATTTTGAAACGATTGTGTATTCTCTCAATTCTATTGGAACATCAATCTGGGCTATTATTATTTTTGGATGGCATCAATGTGAACATACAATTATATTCTTCCCGGCTGGACTGTAGTAATATAATATGTGGATGTTTTGTAATAATGTCTTGCGGATTACAGAGGAGTCAGTGTCTTTCCATCGTGCATTTTGGAATCGAGAATATCTTCTGTGTTTCTCTATTCTCTAGGAATGCAAAAAAGTAGGTGGAAGCGAAAAATCTCCACAAAACACCTCAACGTAGTAATATATCGTTTCAATTGGTATTCTGGGATACCTATTTATAGCTATTGGAGATGCCACACTATCGTTTGTAAGTTCAGAAATCAAAAGTGTCCCGCCAAACAACTGAGTTAAGATTTAATGGCAATTAAAGATACCATAAAGTTACTTCGGCGCCGTAAAACTCCCAAATCAACACGAAAAGGTAGGTCCCTCCTAATTATATAAAAAATATTATTACACGAAAATCCACCACTATAGAGGGAGCATGCCATTCTGGAAAAGCAGATCAATAATTCAGGAAATTAGGTTTATATAGGCATGCTGCGTTAATGAAGGATAGGAGGGATAAACAGAGAATCCCTAGATATGCAAACGTGCAAAAAAACTATATACTTGATTAAATAATAATTAATGTAATTTAATATGGATAAGTAGGTATGCTGGGTACGTTGGTGAGTTACAGCATTTTCGTGCATCGTGTACATAGGTACGCGGTTTTGTCATCACCCTATGAACTCATGCACTCATGCAAATATAAGCTTTTTACTTTTTGAACCTGTTTCTGATACAATGGGTTATGAAAATTATTATTATTTAATTAGAAGAGGTGTTAGCATTCGAGAGATTTGCGGAGTTCAAATAAGAAACACAAAGACGTCAGATTTTATTGAACAAAAGCAGTGGATTCTTGATGAAACGGGAAACATGGGTTCCCGAAAGGGAACAAAAAATATAACTTATTGTAAGGAAAAAATTATTAATAAAACGTTAAGGAACAAACATTTTGCACTAGGAATATAATGCAATATTCAAAATAAATGCAGTGTTATGGGACAACGAACAAATATTAACAAGCATGCAAATCAAGCAGATAGGAGTGGGTACTTTCGGACATCTGCTGCGAGAATAGACCTGAAACAAATATATACCTACTTAGTCATAATTGTATAACGGTAAATTAATAGGTGAAGGAACCGTGTTTTATGATCTGAATAGGGAGGATGTTATGAGTTACATTATCGCTCTACAGGACCCTAATTCTACAATGTTCAAGATTCAGTTGGTTTTGAATGGCGCGTCCGTACAAATTCATTTGGTACACATTGCATCCAGACCTTTTCCACATTCCTGGATTTAATGTTTTCCCACAAATTTAAATAGTGAGATTAAGTATTAACGTGTTGACAATATTCTTACTAAGTCCAAGTGGGAAAAAATTTTAACGGAGACACAAAAAGTGAAAAGAATAACCATTTCAAAAATAATTTAGGTAAAATTCTAAGCATCAAATTTTCATGGAGTTAGGGATTTGTGGCAAATTTATTGATACAGGAGGGTAACATTGAAATAATGAATTATAGCAAGACAAAATAAGTATAGAGGTGTTCTTGCACCTATACTCCAAAGGATGCCTAAATATTAGATAGGTTAGTATTGATGTGTTAAGCATGAGACGAGTCGACATCATCAATAGTTTTAAAATATCACGGATGATGGATTAGTGTAGATCCGTTTACCTATACCTAATCAATTCCTAGAGAAATCTTCCCAAGGAAATTTCTGCGGGAAAATCACATGAAACGTCTGTATCCCTAAGATTTAGAAGGCAATATCAATTTGATACCCTACCTTTAAAAAAATACAATATCTGGTAAGTATAGGTACCTAGTTTTTGATTTTTGGATAACTTAGGAATTTATTTATATTGTATTATCACACCTGCAGGCCTTATAGGAGCACATAACTTGGGAGTTCAAGTTTTAAATATCTACTAAATAGGAATACCTACCAAACACAAGTGAAATGACTCTGGTTGTTATGAATTTAGGACCTACCAATTTACAATTTCAATTAATGTAGTCGGTAATTTATTTATTTTTCACATTAAAAGTTGATACCCGTTGCACTAATGAAGTATTAATTTAAGGCATCAACCCGATGGATATTATGTGATAACAAAATCTTTTCAAAAATAATAAAATAGGTAGGTGCCAACCTAGTACATACACGGTTTCGAAACGTTGGTTTAAAAGTTTTCTATTAGTCCAATTCTCAAAAAATACCTATTAGATAATCATACAGTGGAATTTACGGACTTTTCATACAATTGAGAAGGCAAAAGCAGAGGATGGAGGAATACAATTCAACTTAATAAACAGTGAACTATTTCTAGAAACCAATAAACAAACACCACAGAGGACTGGATAATTATTAATCATTTATAAGTTTCAAAAAATAATGGAAATTTTCACGTTTCTTGATGATGAGCCAAGCCGGAAGGTAGGTACCTGCAATTTTCAGGCACTTTTATCCGATCCTTGACAGGACGTGTGTTTCTTGGAATTATCCCGCAAAACCAGATCGCCCTGGAATTTTGGGAGGGCTCAGCCTTGAAGGACTTGTCGATGCATTTCACATATTTTTATTCTTGGTCCGATTTGATTTTGTATTTGGAATACGTGAAACCCTGAGAATCCATGTACAATCTGGGAACCTGAAATATTGATCAAAAATGACGGGTGAGTGTTGGAAAATGAGTTCGAGGGGTTAGAAACAGCAATTTGGACTTTGTGATTACCTACGTCAAAGAGGACATCGCGTTCGAATTTTCACCACGAAAGACATGATGCCAAATCAAGGTGTTTGGAGATAATGTGCGCTTTGAGATTTCCTTTTTGCTTGCTGGCGTAAGAACAGTGGGGACAGTGGAAACCTGGTGCCTTCCCACACTCGTGTTTCCTGTGCAGATAGAGACCCTGTCTGTATTTGAACTGCTTGCCGCACTGCTCGCATGCGTGGGGTTTCGTAGCTGTAAATTGTAAAGTCGGAATGTACACGAGGATGCAGATAATTAAAACATCATTGGCTCAGTAAATAAATTACCCACAAAACCCAAATAAAACATAATTGACATTGAGGAAATGATTTGGTTCCTCTACAAGTCTACGATTCAAATCGTATCGACGAGGGATTTCACAAATCGGGAAGTAGTTAAGAAATACCCCGACTGAGGTCAGACGACGCCGCTCCTCCAACAGTGGAATTGAAACCTATAAAAGACTAAGTGGATGAACTTGTTAAACTATAAATTAAAGGACATTTAATCAAAGTGAAGTTGATGAAATAGAAGAGAAACGATAATATTTACGAAAGAATCACTAAAAGTAAAGTTGATGATGTTGTAAGCTTTTAGTGAGTCAAGTTGGCACCATTGATTTCTTGGCTCTAACGCCGCTTGTTTCGAATGAAGCTTCCTTCTACTTTTTAGTCTCTACAAACTTGTGCTTTTTCTTTCTAACATTAATTCCGTATTTTTCCATTGGAAAACGATATTAAGTTATCTCGAGAGGATTTATAGTGTTTAGGATTGTCTCGAGGCAAGGTAAGAGCAATCTTATCCTATTTGAAATTAGGTAACAATTGACCTCCGGAGTAAAAGTGGAAAGTGGTGATGGAAGTCGCTCCTGGCTCCCAGTAAACATGACTTTTTCGACAATTTTCTTCATGGAAATCCGTTTCAGACCATTCTAAAACGATTCCTGAAATTTAACATTTTTTTATACGTGTATATATATGTGTGTTTGTGTAACTCCAGACGATATATCTGCCCGAGGGATCGAGATAAAAAATCAAAAAAACTCGGCGCTCCGCGCCTCTAAAATTTTGAACATTTAGACTCAAAAATCGCTACAAAAAAAAAACGTGTTTTTTGAGGTTTTTGTTGTGAATTACCATCTTAAACATAGGAACATTATGGTATATTCGGAATAGCGTGACATTTCCTATAAGGAGCACCCACCAAATCGGTTAAAATTATTCTTTGAAAATTCGCTCACCAACTCATGCTGCATGAATGGAACTTTTATATTGTTCGTAACAAAACACACACCTTTCCCGTTCTGGTATCAAATTTACGTCCACGTCTATGGATTCCAATGGGGTCTTGAATGGTTATTTTTTATTTTGTTATTTAAAAGATCTTAGTGAGGGCATTCCAAAAGTTCCATTTATGCAGCATAAGTTGGTGAGCGAATTTTCAAAGAATAATTTTAACCGATTTTGTGGGTGATGCTAATAGGAAATTTTACGCTGATTCCGAATATACTATGTTTAGTTGCTAATATACTGATATGATGGTAATATGATGTTTAGGATGGTATTTCACACCAAAAATCTCAAAAAACAC
>JAEMON010000016.1:9481277-9491739 GCA_030264115.1 Lygus lineolaris
GTTAAGTTTCAGGAATCGTTTTAAAATGGTCTGAAACGGATTCCGATGAAGAAAATTTTCAAGAATTTGCATTGTTTACATTTTGAAGCCTTGCAATAGCTTCATTTTCTTCGGAAATTCGCTAACTACATTCTACTCTTCCTACATTTTTCTAGTCCACAATCTCCGCGTATAGAGGATGGAAGGCTTTTATTATAGTCAGGAATAGGTAAATAGATAATGAGCAATAAACTTTAATATGAATCAAATACAAAAACTATTACACACGATTTTGAAAAATCAAAGCTTTGTGCTTGGTGACGAAGTGGACTTTCAGTTGAGATTTTTGATACGACTTGTAAGGGCAGTGCGGGCAGCAGAATCCTGGCTCGAGTCCGCATTCGCGTTTTTGGTGGCGCCACAAGTTCCTATGATGCTTATAGGTTTTGCCGCAGGATCGACAACTGAAACATTCTACAGTAAAATTTTGAATGAATAATATTATTGCTGATCTCGAAACTATTCCCCGATGTAATCAAAGCCACTTGAAAAACGCGGTGACGTCTATAGGTACATGAATAATAGAAAACATATGCAAACTAGAAACCTATGTGACTCACTTGTGGTGGTGAGAGGAAATGTCAGAAAGTGAGAGCGAATGCCTGAATGGCGAATATCAAGCATTTCCTAGTCAAATTTAGTTTTTCCCCAGTCAAATTTGATTTTTTCCCAAATAATTTTAGTTTTTTCCCAACAAAATTCAAGATGATATCGATTACCTTGAATTTGATGAGGAAAAACCCAAATTTGAAAGGGGAAAAACTAAATTTGACTGGGAAATGCTATAGATGAAGGCCATCCTACAGATAGAGGCAGCTTTGTCTGTGATGTTTTGCTAGGGCTGAAGACTCACGACCCAACCCCCTTGACACACAGGTGTCTACACAAACAAATTTGGGACAAAAGTTAGAACAAATTACAAAATCGATTCTACTAGTAGAAAGGTAATTTACAAACAAAAGTTTCGTTTTTAATCCTTTGTTTTCCTAGATTTTTTTCACTTTCAAGATTTTGTTTCTTTCTTCGACCTTAGATCACTAAAACAGCCATAACTCACCTAAGGTACAGCGCAAAACAAAAAATAAATATACCATTTGAAAGAACATTAAATTTCCTGTGATAAAATCCTACTAGGTATCTCAAACAGAATTTTCAAGGCTCAAAAATTAGCCCGAAGTTCAAATTTCGAGGATTTTCCGAAATACGAATTTTTTTTCACGCATCCGTTCATTTCTAAACCAATACTATTGAGCTGGGCACTCAACAAGAAAACCTTTCTCTGGATCTCCGCTTTCCGGTGTTTCCAAGTATCGTTCGTTTTCCATGTAATGTTTCACGCTGAATCGAATGGTGGCACTCCTGAATCATTTTGAGTGATCAAAATTTGATTTTTGAGAGACACTCTCTGGACACGTAACTCCACTTACAAATTTTTTGCTAGTTATCAGTGTTCGTTATTGAATTTTCTCAATATTCTTGCCCAGGTTTACTAGGCATTTACTGGTGGGTACCTCCCATTCCCACTATTTGCTACTTTTACTGATGTATTGATGGGTTTGCCGGTTTAGAAGATTATTTGGTTATCTGGTGCCCGTATTAGGTATGCAGATTCCAGCTCTCTACAACAGTAAGTACAATTTTTCAATTGGAGTAAGTGGCGTAAGTCATAATCATCATTTTGAGAAACGAAAGGCCTAATTGCAAGTGGTACAGAAGATGAGGTACGACTTAATATCACTTCTTCTGTTGGCACGGAAGATGAGTTGTATGACTTACTTCACTTTTTCTTTCAACTTATTACCATGAGCAGTTGGAGAATATACCGACAGTCACACATTGGTAAGAAACTGACCAATGTGTTACACCATTTTCACCCCTCCAACTAATAAAAAGAAGACGAGATTACACTTTTTTATTAATGTAGAAAATGAAGCCAGAATATTACGGTAAGTGAAAAGTTAGGTTGGCCTTGAACAGACAGGTTATTTAGGAACAGTTCCTAAATTTAAAGTGAAATAAGCGTAAGAGCTTCATGAAACGTGAACAGTTCAACTGAATGAAATTTCTGGTTTACAATGGATTATCAAGTTAATATCTCATGTTTGATAACATAGTGCAATCGGAGTTTGATTTTTTGATAACTTTTGAAGGGGCAAAGCCGGCACGTGAATCCTGGATCACGTTTACATTCAAACTTCCTGTGTCGCCATAGATTTCTCTGGTGTTTGTAGAATTTTCCGCATAACAAACAACTGAAACATCCTACCGAAAATTGAAATAATAAATAAATCTGAAAAAATAAAACGATAAGATTTACTTATGTTTTGACCTTGAATAAGAGAGGTTTCTTATTTGATTTCTCAGGTCGATTTAAAAAAATAAATGTCATGGTAAAAATCATGTTTTCTTCATTTTTCACCAAAATTAAGGAAAATGCTGCGGCCAATTTACAATGTCGTATATATTTTTCAAAACAATTCGGCACTCACAATCAAATCGGACAGATGAGTGAAAAAAGCAAGAATAAATTATTTTATTAATAAAATAGGTAGGTACACGAAAATATTTGTTAGAGGAACAAGGTGTTCGTCATGGCACAAAGTTTTACCGATATTGATAATATGAAAGACGATTCTTAAACATTATTTACATACGCTAAACTGGTTCTATTAGGTATGCACTATGTACCTAAGATATCTCTGTCAATAGGTAATAGGTTTTACTATGATATTGTACCTACCAAGAGTACACCCAGTGGGATTGGGAAAACAGTCGTCTGAGAATCATATCGACAGTGTAAATGATATTGCAACAAGAAACTAAAATAATAATGATATCACCGAAGTTTACTGGAAATACTTTACTAGAAATCAGACTTGGGATTACACATTCGGTATTTTCTAGACAGCAGAGCGTAGAAGAGATGTCAAGTAACCCAGAATGATTCAAAAAATATCTTCTGTAGCCAAATATGAAAACGTTGACGGATTCCAATCCAGTCGTAACTCTGATAAATTGTTTATAACCAAGTTTACCAAGTACCCTAACTATTCCAAGCCCTAACAGAAAGTGAACTTTCCCTAGGTAAATAGAGGGTTGGTAAATCATACATTTTCTGAATCAGAGTGAAATGTACAACATAAATATAAGTAATCTATTCATGTTATTCACTTTACCTACCATGAAATGAAGAAATGAAGCTTAGGTAATGTAACAAGGTAGGTAGGTTATCTATCTATACCTAAAAATATTATCAGTCAAGTTTGTTCCTATGGTTGAGAATATATACTGTAGAAACTAAGTAGGTACTAAGGTATTGGTCGAAATGGCAAGTGAACATATTGGGCAATTAACATGTAAAGATAAGAAATATTAGGTATGCACCCGAATATACAGAATGTACCTGCATTAATTTCTTTCCTTTTGAATTTATACAATTTATAAATATTCATCAAATTAATAAAAAATTTAAATTTTAGTAGTATCCAATTGGGGCAAGCGTAGTAGTCTCTTGATGAAATACATCAATCTGAGGAATTGAACTATTTGAAATAACTGCTCAGTGACATCGTTAAAAAAGAAAAAAAAAGAAAAGCCAGCTAATCATCGTTTTTCATTAAATCGCATGATTTTTTTCTCCCTGTTTTTTGAAAACCAAATATTCTAAGGTTCCCGAAAATTGGGCATGGTATATTTTTTATTCGAGCCAAGGCTTCGTTCGTCCAACTCCAATAATACAACTTTGAAAAGAAAATTAAGTTGACGAACCATGATAATTGAACATAGCTGCATCATTTAGGGTTTGATTGATCATTATGATTGTGATAAGGCAGAAATATCGGCTAATATGCGAATACATATATATACTGGTCGTTTAGAGTACAGATTTGTTATCTTTCATTTATTTTTTGGTTGAATGAGAACCGTTACAGTGTGGTAATAAATAACAATATAATGACTTAGGAATACGAATTACGTATACAAATAAGTTCAGTATGAACCAATAGAAACCGACACAAGACAAAAATCACACAAGAAAGTACCTATGATAAATTCATTTCAAAAATCAATCAAATAACGTGCCTATTATTTATTTATCTGGACCCTTCTTTGAATTTTAACAAATCAATCTTGAATTTGGCTTTTGTAAAATAAAACTTAAAGTCGAAATGGTTGTTCGAAAAAAAATCATTTTACCTATAGATACACCAAACATTCATGCAGCATGAGTTGATGAGCGAATTTTCGAAGAATATTTTCAACCGATTTGGTGGGTGATTCTTAAAGGAAATTTCACGCTGATTCCGAATATACCATATTATGTTCCTATGTTTAAGATGGTAATTTACACAAAAAACGCGTTTTAAACGATTTTTTACTCTAAATTTTCAAAATTTGAATCCTTGGATTAGGTACCCCAAAAATTCTGGCCAACGAACAACCTTTCTTTTGATAAGATTGACATTTGGAAATTTTTTCATATGGAAAAGTGTTAAATTTCAGGAATTGTTTTAGAATGGTCTGAAAGGGATTTTCATTAAGTTCATTTTCGCATGGATAGCTGGCTGAATAATATACTAATCACTTACCTACTTAGTGGACTGAACGTATCAATTTGGAATGATTACTACAATAAAACAATTTGATTTTATTTATATACTTTTTTGATTGGAGGGCAAAAGTGTGAGGAAGAAAGGAGAGCAGAATGTTCAGGACCTCAACATGCAGTATAATTTATTACAGACACTTGAATACATACTTAGTACACTAAGATGGATCACAGAGTCCTTCCCGCAACGCTCTGTTTTACAGGTTAGGTAAGCTTTGCTGGGGTTGCAATTTCGAGTCGAGGACTGTAGTCTTACATTATCTTTTAATAAAACTTACAACTATATTGAGACCTGTCCTTCAATTCCTTCCTCTTTCTATAACTTTCAAAACCTGAGGCATTTTTTCAAGAGTTTTCGCAGATAGTATCGATCCGAGATTTTTGGGTTTGGGATCAGTGAAATAGATTCAACTGATGACCATTTAGAGGAAAATGTACTGCCCTAAGTAAACTTCATTAGGTCATTTTAGAAAAGTGGACGTTGATGAGGTGAGATTTCATGGTTGATTTTTGGTGGCTCTTGTATGGACAATGGGGGCATTTGAAGCCAGGTTCCTTGCCGCACTCAAACTTTACGTGTCTGTGGAGTGACCCTTTGCTTCGGTACATTCTGTTACAGTTGGCGCAGTTATATCGTCGATCTCCTGCAAAAAACACAGCAAATATCAGGTGAGTCATAATCGTCAAATTCGAAGAGTAGAAGATACTAAAGAGATCGCCTTTGATGCCTGAAGGAATAATATCATATAATAATATAATAGAATGGGAGGGTGAGAGAGACACACTTGGAACTGATAGGGGTACTGTTGAGAAATGAAAGCATGCAACTTTATCACTCCAATGGGAAAGAGGAACACTCCATAACACTACTAAGAGATTCCTGCAGAAAACATGCACAATTAATAGTACCTACCTACAACTTATGATTCTGCTTAACAGTATCGCCTGACCTCAATAAATTCGGGCCAAGGAGAACGAACAATATTTTTAATTTCTTTGATCTTTTCGGCTGGAATCTTCCCCGATTGTAATGGAATAGGCTGGAGTAACCAATGAGTATAGGAATATCACGAATTATATCCTTCAAATTAAGCTTGAGGAAAGTACACCAACAGAAAGTTGAGAACAGGAACATTTAAAAATATACATTATAATATAATTTAATATCACAATTCGAATGAAGTGAGGGTTCGAAAAACTCACCTTAAATAAACTTGTTTGTGACATTTGATTCTTCAAATGAAAGGGTGTCTTTTAATTGGAGAGAAGGGTTGGAGATCAGATTGGAGCAATGTGGGCGGGGACTAATATGATCAGGGGCGTGGCCTTATTACTGAGCTTATAGGGTTCACCTCACATGATATCCCGATGAGAACACACAACCCTTTGCCCCCACAACCCACTTTCTATTCATGGCAGCAAGGATAGTTTTGGAACCAACGGTTAAACAATTATATGAGGGGTTCATCCATCTTAGATGAATGAATGTAGCTGTGGATCAGGGGAGATGTCATACCATTAGAAACATAACAACAAATTATCAGACTTACCAACGAAGTCAAAAGCAATTTCTGGACATCAAGAATGCAATAAGAGCAACATTACCTATCGTTCCGTTTTCAACCCGACGCCTATTTTTCAGGATTGTCTATTTTGCAATATTTTGACATCAACAATATTCTTACTCATCACACTTTTTACGAAAGTAGGTCTGCTTCAAAAATCGAGTGGTGGATGTGGTACTTGAGGTGAATTTTTTGCTTGGACTTGTGAGGACAGAACTGGAAATGGAACCCGAACGTCTGGTCACACTCGAGGTCCTTGTGGCGCAGAAGGTCGTGGTACGTGGTGCCGCATCTTTCACAGAGATGTGTAGCTGAAGATGATACAGATTTGGCATCTGGAAAAGAAAATTAATTAAAAAAATTGAAACAATTTCGAGGTGGAAAAATGTAGCCCTGGCAGGACTCTCACCGTCTCTTAATAACTAGCGCACCATGCGTGCCATAGGTACAGGGCGCTCGGCTGATTATCGAGGGTGTGGGTTCAAGTCCTACCGGGGCCACAATTTTTCAACGAAAGACTTTTTTTCAATGCACTTATAATATTTTCCGATCAATTGATAATCATCCTTTGGTGCACATACTATTTATTAATATTATAATTACCAATAATTTTGCTCCGATTTGCTCCAGAAATAGAAATAAGTCTTATAATAAGTAATACAATTATTCTCATTAAATTGCAGTGAAATAATTATTATAATAGGTATAACACCGATAATTACCAATCTGCCGAAAGGTAGGTATAATTCATTAAATTGTTACGTGGGTACTTGTCTACATATAGGTGGCTTTCCCAGCGCTGGTGCCCTGCGGTATCTTGTTGGAGCGGAAAAACATACAAGACCAATATTTTTTTGTTGAAATCCAGCTATCAAGTTCATAATTAAATTAAATTAAACAACGAAAATGTTTTAACAGATCAAGCAAGGAAAGGGGTCGCAGTTTTCAATAAAATTACAATCCAAAGAAAAATCACAGAGCTTTTACATTTGAGGGCTCAGGTATGATGGGTAATATTGTAGGTATGTATTATATTAGTCTGTTTTTGCTTCCCTTTAAATGTTTTCAGGCGTTGACAGGCTGCTGCTAATAATTTGCAGCGTTTTTATATGTAAGTTTATTTTTACACATTTTTATATCTGTGTGTGTCACTCCAGACGATATCTGACCGAGGAATCGAGCTAAAAATCCAAACAAAATTCAAAATGTCAATAATATCAAAAGAAAGGATGAGTTTGTTGGCCAGAATTACTCCAAGGGTCCAAATGTTGAAAAGAAAATTTAGAGTCAAGAATCGCTAAAATACGCGTTTTTTGTGAAAATTACCATCTTGAACAGAAGAACATAAATATGGTATATTCGGAATCAGCGTGAAATTTCCTATAAGAACCACCCACCAAATCGGTTAAAATTATTCTTTGAAAATTCGCTCATCAACTCATGCTGCATGAATGGGACTAGCGGTCTAGCGGTCTAACATACTACTATGCGCCGACTGTATACTGTACATACTGAGATAGCAATGAACGTATCAAAGCTCAAAGGCTGATTGGTACTACTCGTAATAAAACGAACTCGTCCAAAATCTCGAGAAGGACATTTATTAGTTTCAATGAATTGCTTGCTCAGGCATTTGTCCTGGAAGAATAATTAATTTAAATAACACCCACATCACGGTCGTGGTAGTTCAGAGGGTAGCAATTATCTCAGAAATAACAGCATCTACGCAATATTTTAATTTCTCACGAGTGGAATATGGTAACAAACGATTCACCTAAAGGATACATTCTTGAGGGGTGGTACGAGCACGATTAACACTAAATTACATTGGATAAGAAGGTACATTCATCACCATCAAATGTTGGAAAATTCCTAAAACACAGTCTGATTTTGAAGATGACACAAATTTGGCACACTTGATCAATAGCGAAAAATAAAAATTTAGGTTCGTAAGATATACCTAACATTCTTCAACCTCAATAATTAATAATAATAAATTATTATTCACATGATTAACTCTATTAACACAGTGATTTTCCTCTTTCTTTTCAGAATTATAATTAAATACAAGATAGGAAATGGCCTACAGGATAGCATTGTTGGACAAACAATAATAATATTTCGAAAGAACAAAACGTTACATTTCATAATCAACACAATTTACCATAAATTCAGTAAGTCATGTTCAATCAGTTGGACGTATGAATTAACGTGTACCAACAACGCTATGATGGAAACGTAAACGTTATAATAAAATCACCAATTGAAAACAAAAATATTATATGGCTACTAGTAGTATAATATCACTTAGTATAGGAAAATGGATCGTCTTCTCTATACGAATAGAATTAAAATATTCTACAACCTACTATACCCTCAATGTTTACCGGTGCTAACATGAAATCGTTGTAAAATAATTACAGGTAGGAAGATACTTACAATATAAGCTAACTAGACGATGTAATTCATATAATTGTTATCCACCTATACTTAGTCTTTATTAGGTAGTCAGTTATAGATACAATTTAACTTATAACATATTTCGTTCACACACATTTAAACTGTTTATTTACTTTTGAGTTACTTACATAGGTACACGTCAGAAAGGTTAATATTAGACATTGCACAGAAGGAACTATAATTGAATGGGTGTCTAGAAGAAGGGCGTACGTTATATTCCCAAATTTTCAGGAGGCGAAAAAACTTTCAAAACTCACTTTTTCCAAAGTTTTCAGTAGGTAAGTTGGTAAAATACGGCCTTCTACGAATAATTTCGCTCACTTTTTCACTACTTACAGGATCCCTTCTGGGTGGTGCTGTTGGGGTATTTTACTCTTGAGCCAGAAATTTACACTCTTCATTTGAGATGCATACCTACCTCTAACAGGGTATCATTATTGTTATACGTACCTACAATATAAAATCAAAATACCTGAAATACGAAGTAAAATTTGATTTTTCTGCAGGAAATGAAACAAAATGCAGAAGAAGTCATAAAAATAGTCAGAATATAGTTCTATTATTTTACCAATCTTTTTCAAAACTGGAAAGGAACAGCCATGACTTGAATCACGATAAAAATGATAAGGTTACTGCGCGCCGGCCTGCTATCTGATAACATACCCCCTTTATTTCTCTGTATTTCCAACACGAGTCTCTTCTCTTTGACTGCATTTTACTGCAATCTACCGGTGGTTGACGATACTAAAACCACTTCCTTCTCTTTTTTCAGTTAACATAGGCCATTATTAGTGAGAAAAAAATCGAAATTTTTAACAAACACCCTTCTTCTAGACACCCATTCAATAATTGAAGACAATTTATTGTCTTCAATTTTCAAGTACAAAAGTCAAGAGGATTTTAAATTATGCGCAAACGAAAGGTTTCAGGAACATAATGTAGTGAATGAAAAGATAGAAGGTATGTACCTCTCGAAAATGTCATATCATACGCTTTACCCGCTAAAATACTGTACTTAACTTCATTTTGTGTGTTTGAAATTTTCTATAATTCAACCAGGGGATTGAAGATCCCACAGCATACCTACTACAATGTTCAAAAATTACAAAAAACGGAATCGTGCAGCATCAGTTGATAAATCGAAACAAGAAGAGTACTTAATTAATTTACCTAATAGTTGGCATAATGAAATATTTAAAAATATCGTCGGACGTTAAACAAGTTGGAAATGAAAAGTTAGCTAGTAAAAATAAATAGATAAACGTCGGACCAAATATTCCAGATTTAAAATAATAATACCTGCACAATCAACCTGTATAATTCACCTGTGTACCATTTTTTGAGAATAACAGCAAATGTCAAAAAAATTCCAAAGGAGAATTTTTTTTAAATGGTAAAATAGAGTGGAATATGGACGGAATGAGCAACAGTTCATTACTTCAATTGTTCCTCACTTTCATAAGGCTTCAAACAAACTTCAAACAATCTACTGACAGAAAGTTCATTCAAACACGATTTTAAAAGTTTCCGATGAAATTGAATACTTACATTACCTACACTTACATAAAATCAAGTACAGGTTTATCTTTTTTGTACATATATAGCTTACATTATAGTGTACAATATTACCCTAAGTCTTCATAAAGGTATTTTGGCACATTAAGCAACATTGTTTCAGTTACAATAATCAACCAGCATTATGTGCAAAATATCAGGTTGTTACTTCTTTCAAAGTCTGACATCACCTTTTGGTTACAATATTATTCAGGGAGAGAGAGAGAGAGAGAGA
>JAEMON010000016.1:9499202-9511279 GCA_030264115.1 Lygus lineolaris
AAAAAAGTTGAAATGGACTGTAAAAACTGTATTTTTTCAAAACAAACTAGAATAAGACCAATAATATGGAGAAAAATATGTCTTAACTATAATAAAACAATCGGTATGATCTTGAAAAATCATTCCTTCAAACCATGACCACAGCTAATTGTACGACAAAGGAAACATTTAAAGATACCTACGATAAATGGAACAAGACATTTTAATTTCGTAAAGGAAGATAACGACAATAGGTGATAAGACCAGGATATACATATTATACATATATCATAATAATTTGGTCTTGAGTCAGTCTCAATTTCATAAATTGGGCAATAAAATCATATCATACCCTTAACAGTTTCAACGATTTTTAAGTTAGGTAGTTATTTTATTTTGGTTTACAAGGAAAAGGACTTACGTCGCATCTATGATATTTATACTCTACGAAGCGTAAGCTTCATGCATGTGCATTTTCATAAATATGCAGTACACATCGTTCTTAACGATAATGAAGTTTTACCATTATTAAAAATTATATCATCTTAATTAAACAACAGTTTTTTTTATTCAGTACGGACTTATTAAGTAGGCAACAACTAACATGACCTAAGTACAATAATTATTCGAAACACAAAATATGCATATTTTTTCTAGCAAATGACACGGAACAAAATTTAAAATGATCATGAACTATTGGCTGGATTCACCAGGTATTACGTTACCTACTTATCCCATCCAGGATTTGGTATTCAAAATTTTACATCAGTGGAATAATTCCTCCCTATGAATATATACACCCCCAAAAAATAATAACGAAATTAAGAAAACAATACCTACTTACAAAATTACAAGGTAAGGTGAATACATAAATATGTTCAAATCGTGTAATAGATTTGACCTAGTGACCTTCACTAGGTTTAAAACGAAAAAGTATCGATAGTTGAATGTTTAATGGTTTACAAAAATTATGGAACCGTGTATCTAACAAAGTTTTATATACAATTTCTGATGTATGTACACTTAATTTACATAATAGCGGAAAATAAACAGAAAATCAACTCCTAACTCAACAAAACATTAAAATTTTTCCACAAAATTAACTACAGGTAGTATACGTAAAATTCGTTGATTTTGGTTTTCATGAGGAATATATAATAGGAGTACCTGATGATTAAAAAACCTACTTACATTACAATGGACAAGGAAAACAAATTAATAAAAATCTTAGGAAATTATTACCAACTAAAAAATTAATGTATTTTGATTGAAAGTAAGAATATAACTATCTAAAAAGACCAAGATAAGACGCTCTCGATGGTTAACACAGATATCCTCGAAGGAATTCAAATTCACGAGGTAAATATGCAGGTAAAAGGCGACAGCTGGCGGTACAATTCAATCAAAAGAACAAAAAATACTTTCCAACTGACGGACAATGTGGAACATTTTTTATGTGACATGAAAAGAGAGTTGACAAGGTATGATTGAAGGTGAAATAAATAAAGTTGGATTAAAAATCGGCACACTGGCATTTCAAAAAATGCAGTTGACTAACCCATAAGCTGAGAGCTAACTATAGTAACCAACAGGACAGTTCGCGATCTTGGTTTGACGTTATTTCATCCAACAGAAATTAGCTCATTTTTATGTATGACTGAAAAAACAGGATACCTACTCTCTCATCGAATCATCTTATAAATTGAAACTTGATTATTTTATAAACATAAGTGAGTGAGTCAAATGATGTCCTTTATTTTTTGTTCATTAATTAAAAAGGTAAAAATACCAACAACAACAACATAATAACGCGTGTAAATAATTACATGGGAGTAACGTAGTTTAAAAATGAAAGTTAGGAGGCCTAACAACTCACTAGCTGGTGCCCAGTGACTCCAAGGTGCCCTCAAAAATTCGAACGTTAACCCAATGCACTCTTCATTGACTGTTTATGCAGTTTGTATTTTTAGTCATAAATACAATTATTTTTAAATTTGTGGGTCATTAATCGACCATCAAATAATTCGTAGTTACGTAAAGAGCTGTCTCGATTCTTGAAGATGGATATAAATAAAACGTCAGCCAAGTTGGATGGGATGGGCAGTCTACCTTCTCCACTTTTGTAGCACGGATTTATAGAACTAATAGGTGAAAATTTTGCCGAAATTAGTAGAATAGATCCGGAGTCATACCTATGACAACAACAACTTCCAGGATTGCGCTTGCGCAGTAGATATTATTGAACCAATCGCGACGATATTGATAGGTCAGGGGGGTTGATAGGTCTTAGAGTCAGCCACAAACTACCATCCGAATTTGAGCGGATTTGATCCATAGGAGCTGATAAACCAGAGTTTTAGGAAATTCACGTTTCGCATCGCACACGCTACTAGTGGTCTGAAATTGATAGGAGACCGTCAAGGGGTTTACTCGCAGAATCCCTGAAAATTTAATCTAAATTGGACAATAATTTCGTAGTTTTGCATTGGACAAGGGATAGACCACAGACAGACAGACGCAGAACCAAAGTTTGAAAAATGTTCAGGAAGCTCGGAAATGGAGGAAAAAAAAACAAGTGGAAATTCTGATTTTGGGGATCATAATTTTTTTGGCGCATTTTTGAAGATATACCTATATGTATGTGTCATTCCAGACGATATCCGGCCGAGGAATAGAGCTAAAAATCCGGAAATTTTTTCAAAATGTTAATAATATCAAAAGAAATGATGAGTTTGTTGGCCAACATTTTTTGAATACTCCAAGGGGTCGAAGTTTTGAAAATTTAGAGTCAAAAATCGCTTTTAAAAAACGTGTTTTTCGAAGTTTTGGGAGTGAATTTCCTCCTTAACATATGAACATACGGTATATTCAGAATCAGCGTGAAATGTCCTATAAGAATCACCCACCAAATAGGTTAAAGTTATTCTTTGAAAATTCGCTCATCAATTCATGCTGCATGAATGGAACTTTTTTTCTACTTCTTGCACGAATACATAGCTTCCTACTTTCGGTAGTGTTGAAGAAAAATGTTAAACTTCAGGATTTTTGTTCACATTATTGCGAAAATAACGGATTTGCACGGTGAAACTCTTCAAAAATTAGCCTTAAAACATTTTTTGGTCGATTGGAATAGCTCCATTTTCTTCGAAAATTTGCTACAATAATCGCTAATTACTGAACATCATAAATCATTAGCTGCATTCCGGTGGAAATTCATTGGTTACCATAGGGCATCCTTGGAAGGCAGCCTGGCCTTACCTAAGGGCCACTCAAGTTATAGGTTGAGTTTTAAAATAGGTAGGCCCTTTATTCTCTCTTGTGGCCAAATAACGAAGACGATTTTACTTGGAATGGTTGTTTGTTGTACAAACATTTACTAATAAAAAATACACTACATTTTAAAGTAGATGACGGATCCGTCGTAAAAAGGTCACGAATTGGCGTACTCTGACTCCGGGTGGCGGTTGATGATATGAGATACCAAATTTGATTTATATCTCGTGATATGCGGGCAATGTGGGCACCTCATCCTCGGCTCTTTCCCGCACTCCATCCTCTGGTGACGACGAACGCTGTCCTTGGACATGTAGCCCTTGTTGCAAATCGGGCAGGCGAACGGTTTCTGGTCTGGAACGGACGAGATGAAACAAGAACATTATTGTGACCAAAAGGCCTAACGAAAAGAAAACTAGAGACTGATCCATAGGGTAGGTAAAAAACACAGAGAAAGACGTGCTGGGGTCACAGGAGTTAGTTTGGGGAATAGCAATGCAATACTTTACTGTCCCAAGAATAGTAGGAAGGACCAATTCAAAAGAATCCTGAGTTAGTCGACAATTTCCAACCCCCTACGTCAATAAACAATAATGCTGCTGAACTCAAAAGAAATTTTCCAGCCAATTCAAAGTTTATTGAAAATATGCTGATTGAAAAGTTTTTTAACCACGGTTTGTATTCGTCCCAGACTCCGTGGACCCATATCAACACCTAAAATACAACATGTTTGACAAAAACGTCTTTCGAAGCGAAAGCGAATTTTCAAAGAAAATGAAGCTATTGCAATAGCTTCAAAATTTTTGAAATGCAAATTTTTAATAATTTTCTTCGTGGAAATCCCATTCAGACCATTCTAAAAACGATTCCTGAAATTTAGCATTTTTTCATATGTATATATTTATATATAAATATATTTATATATGTGTGTCACTCCAGACGATATCTGACCGAGGAATCGAGACAAAAATAAAAAAAAAATTTGAAATGTCAATAATATCAAAAGTAAGGATGAGTTCGTTAGCCAGAATTTTCGGAGTACTCCAAGAGGTCAAATTTTGAAAATTTAGTTTCAAAAAACGCTAAAAAGTGTTTTTTGAGGTTTTTGGTGTGAATTTCCATCTTAAACATAGGAACTATGGTATATTCGGAATCAGCGTGAAATTTCCTGTAAGAATCACCCACCAAATCGGCTAAAATTATTCTTTGAAAATTCGCTCATCAACTCATGCTGCATGAATGGAACTTTTTTAAATAAAAATCTCGAAAATAAACGTTGGCTTGAAAAGTTGTTTGTGTTAGTTTAGGGTAGTGGGAACATGGTGGTACTGCATTTGCCAAAGATAATATCTTAATACAAACCCTTTCAATAACTATGAGCGTGAAAGTAGTTTTGGCGGTATTCATTGATGTTATAAACCTACCAATAGCAACTCCTTTGCAGTCTTTCTTCTGCTGCCCAACAACTTGCAAAACTTGCATTTTGATTTGTTATGAAACTGATTCGCTTGTTTTCTTCAAGCACATAGCTAATTCACTTGAATTTCAACCATATTTTGTAGAGGCATATTGAATTAGTACAAATATCGAGATAGTATAATAAGAGTCCAATGGCAAAAAATGCAGCAAATTACTTCTTTTGTTTCAAAATTATCAACGTTTAGAAAATTGTGAGAAGATAGAAAATCACATTGTAATATTGAAAATTTAAAACAGATACAACCACAAAAACCCCGTTCTTTCAAACCACCCAAGAACAACTAGTCGAATGCAAGAGAGTACCTAGACTGTAAGAAGACACCTATTCTACGTTGATAAGTACCTATCTGTCTCGAATAAGTGGGTACCCATCAACCTATCTCAGTTTAGTATCAATAAGTATCGGAAAATATGAGGATAGTAATATATATACAATTTTCCCCAAAAGCAATTAGGAACCGAAAATACAGGATTAAACAGTGCAGAAGACAGTGTTGATCTACGCAATGATACATAGATCCCAGACTGAGAAATAGTTGAAGGAAATAAAATGCATAAAAATGAAAATAAATACCTTCCACCCATTGTGAACACGCTGGAAATCACAACACCAGAAAACAACAACCATTTATGTACAATTTATTTCATATTTTACAACGATAATCAATAAAATATATCCATACAATGATCCGGCTAGACCAATTTTATTTAACATGAATTTTTGTTGCTTTGTGATGGTGAAAATGAGGAACTTCCATGGAAGTTCACCTTATCATTGAATGTAACACACCCTTCGCCCCAAACCCCTCTCAATGCCAATTTTCAGTTCGAAATTCGATTCAGACATTAAAACGTGCATATATATCCGTATAATTTCAATGGACAACTTTGCTCACTGAATACCCCCCGCGGAGCCTTTTTTGTTTTTTGTTTTTTGGAAAGCTTCCACCCCCATTTTCGGAACCATTCTTTCAGATGATACATTCGAAAGTATATACCCATCTTTCAGTAGATACCTACGAAAAATAACCGTGCAAGTTTGGGACTAGGGTCAATCTCTCGTATCGAAACAGGACCAGTTTTTGAGTTTCAAATACTCGTAATTAAATAGGAATCACAAAGGAAGATGTTAGTGACATACCGTACCAATACCAAATACAGTTCATTAAATTATAGGTTACGCGTGTAACATGGGATCATCAAAATAATAACAACTAGAATATTCTCATAAATACATCAAATTGCTATTTGTTGTAAAATAAAAACATACAAATGATTTTATTGTTTTCCTAAAATTTGATCGATTTAAACTAAAATTCAGGAACGGCGGAGGAAATATTGTTATCATAAATCCGTTGGTAACTACTGATTTTGAATTGAAATGCAGTAGAAGTTTTATCAATTAGCAGAAGATATAAATCTTCTTCTCTTCTTAATTGAAAAACATTTAATCATGGATATGTTTTTGGGGCACTGAATTATATATACATACATTGCCAACTACCTACCACCGATCCCCTATGCCTGCTTCACTTTGCTTTTAGGTAGGTACTACTTGACTCATCCTTTCTTTTGATATTATTGACATTAAAAAAAATTTTTTTTTGGATTTTTTATCTCGATCCCTCGGGCAGATATCGTCTAGAGTGACACATATATATATGTATAAATATATACATAAATATAAAACAAATTTAAATTTCAGGAATCGTTTTAGAATGGTCTGAAACGGATTTCGAAGAAAATTGTCAAAAATTTGCATTACAAAAATTTTGAAGCCACTGCAATAGCTTCTTTTTCTTCGAAAATTCGCTAAAATTGGGTGACGCGTTAAAATTTTAAATCATTGGTTCAAATGTATACCTATTCTTCAAGATTAGACGGTTGGTAGGCCTTTGGGTATCGTGTTCCCACTAAGGCCCATCCCCAGGTTGGAGTATCCAGCAGAGGAAAAATTCTTAGTACTTAAGTAGGAATCAAGGAATATCCGTTCCAAGTTCTGTGGAAGAAAATCTTCTGCTGCTTTTCGAATTTTCCGAGAAGAATACCTTCCGTGTGCGATTCCAATCCCAGGAATCCCATTGAGGCGGGAGAGGCACATTTCTGAGAAGGTTATTAAACTTTATTTCCATCCACATGAACTTGCGACTTTGAAAAACACTTCACTCTTCACCTCACTAGGCAAATTGGAAAAAATGTAGGTAGCGAGCGCTGTTTTGGGAACTTTCAGGAACAGAGAATAGCAGGGTTAGACAAATTCAGCCATTTAAATGCACTGTATGAGGAACTTTTGATTTTTTCGTCACGGGTTTTAGCGACAATTTTTGATTTTTTCTGCCAAACCAAATTTTGAGTTTATGTGCCAAAGCAAAAACGTGAAAATATAAAAATCACATAACGCAAATTTTCACCTGACCCCAAAAACATATCCATGTTAAAACGAACAAAATGAAGAACCGATCATACCTAAATGCATCTACCTACTTTCTATGTAGGTACCAACTTTCGTTCCGTACCGACGTGCGATGAAGGATAACAAACTTCGGCCCATAATTCAGAAATAAAAGAAAAATGTAACAGTTTCACCCTAGTAAAGATTCTATGTAAAGGGAAGAAATTAATTTAATTATTGATTCAGCAACAGTCTCAATTTCAAATGGTCAAAAAAAGGCTCATTCAAACAACTCAGATAAATCTAAAATTGACTTCAAGCCTTCTGTTTGGGTAACAAAATATATAATAACACTCAAATCTTCCTTATTGTTCTATTATTGCACTTGGAGCAGCTTAATATTAATAAATATCAAATTTCATAAAAACTGGGCTCAAGAAGAAAAAAATAACTCTTCAATGACTAAACATTTTGATTCAAGGAGTCTAGAGTAACCAACTAATTTATTTTAATCATAAACGCAATAAGTCGGTACATTTTTAGAAGTATACTTAGTACCATCATTATTTTGATATTTGCAATCATCGAGTTCTGGTGAGTATCTAACTAATAGATAACCAAAATACCAAACGAAAAAAAATACGAGGTGTAGATGATCATAGTTAACCAATTATGTAATAATATTATTAAAATAGGCTTTAAGTACGTGTCTACATAAATAGAGGGAGGGAGAAGTAGTGACTGAAATGTTCACAGTTGTTCATGATACAAAAAATGGCACCATACCTTTTTATAGGATTCAAACAGAAAAGTAGAGTCAATGCCATCGGAACTAAGTATGGTTCTGTCTTGACAATTTAAATTAATATATTTTGTTATAGTATTTAAATTATATCTAAGGTTTTTGATTCGAACGTCCGAGGGTTTACGAATGCCCACGGGAATGTAGCATGCGTTTTTGAGCTATCTCAATGCGTTTTATCTCACTTTCATCTAACAACTGTTGGTCGGTCGGCTGGTATTGAATGGGTTAGGGCGGTGGAGATTGAAACTCAAGTAAGCTGATCTTGCACATGTCTACACCTAGGCCTCGGTTGGGGACAGGCAACCATGGAGCCTGATCAACCTCATACGGTAGGAAATAAAGCGAACAAACAAACACTGGCCAAGCTGACCGCCCAGAAGTCCTTCACGTCATAGTTGCAATTCAATGAACTTTGGCCAGCAGTATAGGTAGCTGATGTTGGATATTACCAGGATATAAAGAGAGAATTTACATAGTAAAAAAGTTCCAAATTCACCCACATGGTATTGATTCCAACTTCTCTAAAGCATCCGTGTAGTGTTTGCCTCTAAAAGCCTAGCCAAAGAACGACAATTTGGGTTACTGGCCTTTGGGTTGATGAGGATCTATGCGTCAAGCACTCAGTAGGTATTACTGCTCAAACGAGACCACCTAAGTCGAGTATTTAGACATACACGATTTTCGCCCTTGGGAGTCAGGAATATGGTTTGCTGGACAGGCAATAACTAGGTGACTACCTAGTCAGGAAATATTATCTCTCATACGCCCATTTCGTTAGTTTTTTAGATCCAGTTTCATTCCACTAAACACATCAAACGGTCAGCAGAATGCGGAGGTACCTGCTGAGTAAGGTGAAAGTTTGCTGCTGAAGAGCTCCGGAGTTTGGAAAAAAAACCAAATGCAACCAGAAGGTATAATTTACCTAAAGTTTGATCGGAGAACAGTTATCTAGTTTCGGATTAGTCAGGATCTTCAGTGTTGTTGCTCATATGATCGATCAACTGATGTACTTAAGTACTTACATCATTTTCACCTTGGAGATTCAAGGAATGAGGCATATTTCACAGCTAATAACTTGGGTAACTCAAGTCAGTAACTTATAGTCAGGAAATGTTATCTGTTATTGACATGTTTTCATCACTTGGAGATCTTCATACAACTAAACTCTCGCAAACTGGTCAGCAGGATGCGGTGGCGATGCTGTAGTGACTGCTACGAATACACTGCTACTTTGAGTTTTGAATACATTGTCAAAAGTTCCATGTTCACCCAGAAGGTATCGACTCCGTGGAGCATTCATAAAGTATAATTGATCATACGGTACTAATTATTCAAGTCTTATGATACTTATATACATCACTCAAATATATCACTTATTCACTATTCTAACCTTGCAGATCAGGCTGAGGCATATTGCACAGCTAATAACTTAGGTAACTATATCGTCAGGAAATGTTTATCTCTCTTAGGCCCGTATTCGTCACTAATTCGGAGATCCAACTTCATTCAACTAAAACTCATATTTTCTACACCAAATGGTCAGCAGGATGCGGTGGTACTATGTACTGAGCTGGTAAGGTGACTGCAGTTGGACTGCGATTGTGCCTCCCTCGAATGTGAGTTTTGAGGTTTGAGCGCTGTTTGGAACGGAAGGGACAGAAAGGACACTGGAACTTGGGCTCCTGGCCGCATTCGTTCCTCTGATGCTGCAAGAGGTTCCCCTTGTACTTGTAGCTGCGCCCGCAGGCGTCGCAGGTGTGGTTTTTGCTTTCCCGGTAGAGGCTGACTTCGCTTAAAGAGCCGAGCATTTCTCGTGCACTGTCAGGAAAATGACCACCTGTGAACACCGAATGATATCAAGTCAATAAAATGTCGTCGAAGTCTTATCAAATAGGACGGGACACAGTGGCGACATTTCTTGAACTATTTTCAAAGATAAGGAAGGAAGGATAGTTCCTTAATACACCTATTCTTTGAGATTTGCTATCGGCTTTCGAAAACTTTCCTTTAGATTGGTTCTGAACATCACCTTAACGTCGTTCTTCTCGTTTTGAACATTGATGTTTTAAAAATAAATAATATTCGTTGAGGAGCCGCAGAAGTGGCACACATGCCTAAGAAACAGTTGATACAAATAAAGTAGTAGGCGTCAAGCCAACAAATATCTTTTTTTTTAAATTCCCATCTCGAAGGTTGGCTATTATATTATAACACGCACCCATTCAATTACGACGACGTTGATGCTGGAGCAAGAGAATAAGTTCTTGAGCTTCATTCTAGGGATTTAATTCATCAAAATTAGTTAAAAACCGTTGTTTTTAGCAGTTATGACGTGAGTGGTACAAGGATTTTGATGAAACTCATAGGAATCACTCTTTTCAAACACTTTTCAACTTCCAAGACCCCTAATCCCCAGCAGTATGATGTGAAGGTCGTAAAATGAAGGTCGTAGATAAAGTATACAGAAAAAATCACATTTTCACCATCCTTACATAGCTCGAAGAAAATAAAATCGCTCCTACCTATCATCCTATTATAACTTCTCGCTAGCAGCACAACTATTCAATCAAAATTGATAATTCACTAAAGAACCAAGAAGTAATTTCCTATTCATTGATTTATAACCAAGGAAAGTCACCAATACGACAAAAATATAATTTTTTGAAAGTTAACAAAACGATGAAGGCTTTTATAGTGGCAGTAGGTTTTTTGGACATCGTGTAACACCTCTGGACCTTTCCGCTGTCCAGAATTTGTTTGAAAAGTTTCTAATCTCGAAAAAAATAGAAACAAATATTAATGATATTGGCAAGAAAAGCAAAGTAGACGAAGTCATTATGTAGATCTCAATCACTTACCTACATTTATTGGTGCATAGATTATTGGACAATTTGAAGCAAAAGAATGAACTTTGTTTCTAAGAAATTAAAATCAAAACTTTGTATACTTAGAAAAATTAAATCGGAATACTAGGTTGAATTTGGAATCCAAGCCCTACCTATTTTGTCGAAACAAGCACCCCGAAAATGACAGTTTCTCCGTGGAAGTTTAGGATTATTGAAACTCAGTTAATAAGATTTACCAGATGAATTCATAAACATTGTATTAACGTATTACAGAGGTTTGATTGGACACATCGAATGATCGATAGAACATAGAAAAAAGAAATGTTCGTCTATAAAAAATAATGAGGTTTTTTTCGAATTTCGATTTTTCTTAATTTTAAGCGAGGAGAGTATGGAGGAATCTTGCGGAAGGATGTACATATATCACAAACATGTACTGGTAAATTTCGGAAATAGAATCGTTTTCAATATTTGGTATGTATAATATCTTTGAATTGAATTCTTAGAAGAAGATAATGACTAGAATTCCGAGCTAGAAAGAATCATACGATACAATATCACAGCACACTAAACAAAAACACATTTTTAACATCTGTCTGCCAAGTGCGCAGGCCTTATAACCACCTCACTAGACCAATCTTCCAAGGTACGAGAGTTTCGTTTCATTTATAAGTACAGACAAAACGTTTTTACTTGAAGTCTGGTACTCAACTGCTCAAAACATGATGAGCAATTCGAAAATCAAAAGTATCAGCCATGAACTTGTTCCATGTTTGCTGATTGTTGCTGTGAGGAAAAATGTTCATTAAGACGAACATTTTGACTGATGCTGCCTGGCAAGGTCAAGGACTACGTTATGTCTGAAAAACATGTGGCGCCTGAAGGTATCAGGACGGTGGCATCGGTAGTGGCATAAGTCGCACTTTTGGCCGGGCGCTTGCCCGCACTCGTACTTCAGGTGTTTCGTGAGGCTTGTGGAGTGCTTGTAGGTTCTTTGGCAATTGGCGCATTGAAGTCCTGGAATTCGAGCCATAAAGAGATAACAATAAGAAAATATGAGACGGGCTGTTTTTGTTCCAAGCAGAGTAGGTTCGAATGATCACAGTAATAATGCGCCAATAGTATGTATGCACTTTGAATTAATTCTATAAAAATTCTTAATGTTTGAACATAACATACGCAAGGAATATATTATGTACCTACCATTTGCGCACTATTTCTAAGCTCTCTTCAGAAATCCTCTTTTCACAATTTTTTCATAATTCTACTTATTTTTCACACTGCAGAGGCATGGTAGGTACCC
>JAEMON010000016.1:9552760-9564729 GCA_030264115.1 Lygus lineolaris
GTCGCTAGCGACCCAGGCGCTATCTGTTGAGAGCTCGGACGTCCCGTCACAAATTACTATGACAATTATTGTTAAAAGAACTATGCAATAAGTAAGGAAATTCGTAGAGTTGCTAGATGATTTATGAATTTTATGCTCTGACAGACGGAATCGCTGTTGTACTTATTTCTAACTGGAAATTAAAAATCAATTGCAATTATTAGAGCTCATCATGTTATTGCCGATACCCGACTCCACCCTAAGACCTTCAACTTGTTATCAATATGATGCAGTCATACTGAGGAATGGGATAAACAAATCAAAGTCACTCGTACGAAACCATTTTTATTTATAAGAAGATAATAATTACTACCACTCTACAAACAACTGCACAAAATGAACAAAACTGCAGAATGCAAAAAAACAGCAAGCAAACATAGTGATGTATGTCAATGAAACAAGAATAAGCACCCCACAAAATATATGAGTTGATGGAAACACTTTGTTCAACATCGATTCTCAGAGCTGGATTTTCAGTAAACTTATAATAATTGAGACAAGTCAATAATATGTAACAATTTGAACTACAGTTGAAGTATAACCACATAGCGCAATTCATTCATCGGTATCGAGGTGAAATATTTTACTAAATATTTGTGTATTAAAAGGCCGCAGATGAAACCAGCAAGAAATACATTCAAGTGGGCAAATAAAAGTATTTTAATTACATATTTTAACATTCCTAATTCTCTCCTTTAACTGAGAAAAATCAACTCGTAACCAATCATCAAGAATATTAACTCAACAATGATACACAACTCGAACAACCGAACGATTAAACGCAAATCATAATAATTTATTACGAGTTTAATAATGAGGGAAAGTCATGTACCTCGGGACTTCACTTAGGTAGATCAGATTGAAAGGATACGAGAAAAATTTAATTTCTGGCGGCATTTACCTTAACACTGTTTCAGCAACTTGTTTCTTTTTAGCTCTTTTGGAAAAAGAGCTTTGTCGTTGGTGAAGACCTAATAGGTAATCCAATTTTGCTCACATCTAGAGGGCAGTTTGGGATATGCTGTATATAAAGACCGTTCAAAATCAATGTATAACTAGTTTTCGTTGATTTTGAATAATAAAGACCGTTTTTATTATTCATTTCTGCCTAGAATTAACCATCCACTTGAACTTCGGTGATGAGTAACGCTTTCACATTCCCCCGACATCCAACGACTATTGCCATTTTTTCATTCAACAAATTTCAATTTATGCTTTTAACTCAATTATGAAAGTCTGAATCCCGCGGGTGAAATTATTTCGC
Organism: Lygus lineolaris; assembly: GCA_030264115.1. NCBI lineage: Eukaryota > Metazoa > Arthropoda > Insecta > Hemiptera > Miridae > Lygus > Lygus lineolaris. Next base: position 9,554,064 of record JAEMON010000016.1, read on the forward strand.
CGTCCTCACAAACAGAGGTATTGTCCATTGTGATGGTAGTATACCGATTTATAGGCTAGCCGATCAAAAATATGACTTTCAAAACCATTATCCAGACATGAAACAGTAATAACTCGATCATCATTTCTACAGATTTCTCAACAACTGAGTTTAGCAATGAATGCAAGTTAAAATTATGGAGTATGAAAAAAAATATATTCATTTCCTTTTTAGTAGCCGACGACAGAGAAGGAAGCCCTCTCTCAATATGGTGTATCGAGGGCGACCTTTTTGGCCGTCGTAATTGATGGGATCATGGGAACAAAAAATGTATTTGTGCGAAAAATTGAAAAATTCCACTTGCTTTTTACGTTTCAGAGCTTTCTGAACAATTTTGATTCCGTGTGTGGTAAATTCCTTGTCCCAGGCAAAACTATGTAATGTGATGATTCGAATTTGATGAAATGTCCAAGGATTGTGCGAGTTAGCCCCGTGACGGTACCCTGTGAATTGCATTGCCATCGGACTATAAGTAGCGCGAGCACATGCGCAAACGTGATTGCCCTGAAACCCCGGTACCTATCTCAGTTCCTGATTGACCCATTTCGCTCAAATTTGGAGGGTAGTAAAAGCTACTGCGCAAGCGCCAACTTGAAATTTGTTGTCATCGGCGTAGCTCGGGAACTACTATACCCATGTCGGCGAAGTTTTCAGGGATTACTCAAGTTAGACCCAAGAGGGTCCCCTATGAATTCCATCGCCATCGAACCACAAGTGCTCATGCGCAAATGTGAATTTCCTGAAACCACAATTTCTCAGTTCCTAATGGAACCGATTTCGCTGAAATTCGGTGTGTCTGGGCTGACAATTACCTTATAATTCCGAAACGATTCTATCAGTAACACCTACTGCTCATGCGCAATTTTGAAATGTTTCATAGCCATAACTCTGGAACTACTCGAATAATGTCGGTGAATTTCTCAGGGGTTGTCCGGGGTAACCCCTAGACAGTCCCCTATTAATTTGATAGCCATCGGACCACTAGTATCGTGTACGCATGCGCAAACGTGAATTTCCTGAAACTACGATATCTCAGTTCCTAATTGACCGATTCCGCTCAAACTCGGTGGGTAGTTGGGGGCTGACTCAAGACCTTTGAGTACGAAAAAATGTATTTCTCACTTAAAAAAACTTTCTTGCTGTCGCGTTAAAATTACTGGTAGTTTAACGCACTTCATTTATTCAAGTTTAAAATTAGTTTAGTTCAAGCAATTTATCAACCTTTCTCAATCAGCCCTGTTTGTAACTTGTGATTGGGACGTTAAATATGAATATGAAACATTTAATTAAGCAAACTAAGAGTCATCTGAAAAATTTGATAAGATTTGAAAAGTTTGAGCCCATGTACCTGCCTATCTATTTGGATTCTAGGAGATAAGTTACAAAAAGATGTCCCAAGGTAAAAATATTTCCCCTACATCTTGGTGTGAATGAACTCAATTAAGTTGTGTTCCAATACTAAAATTGAACGAGGAAAGGACGTCCATTTTTGTTTTCCTTTAAAATTGTAGGTCTAGAGGGGAGCTTTTCAAAAAGGTGCAATATGATGGGTCGGAAATCAACAAAAGAGGGCGAAAAAGAGAAAAGAAAAATCGTGAGAGTCATCTAGTCTATGAAGTATTATTGCCTTCTCGAGCCTCACATGGGAACCGCGTTCCAGCAAAACTACTCGAATTTTGGGGATGAAAATTGGGATACAGGGGTTTTGGAGGGTGCTGAATCCGAATCTGAGGTCAACAATAGCAAATTCCGACCCGTATCCATTCCCCATTTAACACAATGTACTTATAATTCCCTTTGGGGCAACGGTATTCTATGTATCCACTCGCGGTTCTCTAAGGTGCCGTTAATTGGTACTTATTACTAAAAAAATATCGATTTATTTGAGTAACCTTTCGGCATTTAAAGTCAATTTAACAATTAGTATTCATCACGTTTTGTATTATCACTTTACTTGACAAATTGCTCTCTCCCTGAGAAAATGTGGTCTCTCGGAGGGAATCGAACCCAGGCCTCCAGGGGCGAACGACCTCCGAGCGTCGCTAATACTAAACTTGGGTCCATCTCTTTTTCTTTCAAACTACACACATGAATGCAGTATCATCGACGATGTTGCAAAACATGTCGACTCTCCTCCAAGTTTTCCGTTCCGGTGATGACGAGCGAATGGCCTTTCCCGACTGTCCGGAGTCCTGCGGGGCAGTTGCCAGTCCTGCACTTCCATTTCTCTTCTCCCGTCGAAGACATCATTTTGTTCCTCACAAATTCGGCTCCTGTGGAAACGTCGAATAAAATTTGACTCAAAAACAGATTAACCCTGAAATCCAGTTATGAGACATTTTGACCACGTAACACATTAAAGTGGTACCGGCGGGGTATTTAAACAACATGCTTTAGCCATGACTTTAACGGTCGAAAACGTAAAGAAAAAATGTCACAAAAATGTGACTCAAAGTTTTCTGATGATTTTCACGTACAACCAATCGTTGCTAGGGAAATATAACTTCCTCATTTTCAATCCCACAAAAATCGTTCACCACTCGTTGGAAAGCTCTGAATTTCTTACACAACACACCACATCTCATCCTGCCAATTTCCCCTTCTTCCACATCCTTAACAGGACTACTCTTACGTAGGTAAACAATTTTTTTTCAACTTTTTTCAGCCTATAATTTACCAATTGTATTTCTGTTTTCGTATTTCATCTCTTTTCAAATACGACGGAGAACTATCCAAATTATAAGTTTTGAATGTCATTAGCCGACGGCTATTCAGAATCGACTAATAAAAAGAATAGGACCGAAAAACTTCTCGATGATAAAATGTTTATGGGAACGGGTGAAGGGGAGGTTTTCCCTTTTTTCAGGTTTGTTCCAACTAAAAATGAGCAATTTCCACCCTCCGCTGTTTGCACCAAAAGTGGGGAAGTTGCAGAAGGTTCTAAAGTGTTCACCCAACTTCGCCCATCCTCCTTCGCATGGGCAAGAATGTGCGTTTATGATCTGCACAGTCAGTTGGAACAGAATTCAAGTTCTTATCAGTTGCACATAAAAGCTCACAAAACCAGATGGAAAAGACAAATTTCGAACATGAACGCACATTGTGCGCAGAGGGTTCTGCGCAGCCAAAATGTTCGTTTATGTTCAAACTGCACAGTCAGTTGCAACAAACCCAAGGTTACAATAAGAGTTCTTATAAATTCCTATATTGATAGCTGATATTTAGGCATTTCTGAGGATATTTTAGGAAGCTGCCGGTCTCGGAGGATGGAACAAAGCTTCTAGTATAACGCTTCCCCCCAGATGCCTGGGTCGCCTTGCATCTCTGATATCGGCTTTGTTCTCATATTAGGGTGAAAACCTAAAAAAGCATTACAAAATATTCCATTGTCAGTGGTTTTCTGAGGTAGTTTCATATTCGGAGTCATACGGTTAGGTATTTATTGAGGTTTTGATACAGTCATTTTGTCTCCGCACATGGAACGAAATGGGGTGAGCTTCTGGTGTTGAAACTTAACACTGAGTTAGCATTGCAAGTCGAGTTTGACTGTTTTGTAGTAATTTGCAACGTTTTGATTCAATTATTTTCAAGTCCAATTTGATTGATTTTTTAATGCATTGAAACTGATAGTTTTGAAAAGTAAATGTATTATTTCATTCTATGTCCCAAGTGGTGAACAAATCGTTTGAAAATTCCATCTCAGCATAACTAAATTACGTACCTGCAACAGGCAACGGGTATGACCAATGTACTGACAAAACATGATTTGGTTACCTTCAAAAACTATGACGGGTCGACCAAATTCATCTTCACCTACATCGGAGATTTTGTAGGAAGATTCCACAGTGCTGATAAATTTAGGCCTCGTCGGTCGTCTGATCATTTCCAGCAGTTGGTTCATCGATGGAGTGATGGTGTTTGCAGAGACGATCCGGGTTTTGTCGACCAATCTAGCGAGCTTTTCAACTGAAACGATTCGGAAGAGAGAGTATAGTGGCAGCCAGCCTGGTGGCAGTGTAGGAAAGAGAAGAACAGATAGGGGTGTGCAAATAATACGGTTTTACTAGTAGCTGGATGGAATGAGGATTAGCTGGGATGGGTAAGGTTCTAATATGGGGCACTGGTCTAAATTCAATGAGGGCAACATAGCCTGGAGATCAACTGAGCGTTTTCCAGGGATTGTGGACGACATCCACGAAAACTGTTTTTATCAGATATTTTTCGTCAAGATTGAGAAAATACATAGCTTCCTACCTTCGGTAGTGAGAAAGCAAAATCACGGCTTTCCTCCTAATACCTAGCTATTTTCATTACTCGTGTACATACAATGGTTATTTCATATAAAGTACTCGTACTTCCTATTTATGGATCAGTTGGTGAATAATTATTTGCATACATTTATTTATGTGCGGCGAAGATAGTTTACCAGGATATGGACTATGAGCGAAACATGAATGAAACGAGAGTTTTGAGCGATTTGAGATCATGGAATTTCACTTTCGTGTTCAGTTCGCAAAGCAAAAACAACGAAATTTGGTTTTAATTCAATATCTATTGACTTTTATTGATTTAATATTGAAACATTCTCAAAAGTAAAGGTGGTAAACTCCACTTCTGTTTCAAACATGCCACACACTTTTTTTTTTTTTTTACTTTGAGTGAAAGTAAAAACAAAATAATTTGAAATCAATGTAGGTACTCGATGACGAATCGGGGAGTCTTTCTTCTCAGAAGAAATTACATGTTGAGATGAGAAGAAAGTGGTGAAGTAAACAACAATTTCAGGCTGGATTTTTGTCATCAGCTGCCCTCCAAAGGGAGGATCAGAATTTCTTCAGACGGTTTCGCCTTGGCTACTCATTGCCTCATCCCCTTGAGTGGAGAGGGGATCGCCGACGGCCCGTAGCGAAAATACTGAGATGTGTGGTCCCAGCCACGCAGGCGGTCACCCATCCAAGTACTGACCACGCCGCTGGTAGTTTGAACTTCGGTGATCTCACGGGAACCGGTTTATTCCACCAGATAGGGCCGTCGGCCAAATTTAGTGATGATGAGAGACGAACTACTCACTAACTTGCAGACGTTTTCAGGGCACATGAGGACTGGACACATCCATGTAAGAATCAAAATTCATCATTCATTCATCATATTGCTTTGAGTGTCGCACAACAACCAATTTTGGCATATTTATTGTAGTCTCATGTTTGACTATATTTCAATAATAAATTATTGGGTCATTGCCACGTAGCAAAGGTTTTTGTGCTTTTTGTGAATTATGTTGAGTACCTACTGGACTTGTTATGTTGACGTCGTCATTGAGTTTCACTGTCAATTTCGGTACCACAACGCATTTGCCAAAACTGAGTTTATATGACCATTACCGACAATGGATACTTATTGCACTGGGTGTGACATATAACGTAGAGACCGGATTTTCAAGCAATTGCATATTCATCTTGCTTCATATGAGGCGTCCAAAAATTCTATCATTGTTTGAGTTTACTTCAGTAGATGCTCAGTTTCAGATTTCAGTCTGCATATTTTTGCATATTCGAACGGTAGATGCATACATATTCATGCATATTCGTGGAAAAATCCGTGATACTGCATATTTAGAAATTCAAGTTTCAAAATTGTACGCATGTTTCAACCGTTTTCGGAGAATGGTAGAATATAAATGAACGTATCAAAGGAAGGATTACTGGAGGATGAGTATTATTGAGGGAATGAGGGAATGTTTCGTAAAAAGAGACCTGGAATCAAACCACTCCAGAGAGGAGAGATTCTCTGTAGTATATTTACATTATTTTAAATGAAAAAGTTCCCGTATTTCACATTTTGCTTTCTCACAACCGAAGGAAGGTATTCGTACAACCAATAAATGAAAATTGTAGTCCCCCAAAATCAAAATTTCCACTTGCTTTCTACATTCCAGAGCTTTTAGAACAATTTTGGTTTCGTGACTACTGTGATTAAAAAAAAATGCCTTGTCCCAGACAAAACTATATGGATTGATGAAATTTTCATGTAAAAATTTGACGAAATAAAATTTTATTCAAATTGATTTCTTATACTATTACAGCGGCTATTTTCAAGTAGGAATTGAATGTCAAATCCCGTATTTTACACTTTTTTCCGCTTATTTAGTATATTGACTTTCACTCGTACTACATATTCTATGCCATATTCGGGACATTTAAGCTATAAAAATCCGGTCTCTACACATAAGTAAACCCACTGATACACTCCATAATTTTTCAGTAAATATTTGGTATCTACACACAGACACCAAGTACATTTAATAAATGTTCTCTATGGTGTGATCTGCAATGGTATGTTTCCTGTTCTCATGTTCTGAAGATGTCATTCTATGTGAGCTTTTCATTGCAAAGTAAGTTTTCTGCTAAGCAAATTGATCTCACCCTTCCAAAACAGAAACCTCGATTCGCCATGACCACCAAGTAGATTTTGTATAGAGAAACTTATATTATATCGACCGTTGTTGATCAAATCTACAAGTACCAAGGTATCAAAATTTTCGCAAAAGAAGAAGAGTAGCAGGTTGACACTGTCAGTTCCTTTCTGGAGCATATTTGCAGATTTCTGGGTGTTTTCCGATCATGTGAATCTTGAGTGTGCCTTTGTACACAGTCACGTAGGGGCACACCGGGCACTTGATTTGAGGCTCTTTCCCGCACTCCAGCCTCTCGTGTCGCAACATGTTCTGCCTGTATTTGTAGACTTTGTCACATCTTCTACACTTGAAACCTGAGCGATAGTAAGAAATGTTGTAATAAAAATCCACAATTTATTGAATGATTTTAGAACGATGAATACATTTTTTCCGCTATCATTATTACTGTGCTGTGGCAGTGGCGGCTTTGATAGGTGGCTGGGGGTTTTTCCCTGAAAATAGGAATTTGAAACAGGGGGTACGCAAAACGATGGACATACGTATGATGTACAACCGCCAAACAAAAAAGTTGCACATTTATGTAGAATGAACCTACAATTAGGTAATTCTAGTGTCTCTAACCAAGAGGTAAAATTATTGGAGGCACTTAATTCTGGTTTTCTCATTTTGGTTAACAATTTTTTTAAATAATGAACCTCTGGAGTTAAGTTTCACATCAAGCTTCGTTTTTTCCATAACCACTATGCAACTCTCCCTACTTCCCTGTTAAGTTGCTTTCTTATACAGTTCATGATGAACGATTATGTGATTTCCAAATCAATTTCTAAAAGGTCCCAAGAAAATAAACACCATAAATAACTCAATGTTGATAAAATACCTAATTATTTTTTTTAAGTAGCCTAGAGTAGCCTAAGTAGTTTTTTAAGATAAAGGCTAGAGAGCCTACCTTGCCTCCCCTGGCAAGCGAAGCCCCCTCTGGTGCTGGGTTGAAACCGATTGGCGGAGCCACAAACAAGGCACGGATTTTGAACCACTATGAACCTTCCTATACAGGGTGGTCCACGAGTTAGGCACCCCTAGGATCTCAAAAATGCGAAAATGCCAAACTGGCGCGTTTGGCGAAAACGTGAGCAATTTCGCTCTAGAAACAAGAACTCGAGGTTTTTAACCGATTAGGTATGTTATCTATGATAAATTATTTTAATGTGTTTTTACGCTGAATTACCTGGTGATGTTGATTTTGGCGAATTTTCGGAGAAAATGAAGCAATTGCAATGGCTCCAAAATTTTTGTAATGCAAATTTTTGAACATTTTCCTCACGGAAATCCGTTTCAGACCATTCTAAAACGATTCCTGAAAATTAACACTTTTATATATACACCTGTCATTCCAGACAATATCTGCCCGAGGGATCGAGGAAAAAAAATCCAAAAAAAAGTTAAAATGTCAATAATATCAAAAAAGTAAGGATGAGTCCGTTGGCCAGAATTTTTGGAGTACTCCAAGGGTTCAAATTTTGAAAAATTTAGATTCAAAAATCGATAAAAAACGTGTTTTTGAGGTTTTTGGTGTGAATTACCATCTTAAACATAGGAACATATGGTAGAATTCGGAATCAGCGTGAAATTTCCTATAAGAAATCGCCCACGAAATCGGTTAAAATTATTCTTTGAAAATTCGCTCACCAACTCATGCTACATGATTGGAACTTTTTACATTCAAGCCTCAACATTTCAAATTTTCACGGACAACAGAAAACATTCTGGGTTGCTAAATTTTTTTGTTAAGTAAATAAAAAATATCACTACGTTATTCAGCGTGAAAAAACACATTAAAATCATGTATCACACTTGATAGTTTACTAAACCCAAAAACCTCGTTTTTTTCGTTTTAGAGCACATTTGGAGCATGATTTCGCACGTTTTCGGGCATTCAAACTTTCGCGTGAGGGTCATTCCTTCGTGAAATTTTGCGTAGAATTCGAATCGGCAATAAAAGATGGGGGGGGGGGGGTTTATTTGGAAAAAACAAGTTAGTGAGCGAAATTGTCATTTTTGAGATCCTTACAAACAAATAAATAATGAAGCTAAAAAAATTAAAAACATTTCAGCAGTAAAATACCCCACGATTGGTGACTAACTCGTGGACCACCCTGTACAACGAACCTGTCCAAAATCATATGAAATCAACTGCCCAAAATAATATGAAAAGGTTTAATGGATTTCAAAGCTACAGATGCATGGTTATGCATGGATGTATCGTTATAGATGCAAGTAGGGGAAGTTATGATCTCAATAAAGACACCCAACTTGAAATTTTCTACTTTTAATTTTTCAAATTTGTCTGGGCGCCAACACAGATTTATCACGTTTTCAACTGAGAGTATTGGTACATCCTGTGCTTGGAGTAAATGTGGGACACGAGGTTCGCTTTCTGTTTAGCCCTGTGATCGCAGTGGGGGCACTTGAACTTCGGCTCTTGGCCGCACTCGTATCTCAAATGTCGGTTCAGAGTGATTTTGTATTTGTACACTTTTGAACACTTTGAACACGCGTGGACTTCACCTGCGAAAATTGAGACATCAGGAAATTAGGGGTGGGAAATACGTTGTTCAATCGTGCATGATGCTTTCTGCTGGGGTTGGCGGAGGGCAAGCAGAGCACTCTAGCTGAGAAAGAGCGGACTTTCTCCACAGAGCTTTTCTATCCATTAAAATTTATTAACAACATATTGTTTACGATAGTTGATAGGTGCCGACAAACCACGAAGAATTCATTTTGCATTCAGTGGTAGCCTTGTAGCGATGGAAGAAGGCTAGAAGGCTCTTGCTATAACACTGGAGTACGATTCGCGATTCGAAAAAAAAATAAGAATCTCAACATAATGATTTACCTACTGAGAAGTGCGATCTCATCCAATTTTATATTGAAGGGTTATAAAATAAATTGACAAATTTCTGCGGAGATCATGTATTATAGATTATTAAACGAATTATAACGATCGAATAAGATCGTACTTGTCATTGAATTTCCGTGTCCTCTTACAACTTATCCATGTGTTCTCTGGCCATATGAATGTTGAGCGCCTTCATATTGTTCATCCTGATTGTGCAATGCGGGCATTGAAGGCCGTGGACACCCTTTCTGCCGCATTCCGTTTTCTGGTGCCGCGTGAGGAGATCCCTCGAAGTGAAGGACTTGAGACACTTGCCGCACAGGAACTTGAGCTCCCTCGTGTTGGCAACGACTACGAAAAACGAGACAACAATCAGAAATCCTGAATATCAACTGGGATTTCTTATAAGGACTTTTTTGCAGTAAAAAAATCAAGACAAGACGTTTTTGCACTATAGTTCCCTTGAATTTGCAAGAACACACGGTCAAGTGTTTTGCACTTTCCAAGGAGCCACGATGATTCACAATTGGCAAATCACTGGCTTCTACAGACGGGATGAATTACCTTATCATGTTCCCTCTACAGACTTCATAAATTCATTCAAAGGCTTTAACATCATTGTTTGACGAAAACACGTTATATTCTTTATATTCTTTGCAGTACTTCGGTCGCTCTTTACGATTTCCACAAAAATGTCGGTACGTACTCCAAAGGTTTGTTCAAACAAAGATGAGCAGTGCAAATAACCTTCAGTTTAGGAATAAACAATTCGGAAAATCTCAAGGTCGTTTCTCATGTTCAAATGTTTGGGTTGAACATTTTCGAATATCTTCGATCTGAACATTTTAGTTGGAACACGATTCCAGTTCATATCAGCAGGGTAAGTTGCCTACAAACTTGGAACAGACAATTCACCAGAGTGTGCTTGAAACAGACCTCAAGTACCCTGCACAGTGAAGAGGCTGAAGAGTTGAATAACGCCAGATTAAGTGGTTTTTCGCATGTTTAATGATTGGACAAATATGTGTGCTGCCAACTATTATGAATGAAACAATCCGACAGAAAAAAAGGTGAAATCAAAATGTACTTACGGCATTTCACCAAATTGTCGAAATTATTTATCGAAGTATATGCATTCCATAACCGCGTCAGGTAACTCGTTGAAAAACACGATGAAGCTATTAAGTACATTTTCATAACAGATACTTGATATATTCAAAAAGGTCACAGAAATGCTTATGAGAAGCGGTGTCCCACACTTTAATGTCTGTATATGTACCTCTGTAAATACCTGCATGCTGCTCAGAAACGGTTTA
>JAEMON010000016.1:9726683-9740206 GCA_030264115.1 Lygus lineolaris
TGGAATTCGAATCTGCAATTAAAAAAAAAAAGAGGGGGTTCCCATGCGAAAAAACCAAGTCAATGGGCCAGTGTGGCGCCTGAGATTGTCATTTTTGAGATCCTTGCAAAAAATAATTATGAAGTAAACAAAAATTTGAAATATTTTAGAGTGAAATAACGATTTTAGACGGGGGCAGCCTGACTCGTGGACAACCGTGTATAGAATGAAAAAGGTAATTAACACATTAGCAAAGACCATTGCTCCGCTCCCCCACCTCTCATAATAACTTGGTGGGTAGGCAATAAAGCCAGGTACTTACCTACAGTTTGTTCTCGATTTTTCGAGATTGTACAACAATAAACTCATTGAAAAACATATTTCTTTTATTTCCATAACAATGAGATAATATATAACAATGAGAAGTCTTTTCAATAACAATAAATATAAAAACCGTTCAAAAACATCAGTAGGACTTGAGCATAAAATAATATCATTCTTCATACCACTATTAGAATAAACTAAGACTTTTCGTTTGTCACAAGATAAGTGACCTAAAATCGATAGCTATGAATTTCAAGAATAGCAAAAAACAAAACCCACCTCATAGCGTAGTAATACCACAGGAAAAAAAACTTCGAATTCAACCATAAAATTCGAAATGGGGTCTGCGCAAGGGGAATGGATTTTCCAGTTTTGACTCAAATTCGGATTTAGCAACCTTAAAAACCCATTAAGCTCAATTTAAGCTCTAAATTCCGGCAAGTTTGGACACAAGAACACTTGGGACGCAATAAATTCCAGGCGCTGAGGGTTCAGGTATGACGTAGTAAATTTTAAATACAAGATCCTTTTTCACTCATAAGATACCTCTCACCATGAAAAATAGCCATGAGCAGAGACCATTACATAATTGAACAATATTAATCTTCTAGATCATCCTTTCAAAAATAGGGGTAATAAAAATTATTATCGTAAGTAATAATGGATTATAAAATAACAATGAATGATTCAACAACAAATTAAAAATATAAAGTCTATCAACAGTAATAAGATATGAAATGTGCGTTTGTGCGTCAATTAGTCTTATATCAAAAATCTTTTACAACCAAGACGTGTTCGAGTTAATAAAGCATAATCATTTCACTGGAAGGACTGGGCATATAGCTAAGTACCTAGAAAAATCCCCTGTTGAAATTTCGAACCTGTCCAAACTTCACATTCAGAAAATCACCAAACATGCACTGAAGTAGGTAGGCACCTAATATTCAGGAATCGCTTTGAACTTTAAGGCAAGAAATTTGTAAGTACTGAAATGCATAATTTGAAGGTACTTAAGTACCTTCAATGAAACAATGTACAAAACACAACAGAAAAACCTAAGATAATTAAAAAAACCCAAATTATTACCTATAATTACCAATTCGAAAATAAATATAATTAATATAGATTTCAAACTTAAGTTGTTTTATTGCAGCATTTATTGTTTGAAAATGTCAATTTTTCAAACACTAGGTACTCACATAATTAGATTATACTCAACCATGGACAAGAATAACGACAACAAAAAATAATAATAATAACTCCGTGAAATATAATATAAAAAGCCCAAGAGCAATCAAGAAAATAAATGTCAACTGGTTCAGAAAGTAAGTCAAGGGGAAAATTTTAAAAAACTGTTTTTCTGGGTGATTCATTAAGGAAGGCTAATCTTTGGCTTCCTTTTCTTGTTTTGGTTTTGAACCAATATCCTGAACTCGTTTCATAAATAACGAAATCATCAGCTAATAGGAATTGGTTCTGAGCGCAGATGCAAGATGTTTGAGCGCGGTGTGAGTTTTCAGATGTTCTTTCTGTTTGGCTTTGTAGGGGCAAAACTGGCATTCGAACTGGGGGGCTTTTCCGCATTCGTATTTTTTGTGGCGCCACAAATTGTTCCTATTTTTGTACGAGCGGTTGCAGGCTTCGCAGGTGAACCGAGGCCCGAGGAATTTGAGACCGTTGTAATCCAAAAAAGGCAATCCTGAAATAAAATAACATAAACGAATAATTAAAAAATGAGAAAGTCTCCAAAATACCATCTCACCTTTTAGTTAAATTTGTATTTGTTCAATAATTAACTTTGGTTCAATGTTGTACCTGTAGAAGAATAATGACTGGTGAACAAGAGGGTAAACTTTGAGTATACCTACTCAAAGGAGTAATCAACTCCTCGAAGCTGACCTGACATCAAGGGTAACCCAACATGTACTTGAACGGTTTTGACAACCAAAAAACAAATAGTGTAGAGTAGTAAATAGAGTGGGCATATCACCCAATGGGAGTTATTGATGCAAGTAATCCCCAAGAGGCGGAGCCTAAAATCGAGGTAACCTCCAATACAAAAACGATCAGCCAAAGCTATCGATAGTATCAACCGATGCTCAAACATCGATACTGGAAGACATCGCAATCCCATTGGCTATCCAGATCCCTGCCCTCAAGAGGCGGAGTCTTTGGTCCCTTCTTCCCCCTCCATGAAACGCTAAGTTACTCTCCCTTCTTATCCCCTACGTTACATACTCCATTCCCTATTCTAAACTCTTTGCCAAAGAAATGCATGAGAAGTCGGTATGAAATAAATTGGAACAATTTCGAAGTTCAAAAACAGGTTAGGTAAACCTTGAGAAGGTCATTACAAGCTAGTATCCTTGAACATGACGCAAGCAACTCTCTTCTGTCGTGATCTTCTGACTCTTCAATCGTCTGAAGATGTCACTTAATTCATTCTTTTTCTATTATTATTTATATATAGTGATCTATTATCATTTTTATTTTATTATTATTTATATTTATATTATATAGATCACAAGTTCAACTAAAAGGTAAAATGCTCCAAAGAGGAATAATAAGATTTGGCACAGCCCATTGTCCAAAAGGAATGATTTCATGCGAAATAAAGGTTTAAAATGGCGTGAATATATACAGTGAAGAAAGATGATTATATTTCATTGGCATGCAATTTACCCAGGGAAATGTACACAAACGAGCCGAATTCCGAAATGAAGAAATCTTGAAGGTCAGGGTGAGAACAGAACCGAGTATCAAGTAGAGTAACAAATTTGAGGTCTTGATAAAGGTTTCGTAAATAGTGAATAACCATTCAGAAATTGAGTAAATAGCGAAGGACTTTGTAAAATTGTCTAAAATACAAAAAAAAGTAGGTTGAATAGATTTTTGCTCTAAGTACAGACTTCGGCAAATATTTACACACAGATTGATTAGTTCTATGATTTTAGTTACTTGATATCTTGGTACACACTTATTGTGTAATGCTTTGTGGTTATAGAGATAAAATAAGACCTGATTCTTGTATTATTACATTAACGATGAAATGAAGTTGACAACTTTTTCAGGATTTCTTTGACTCATAAAGATCAGGACCAGAATGGATAGGAAAAATTAATAATAATAACACAAAATAAGTCTCAGAACTACAATGTGCCCAGAAAATTGAACACTGGTGATAAAATACAGCATATGTAAACCCATTTATTTTAGTACTATTATAACAAACTACGACAATAGACAATAAAAGACGTACCTACGTAGGAATAGAAAAATAATATTATAATATGCTGATAAGGTACCTGGATTTACATGTTATTATGGAAGTAAGTGAAGTTGGTAGTGAATATACATCATTCATCAACCCAGGTTTTCCAATGAAAAAAGCTCCTACATCTGAAATTGAAGCAGATAGGAGCATCATATTCAGATATTTCAGTCAGAAGGAAATTATAAGCACATAAATAATATAGATTAGTAATTTTAACACAACAACACATAAATAATATAAATTATAATTTTTTGGGTTATTTTTCAAGTTTCAAATCGGTAGAACTGGCATCGCAGGTTCTGAAAACAACTACTTCAATTCTAAAGAATTTTCTTAGTTACCTGGCGTGTCTAGCTCCAGTTCGACGCAGAATCTGCAAAGCCCTCGAGACTTGTGAGTGTTAAAGTGGGGTCGATTCCAGCTCCCGACAGCTGGTTTTAGTGGTCAGCTCAGTTCACACACCTTCAAGGTTGAAATGGTTGATTTTTAATGAGATGGGTGAATAACAATAAATTTTCAGTAAATTTTTCAGTAAATGGTTTCATTGTAATTTTTCAATAAATTTTTCAGTAAATGGTTTCATCGTAAGTTTTCAAATAAAACTACAAGGTGGCATAAAATTAAATAAAATTTGTTAACGAAATGTTTGGGATTTAATGGGCGTGACCGCTGTCCGTTGCTTTCAAGCCTAACAAAAAAGTCCTGAGAAGGCAAAGTAACTTAAAGAGAAAATTCATGGGGGGAAAACAATGAACCTCCTTGACTTCAGTGATGTTATTCACTTTGTTTCAATTAAATTTTACTAAATAGGTCAAAGAGTTGTTTTGGTTATTATGATCTTGTAAAATATTGCATCCATGAGTCAGCATCACAACAAAGTAAAATAAAATAAACAACAAAATAAAATTCAGTACCTAGCAGCATAATTTGCCAGGGGAGCTGACAGAACTGCTACGTCCAACTGAAATAGCAACCTACCTAATAAACTCTATGTTACAAGGCGGGTGATAATACCCAGCGATTGATGTGGATTAGAACATGCGGTTTTGCTCGTTCATTACCCCTCATTTAGTAACTTTCCGAACAACCCTCACTGAGACCTTTCAATTCAAATTTAAAAAAATAAACATGCGAGTTCTTAACCATGGCTCTTATTAATTAATACATAAGAGCTAGGACAAATCTCTATTCCCCCCCTAAATATCTCCCCTTCATGATTATTTCCTCGCTCCTTCTTTACTTTTCACCCGAATACTTTTTGTAAGTTTGTAATCATCTGAATAAATAATAAATGATTTACTGCATTCAGATGGCGAAGTTAAATAGTTTAATCCAGTCACTTCATGTGTAAGTACTTTTTCAAAGGTCCTACTCGTAAGTGCCTAGGTTGCTCACTTCTTGTGAACAACAATAAATTAATATTATCTTCATCTGGTATGTTTTTGAATGTGTCGATTTGAAAATGTTATAAGAAGATTGTAGTCAGCTTTTTCCACGTCCGAGAGATGAATTGAAATATTCTGATAGTTATGTCTCCTTAAAAAAAAGTTAACGAAGAGATATATCACTAAATTCTTTCTTAAAAACATATTTCTTTATTGATAAATTTTCCTTAACACCATTTACAATCATTAAAAATTATTTTCGATTGTGAAAACCCCTCATAATACCATGAAATTATAAATTAACAATTACAACCAGTAGATTACGTTCGCATTAAAAAGCATAATAAATAAAAGCCGTGCCAATAAATAACATGTGCTCAAATAACAACATTGGATAATCGTTATGTTGACAACACCAATGGATAAACAAGTGAGGGATAAGAATATTCAAATGATCATTTTAAAATATATCTCACATTACCAACCAATCAAGACAGCACACAATTTTAAAAATATTTCATTTCACATAGGTACTAACCACTTTGTTGATGAATCACAGCAGTACTATGATTTAGTTCGTAAATGTTAATTAATGAATAAAACACAATTAATAATGGAAAACAATCATGTATAAGTAGAGGGCACATTAATTAAATTAAAAAGCGACAGTAATAATTAATCATTATCTCAATGCGTGGATTATTATAAACGATATGAGTATTCACTAAATGAATGATAACAATGCGGTTTCATATTCCATCACCTATTCCATATACCTACGAATTTTAAAACCGCGAACTATGAATAAGTTACGAAATACGCATCATTACGAGTCGTAGGTATAATGTTTTAGCACTTCGCGAAAATAGTTTTTAAACATTTAATTAAAACATAGTCATTATTAAGTGCCACGAGTTTAGACATGTTCAAATTATATAGAATAAATTTTCGTTTTGACGTAATTTAGAAATTCAGACATTTGAGACGGGCTAAAAATAGCCAGTGTTGAGCCAGAAGATAACAGTAAACATGCAAGTACTAACTAAGTAGGAATTTACAAAACAAGGTGAAACAACGAAATAAATTGAAAAACATAGGGTCAAAATCAGGAGGGTGAATTCACAAAACTTTAAGATGAAAATTGTAAAAACAAAAAAAAAATCATTATTCATTAAACATAAATAATTCCCTGTAAATGGAGTTATTAATGAAAAATAAATTAAATTTAGAGATTTGAAATAATTAATTTCTTTAGTTAGTAAATAAAGAAAGAGTAATACCTAGTTTTGATACTAAAGTAAAGATCATCTTGGAAGTCGACAATATTGGACGTAACCTGAAATGCAAATTAGATTCGGAACTTAATACAACCAAAATAACTTGGTAGACCGTGGAACTACGGCAATCGTTAAATTTATTTGTTATCTCTTAACACTTTGGATTGGCATCTTAATTGATTGGCATCTTGTTAGCAGAAAAAGTCCTTTTACTAAAATTCCCGATTGTATCTTATAAATTTCCATGTGAGAATACACCTCCTACATCTCTGTAGGGTGACATTCCTCAAATTTTGCTGCTCATCGTGTTTCAACTTGATTATTAATATTAAAATTAATAGGGACGTACCTACCTAAGATCATACTCCACTCATTATAAATATCTCTTTCTGGTCAGATATATTAAAAATAATTCGGCTTAAAAAACTATCCCTTAACAGAACCTAGGTACCAAAGGTGTTCACAACATGGTTATGATTTTGCATAGGTAGGTAAAATGTAGGTAGGTATTTAAAAGAGCCGTCGCAATTTAAAAGAGTTATAGTAATCAATAACAATAATTTTTCTTATCTTAAAATTCTTTTTTGTCCGGATATTGTCGAAATCGAAAACCATTAATATAAAAGGTAAAACTTAACTTATCCCCACCTAGATTTTCGAGGTAATTATGAAGTCTAAGAAACAGCTGTTTTGGGTATCTGATTACCCACATTTTTCTTATCAACTTGAATTGATAGTAATAGTACGCAATGTAAAACGTCGTTTACCAAGGCACATAGTGTTTGATGCTGATGTGGCTTTTCAGCGCTTGCTTGTCAGCAGCTTTGAAGGGGCAGTGGGGGCATGAAGTTTCATCTCTGGCCATCGGCTCCAGGCCGCACTCGTACCTGGTGTGCCTCTTGAGCAGTTCCTTCTTGTGGAACGTCTTTGTGCAGAAGGAGCAGGCGAAGACAGGCGGAGTGTCAGAGTCCAGAACGGGTATCGGCTGGGGCGAGGGCTCCTTTGGCAATGGCGGCAGCGGTAAGTCCTTCATCTGAACAGGTTCGTGCCTCTGGGGGTCAGAAACACTCGGGTCTTTGATTGTTTCAACCACTTTAGCACCTTCCACCAATTTTTTGGAAGATTCAAGTTTCTTGAGTAAATTGCTCTTTTTGGAGTCTCTCTTGGACTCTTTCCTTGATTCTTTTTTATCGGACTTTTTATCAGATTTTTTATCGAGTTTAGTAGGCTCATACTTCACGAGGGTATCGCTTTTCTGCAGAGGAGTAGGTTCATACAAGTTCATAGTATCAATTTTTTGAATCGAAGTGGGTTCATATGCTGGAGCGTCAATACTTACCGGCAGTGGAGGTAAGTCATACTTCTTACTAGCATCAATCTTCTGCAAAAGAGATGGATCATATTTGCTGGGAGAATCAATTTTTTGAATCGGAGCTGGAGGCGGTTCATACTTCTTTGCAACATCACTTTTATGAGGCAAAGTCAGCTCATTCTTCTTCTGTGAATGAGTGGGCTCGTACTTATTCAAAACATCAATTGATGTTGGTTCATATGCCGGAGCATCAGTAACCACCACTGAAGGCAGCTCATACTTTTTCGAAACATCGCTTTTCTGTGTTGGGATTGGATCAACTTTTTTTGCAGCTTCAATTCTCTGCAAAGGAGTGGGCTCATACGCGTCTGCAGCATCAACGTTTTGTACTGGAGTTGGTTCATAAGCCGGTGCATCAATCGTCGGCAGAGGGGGCAATTCATATTTCTTCAAAGCGTCACTCTTCACAGCCGATATCGGTTCATACCTCTTTGATGCTTTATGTTCATCATCTTTGGGCGATGGTGTTGGCTCGTACTTCTTGGAGGCATCTACCTTTTGCACTGGCATGGGCTCGTACTTCTTGGGCGCATCAATCTTTTGCACTGGGGTTGGTTCGTACTTCTTAGATACATCAGCCTTCACCACTGGTGTTGGTTCATACTTCTTAGCTGCATCAACTTTTTGAACTGGAGTTGGTTCGTACTTCTTTGGTGCTTTTGGTTCATCGCCTTTGGACAATGGAGTTGGTTCGTACCTCTTTGATACTTTAGGCTCATCACCTTTTGGCAATGGAGTTGGATCGTACTTCTTGGAAGCATCAACCTTCACCACCGGAGTTGGTTCATACTTTTTCGTTCCCTTTCCCTTACGTGGAGATTTTAACTCACGCTTCTTGGCCTTCTTCTTCAATGTTATCACGTACTTTTTGGGCGAATCATTCTTGGTAGCACGGTCAACGGTCTGTTCCGAAGTTCGACTAAGTTTGGGTATTTTGAATCGTTTCGGGCTCTTTTCAGTACTGGCATCCTTCTCTATCTTACGCTTTTCTTCTTTGGACTTCTTAACTTCATCTGAAACCCACAAGAAATTTATAAGTGCAAAGGTTGGACTTATGAAGTTTCGAATCTCAATTGTGCTAAATTACAACATACGCTCTCACACATAGAAGGAACGATCTAACTTCTTCCGCTAACAAAGCATACCACAGAAAACAATGCTAAAATGATAAGTAAACCATGAAATTCTTATTTCCCCTTGATCAATCAACTTCCCTCATTGAAAAACATTGATCTAAGAAAGAGGACGATAGTAGGAAGAAACTAGATACAAATCAATAGAAACCAAAAATGGTAATCCTGATATAGAGCATCAACCGAAGCTCACAACGAAGAGTAGTAGGCGTCAAATAAACCAAAATTAAAAACATGTATTCACAATACCAGGATTCACATAGCCTGCCTCGAGTTGAATAAGCCTACGGACGGTAGAGTCAAAGTTTCTGATTTCATAATGCAAATTGTAATTCATGTAGGTACTCTACTATAATACAGGTCCAATGGTAATGACTATGAAACTATGAACCTTCGCAATCGAGTAAGAAAAATAGTTCTTTACTTACAATTAGGTAATAGTTTGATGAACGTTTGAAACTAAACTCTCAAAGAAAAAACAACAAACAAATAAAGCCATCAGGCTCATGGCACTTAGATTCACAAAGAGTTGCTTAAGCGAGAGGTTCCGGCGACAAAATATAGTTAAGTAAGGATGAGAGGATAGCAAATAAAAGTAACAAAAAAACCTATAACTTTTACTAAGCGATAGTACAATAACATGACGTGATCAAGGGTATACAGGTATAACTGTGGCCAAAGCAGGTTCCATGAGAAAAGAGAAGCCAAAACTATGCTATAATGCCAAATACGAATCCATTAGTAGGTAATGACACATCAACAGAACCAAGAGCTGACGAGGATACCAATGTTAATTTTGGTTAATTTAATAAAATGACAGGACATTTTTTAAGATCATTTAAAAAGCAATGATTTTAAAAGGGTAGGCAATAATAAAGAGAGTCAATCAAATATGATGTGGAACTTTAGAGGTACATACTAGGAATTTTGATCATGATGAATGAGTAGGTTGGGACATTTCTTTTTTAAATTCAAATGTTCTTATCTTTTGTGATCACTTCGATGTTTTTCATCCCTACGACATAACATCCTATGGGTCATGAACCTGTGGAAATCATTCGATCGAAACCTGCACCGAGAGCACAGGAATGGCGGCTTGTTTGGTGGCACATCTGGATCGAAGGGTTCTGGCTGAATAGCGGAGCGGAACGTCCTACGACTCAGTTTTCTCTCCTTTTTGCGTTTCCCGATGCATTTCTTGGCCATGTGGAGCAATAGGTCATTGTTGATTCCCATGAAGCAGTAGGGGCACACGTGACTCGTCTGAGGACCATTGGCTGGAAATTTGAAATTTTTTCACGATTATTATGTATGATAGTTTGATAACAAGAACAATGGCTGTAATTCCAAGTACCTAAAGCAGTGACAATTTGGGCGATAAATGAAATGAGATTCTTACCAAAATCGATCAAAAAGATTTTTGATAGGTAAAAAAAGTCAAAGGAACAACTTCAGCAGGACAGAATTGTGCACATACCATTTCAATTATAGAAGTACCATTTTCTGCCATCCGTACCAAGGAGGGCTAGAAGGAGAACTTTTCCTTGAGAGATCATAATATATGATCTTAAACGTATAATATAGTAATTTCCTCACAAAAACGAAACTATGTAGGTACTCTATTGGAACAGAAGGCTCATGAACTTTGGTTAAGCATATAACTTTCTAGTTACATTATCAACCGAGCGAAACCTTGAAATGAAACCCATCGATAGTTTTGTCTCTATGCAAGTGAGTGTTTTCCCTACTTGGACTTATGTCTGCGGTTGATGTGGATTTTGAGGTTAGCGTTCCATTTGGAAGCGTAGGGGCAGAGGTGGCAGCGGAAGCGAGGCTCCTTCCCGCAGTAGAACTTCAAGTGCTGCAGCATGTTACTCTTGCAAGCGTACGACGTCGGACAGTTGGGGCACCTGTAGCGTAGGAAGTTGTCAACGCCTGGGGACCAAGAAACAACCAAAAACATCACTGTTGATAGAGAAATTTCACACACTCTTTTTAGATTATATTGGAATATCTACAATAACTATGAATCTAGTCATAAAGGATTAGATGAACTCATACAAATAGAATGACGACATTCGAGTAAACGCTTAACAGCTCCTGATTGAGAGGGAGACTTTCAACTAGCATTCTCCAAGAAGACAGGCGGTGAACGGCTTATATTCTTCCTTCAAGTGGTTCCCGTGGTGGATTGGTTCAAGTGTGGTGGATAATTAAGGATCTGATAACGCTAAAGAGGGCTGAAACGTTCGATGTTCATTAGAAGGATTGTGCGATGGTGATTATTATAAACTAGACATTCAGAGTTTTCGAGTAGAGCTTCTCCATGCTTCACTTCACCACTTGGTGACGCCTAATCCTATGGTGATCCAAACTAGTAATGAGGACCGGGACTGGAAAGTGCTCTTCAAGAACTGCTCTTTAAGGTGAACTGCACAGACTGGGATCTGCGAGGGATGAATGATCGATTGAACAACATTGTAAACTTTATTATTTCTCTCATAGATTTTAACGGATAAGACACATTTAGCGGCCCTTTCAACCAAATTAAACCTGCGAAACTATCTACCAAGTTATTGATCAAGACTATAACTTACGATTCATGCTGTATTTTAGGGAGGTACCTACATATATGAATATGGTGTAGTCAACTTCGATGAGCACAAACCTATCCAAAGACTTCCTATTTCTAGCGAGTCAGGATAAGCTGGTAGAGTATGTACCCAGTATATGTATGCTAGGTACTCATGGTTTTGCAACATTAACACACGCCCTATGAAAACATAATGGGGAACTTGCATGGATGGTTTTTATTTTTTTATTTGAAAGATCTTAATAAGGGCTTTCCATAAAGGTGCTACATGAGGGGTATCCGACGATTGAAAGTTACCGAAAATGGGTCTTGTCATTTGAACCAAACTGACGTCACCGACCCCCCGCCTGCCTGGACGGGTCCCCCTCTTGCGGGACCCAAATGACGTCACGCGCTCCCTTTCAACCCGTTTTCTGGGCAAACCAGCCGTAATTCCAGGCTGAAGATGGGCACCAAGGGGTTTTGAAGGGCGCTGAATCAGATTTTGAGATTCAAAATACAAAATTCCTACCCATGCAAGTTCCGCATTCTTTCAAGCAAAGAGAACCAATCAAACAACATACAAACCAAAATCGCATGGAGCATTTCAGTTGATCAAAGTCTTTGGTCGTTCTACGATTCGCACATGCGCAATGATGTACCGACGCACAACCTACAGAGTTGTTCATGCTGCAGTCAAACCAACGTTGAATGTTTCTTGGCAATATGTTTTCTGAGGTTAGCATTCCTAGTAGACCTGTGATCGCAGTGGGGGCACTGGAACTTAGGATCTGTCAGACACTCGTATCTTGTATGTTGTTTCAAGTGTTTTAACAATTTGTAGCTTTTGTTGCACGTGAAGCATATGTAGGGACGTGGAAGACCTGTAACATAATGACATAAATTCAACAATCACATACATCGTGATGGGTAGGTAATTCTGACAAATTAACAATGAAAATTAAACACACCTGAGAAAACAGGAAAAATGAAAGGAAATCATATAACTCGAAACATAGCTAATAAAAATAAAATATAATGAATAACGAAACATCGGAGGTTGGCTACAAGCTTCAAATTCAATTAGTTACATCAAAGCCCTGTTACAATTACCTTAGGATTTTCATTTTTGTACATCCGTGCACAATAGAATTTCACTATCAGCGACAGAGAGATCAGATTTACCTAGTTCTTGAATCAAGGACCACCATCCGATCTACCATGTTTGAAGAAAACAATCATCAACCAAGTAACAAATCTGAATGCTGCGGCTGCGTCGACAACCCGTTACTTGGCCTGCTCGCCAATTATTTATTTTGAATAAATATGGTTATTCTCTCTCTCTCCCCCTCTATCTAGTATTAAAATGTTAGTTAGCCAAGGAGTCAGTTCGTAGAGCTTTCGATTCGAAGTCCGGAGTTCAAATCTCGAGGTATGAGCTTCGGACACCGACAACCGGTAGGTGAACTCACTATCAAACTTAAGTAAGGAACTGAGGTCCTCAGCACAGAGAGGCATCGAAGAATACTTAGTACGACAAGGGCACATACCTGGAGCACATACGGTAAGGGCAGAATACATAGTACACAGCACAAGCTTCAATTTTAAAGTGCATCCTATCCTTTTATATTTAAAGAAAAGAAGTTTTCCCAACAATAAATCTGATACGTAGGTAACATAGGACAAAGATACGTAGAATGAATACACCTGTATATTTGTCGGAAAACGTGTTACCCACAAAAACTCACACCGAAAATGATTAATAAAGTACACTACTTGTTTTGGTGGGGTTGTAAGCTGAACCTTTTGTTAATTCATTACAGTTTTTGGTGCTTTGTAATAGGGCTGTTGGGAAGAACATAGTGTAAAGGAAAGAAATAATAAAAATATTTCAAAATTTGTAGTTTCCTCAAATCATCTTCATTATTCAACATTTATCTTCAAATAGGGACCTACAAACTTCGCTCAATAGCGGATATGGTCAAAAGGACGTTGATGGTGTCTGACTGCCATGTGAATTGTGAGGTTGGATTTCCTATGGGTTTTGTGGCTGCATAGTGGACACTTGAATCTGGGTTCTTTCTTGCACTCGAATTTCGTATGACGGTACCAATTCTCCCTTCTGCTGTACGATTTGTTGCAGCTCAAACAAACATAAGAACTATCGAGAGCTGCAACAAAATTTCGTGTTAGGTATAAAATAATAA
>JAEMON010000016.1:9772335-9785533 GCA_030264115.1 Lygus lineolaris
TCTTACGAGAATGTTTTGGGGACACGAAAACATAAAAAAATATAGTAAAGAAAAAAGTTTATTGTTAGAAAAAAAGTAGTAGAAAACATAAAACAGTAGTACCTATTATTTTGAAAATTAGGTAACTATCAAATAAATACATTACAAAGATTTCCTATAATATTACGTTACTCTTCGAAAAAATATGCTACACGTTTATGAATATTATGGGTGACGACAGAGGACCGCTTTTCATGAACGATACGTGGTCAAAGCTCGACATATTGGCACAAGTACTTAATATGGATAATGAAATAAAGTCAGCACGAGGTCAGAGTACATCTACAGTGAACACAATTGAGTACGGAGAACGACTGCGCGAATGGGGTTTTTAGACAGTTGCGCTGGCCGCGGTGGGTCATTTTCGCGTAATCTTTCCTATTTTACGATCTCATTTTTATTTTTGGTACATACTCGTCAGTACATCCCATGCAGCACCATTTTTGTGATTAGTCAAAGCTCACGTAGGATCAGTCTAACAAAAAATGTACAAGAACTTGAGCTTGAGTTACCTATTGTCCATTACGAAGGGTAGGTAATGAAATACTTTGAAACCAAAACCCGTAGAGTTCGCAGTACATAATAAATCGAATAAAAACAATACCTAATTTGAAAAAATACCCTTACTAAATACCCCAGACTTTGTTCTACCAGGTTCAAAAAGTTAGTACCTACCTACAAGATGATTATTGTTCAAGTTTATATATATCTTGATTGTGTCAATCCCCGAGAACTATCACTTTTTTGAATTCCTTTAATGTTTTTTGTACCAGCACATTTTAGCTTTTGTTGTCTTCTTCACGTCTTGTTTCTTCTTCTGTCTTCTTCACGTGTTGTTTCTTCTTCTGCATTCTTCACGTCTTGTTTCTTCTTCAGTCTTCTTCGTCTTGGTTTGTTATTTCGTATTTTGTCTTCTTCACTTAATGTTGTCCTTCTGGATAGATGTGATTCCGAATATACTTCGCCATCTTGGTGTGGTATGTTGGTGGAACCAAAGGTTTGGCGCCGAAGGATGCGAGGAAGTCAATGTCTTCATCCTCAAATCTCGCTTTGAACCGCAGCGTGGACCTTGGCACGGCGAAAAGCGTCGCTGCCCTTTTCCACCCCATCTTCCCGCTTCTGACGGCCATGATGGCTTTCTTCATATCTTCTTCACGCCACATCTTGCGTTTCTTCACCTTGTCTGAAAATGGCAGATGTGAGGGTGGTTAGTGCCTAGTGGAAATGAGAAAGGATTGCCTTTCCCCAAAACTATAAATTCCAAAGGCAGTATCGGGAATCGAATAGAAGGAAACTACATACGCTGCCCCAAAACAACAATGACGTAACTGCAAAATTTTGCGAAATGGACTCAAGTGCGTAGATAAGTTCATATACTTCATCCGCACATGGAGAAACGACGTCGTAAATGCACTAAAAGTCTTTGCCACCAACAGGTAGTCGTGCCACTGTCGAATTATCAGCTGATCGCCCAATCACTTCAGATGAACAATGTCTCAACAGTCAGTAATGTCGTTTTTCAATAACACGCATGTTACCCGTCTTTCTTCTGAATGACAAGCATGTTTTCCAACGTAAATGTTCTTTGTGTCTGTTCTTCTGAATGACACATGTTTTCCCAACATTGGGTGCAACAATGGCGTATTTTCGTATTATGTGTTAGTTTCAATGCCAGACTTATTCGAATTCAAGAATCACTGAATTGTAAAGGTAACTCAACTTAGTTTTTTGCATCTCCTGTAAAGTTTCAAATTTCGCAGTTACGTCATTGTTGTTCTGAGGCAGTGATAACCATTTCTACGCATGCGACTAGGTCACCTCAAGAGAAGGAACGTGGAATTGCTTCCACCTGCGAAGCAGGCCTTATCAGGTTCGCAATTACGAATAGATATTGTAATCAGGAGTAGGCAAACATCTACAAGTGGAAAGGATCCCAGTGAGTTACTACATTTGAGTTCTACAACAGTCAAGGAAGACGAGGCAATAAATGATACGAGCCCTGTTTGATGATCCACTTTGCTGACTGTCAGAAAAAGCTTCTCATTTACAACAAGCGCTACATCCACTGGTGCGTTAATACTAGTAGAAGCACTCAGTTGAAGAAGATATGAAAAGAGAAAGAAGAAGAACACCTGCAGGAGCTTGAGGAGAATGAATTATTAGGATCCGAAAAAAATTATGTAAAGGTAGGTACTTAAATAGTTAGGTACGTAATACTACCTACCGTCCTACAAATTTTACAAGGTGCTCAACTATTATAGAGTTTATGAAACAAATAATTAGTGGCATTCTTTTCATTGATTTGTATTTAATATCTATGTAAGTAACTGGAATTCATTGTAAAAAAAAACAAAAAAACATTGGTTTTATACAAATAAATTGGATTGATTGATTTCTTCCGATTTCAGTCACTTTTGTTACCTGTTAATTCAAGAAGAAATATTCAGTTATATAACTAGTTTTGGAAGCTAGAACTATTCTTGCCTTATTCTTGGAAATTTTGTGTGGGTTCCTAAAGGTTAAGCTAACACAGATAGGTTACGGTCATTCCACGCAAGGCAAGGCACCTCTTACTATTGAACTGTTGTACTGTTCTTTAAAGTGTGTGATGAAGAAATGCTAATGGAGACAACAAGACAATCTGAGACACAAATCTAAAAACGCAACAAACGATTTAATGATCAAAAAACCGTTTGTATACTCTATACTTCTTGTATAGATCACCCACATAAACACATATTCGTGTTTTCGTTATCTTTTCTGTTCAATCATTAAGACCTTGTGGAGAGCGAACTGTTCGTCGTACATCCGTACATCATTCTCATTCGACTCAAAAGATTGGAAACAATAAGTAATATAAAACCGAAAAATCCTTTTATTGAACAGTTGACAGTCTGTTAAATTTTAAAATGTCACTCCCTATATTCTATCCCGAGGAGATGAACACCTAGACCAGAAACGATACATTATACCTATAGATGCTAAAGTTCAATAACTTTGGTAAAGCAGAGTGCGATGTTTTATTTATTTAGATAAATACCTATGGGATTTTCGGATTCTAATCACATAATCACGTTATCTTGACACGAAAAATTCCAAGTTTTGAGAGGAGAAGAGGGTGCTAAAAGACGAGCTTCTTGTTTGATTCTAAAGGTTCATATACGAGTAATTGAAATTAATAAACCAAAACATGTCTCCGCTTCACGAAAAAACATTTAAATATGGGTACCTATGTTTCTCTCTGCACTTTTTCATTTTCCACTCTGAATTATGATTGTTCATAATAAATTTTATTTGATAGCGTAAGATGCGAGAGACAATTATCCTCAAATATGAACAAACATGTCATGATTTTCATACAATAAGGGATTTTAAAGAAAAAACTAAATCACCAGTCAAAGAGAATTCGTAACCTCATGAACATTTATAATTGATTTAAAAAGTACCAACGTATATCAAAGCATGGAACATCAATAGGCAACTCTCAAAATCACAAAAAATGATTAGATAGAATCTAACATCAAATCATTTCGGATATTAGGTAAATGGTCGGCGTTTTCTTCTTACAGCGACCTCTGGGTGTCGTTTTTTGAAGGATTGGAACCATTTTCGTCCGGCCGTCCCGTCATCTCTGTTGAAAGGGTGATGTAGTCCCATTTTTTCGCTCAGCTGAAAAGCCATTTTCTTAATTTCCGTAGCTGTGGCTCCATCGTTGTCGCAAGCGAATTGCACTAATTCCTCTTCTAGATCTTCAGAGAGATAAGGTCGTGGTCCTCGTCGAGGGTCGACCAATTTCTCTAGATTCGTTTCTTTGCTTTTCACCTTGCATTGCAAAGTGGACCTTGGAACGCCAAAAACTTTAGAGGCACGCAAAACAGCCATTTCTCCCTTTCTTACTGCTGCGATCGCCTCTTTCATGTTTCCCTTCGACCACGATCCCCTAATCCGACTTCTTCTGGTCCTACCTGCAACAAAGCGTCCACATTTCCTTTTAGATATTTATGACACTAAATGAGCAACATGGGACATACATGGTTCGTTCAGGTACAAACTTTCATAATCATAAATAACTCATAAATCATAAATAATCATAAATCACAACAATTCATATTGGGAGCAAAATAACCAGGCTTCTTTCGACTGAATATGGCATGCAGATAGTGGAAACCGATCAGGGCAGTGAAAGGTCCCACATATCCTAAAATGTCTAAGCCAACTCATAGAATACTCAGGGAATACTGTGAAAATTGTTTTTCCAAGATTAATCAATAATGAAATAGTTTCAGTTTTTTCAGCCCTTTAAAAGAATGTGGTTTTAATTCACTACGATAAGAAATAATACACCATGGGATTTTGAATGTCATGCCACATGTATTTACTGAACTGATTTGTGAGATAAACCACAATGCTATCTTTCTGGAGTTCCAGACTGATTCTTTTATGAAGTGATTTCCATTTACTTTCAATCAAGAAGACCCGAAGTTCCAAGTCCTCTCTCGTCTAGAACGAACAGCCGCTCTTCTCTTTCCCATATCATAATATTAGCTCAGTATTGTCTCCACACAATTTCGTGTGAAACTACTCCTCAAACGATTTCGTGTTTGCTTTCTTTTTATAATAGTTGTATCTTGTGTCTAGTCTGATTAGAATATATAATTTTGCTGTGATATTAGGGTTAACTATATGGGTAGCACTCCTATTTTTTGTTGAATATTATTACGTATGAATGGGCCCGCGTGAAAGTAAATTATTGTGTGCATGACTGATTATTAAGCTGTTGTTGTTACTGTCAAATTGGGGCTGTCTGTTGGCCCGAGGGTGGCTCTGGACTTCTGGATATCATCCACCATATTCTGTTCTTCATAACTGTATTTTCTATGTCTGACAATTGTATATGCACGCTGTGTTTTTTGACAAATAAAAACTGATTTGATTAGATTCGTGAAGCGTGGACTTGGGAACTCCAAACACTTTGGAGGCTTTGAGCAGGCATATTTCTCCCTTTTTAACAGCTGCAATGGCCTCCTTAACGACTGCATTTGACCACAATCTACGCTTCGTAGACTCATTTTTTGTCACATTCGTCTGCGACCTACGTCCTTCATCTTAAACAAATCGTCCACAATAAACGAGCTTTAGTGACTTCCTCTCTATAAAGAGATAACATGGTCTCACGCCACAATTTCTGTCAACTCTTCCAATTTTCCTGTGATTTTAAAAGTTATAAGGCCCTCTAAATACTGTAGAAACATCGTTGGTGATCCGCAAATTTGATTAAAAGGTTGAAGATATTAATATCGACGCCTCGAACCTAAGAATTTAATTACTTTTTACAGAGTCATTATCTAACTTTGGAAGTTGTACGTGTGGTACGGCTTTGCAAACCAAACTTGTTCCAGAAGGTCAAACACTTGAATTGTGATTGTAAATTTTGACTATGAAGAGAAAAAACATTTCAGCTCCCAAAAGTGATAACAAAGCTTCCGCTCCCTTCTATAGAGTCGGAAGTACGAGTAAAATGCCTGTATAATTTAAAAAAAAGAAGTCAAACGAGTAACAAATTACCAAGGATAAAAGAAACAATCAGCTAATGGAGCATGAAAATTAGTTTATTTCATAGAAAAAATGATAAATTACACAATTGAAATTAAAAAAGGGCGAGAAGAAGATACAATTCTCCACAACCTGTTACAACCAACGAAACTTGAAATAATACTGGGAAAAACGTTAATTAAATAAACCTCACCAAAGTGAAGTATTGGAGGGCCGAACTAGAATAAAAACTACGATATATCTATTAGAGTATCAAAGAATACAACATTATTAGAAACACATACCTAGCTATGAATCTTATAGGGCACTTACTTTCTTTTATATACGTAGGCTAATCATCGTTATTTCTAATAAGTGTTCGATACCTCATTTTAAAAGCTATAGTAACATTGTAAAACATTCATGATACAAACGTAGTCTCAAATACTTAACTTTTAATAGAGTGAATAATATTGATTAAAGCTTTGCTGAGTTCTATCCGATCCAGTTATACATTCATCTCTGTATTACAATAATTATTCTACACAACAAAAATATCACCTCAGTTAAACTATAACACTTATTTAGATATCGAGTACCACGAGAACTTACAATAAAAGTCTAAGGCTTACCTACTCAAAACATGTATAAACCCTTGTTTGCTGAACGTTTTATAAACCCTTGTTGTTTGTTATTTATGCGATAATGTACATTTCAAAGCCTTGTTTCAATTGCGTGTATATCTCAAATAGTGAACTTACTATGAAGTCGTACTTAGAAGAGTTTGTGATGAATATCAATGGGTTAAGAAGAGAATCTTGAGATTTCAACGGGAATGGCGCTTTGGAACTCTTCGCCCGAGAACTTTTTAAGCTACTTGAATAAAAAATTGTGAAAGTTATATTTATAGAAAGGCATCAATGGAGTGGTCACGAACGAAGAATTACATTACATAACTGAAGAAGAATCTGATCCGTTAAAGCAACATTACCTATCCTACTGAGAACAGTCAGATTATTTATTATAAACTATTTATGTCACATTACCATTATGGTAATATTAACTTACT
This sequence comes from Lygus lineolaris, assembly GCA_030264115.1. Classification (NCBI taxonomy): domain Eukaryota; kingdom Metazoa; phylum Arthropoda; class Insecta; order Hemiptera; family Miridae; genus Lygus; species Lygus lineolaris. Next base: position 9,778,976 of record JAEMON010000016.1, read on the forward strand.
ATTCGTTATAAAAAAATACTATTCCCAATAAATAAGGCAATAAGCATAGCGTAATATCGTACAAGCTTACTATATAATATATAGTTGTTCAATTTTGTTCGTATGAGGTTCATTCTATGCTACGTGTATATAAAGACCTGGCAACTAGGTTGATGTTGGTAGGTTGGCAGTACTGATAGGATGAGATTCCAACACAAAAACATGGATATTGAGCAGCCCTAGATCAAATTCATAGAGCTGGGAGTCAGGTTTTAAGAATAAATACATTTCTGAAATTTGACGTTTTTCAAAGGCTAATATGAAGTAAATCGAGGTAGGAAGAGGTAAGTGTGTGGCTCCTCCAGGTTTCTGGTCTACCGTTGTAGTAAGGTAGGTGGAACAGGGTTGCTACGGAAACTCCCAAAATTCCCTGACTCTTCCAGGTTTTCCAGACCGCAAAAGTGATTTTTCCCTGACCTTTTCCTATGCGTTTCAAAAGCACCCCCAACCCCAAACAATAGTGAAACTCACTATTGTCACATACTCACACTCAATAAGTGTTTTCCATACCCGTAGCAACCCTGATGGAACAACTGCGGGTACTGAATGTGTAGTTCAATAATTGTTGGGAATGCACATATCTTGGCAACATTTCAAAATCGGTAGGAAATGGATGAAGGATAGAAACATTGATTAGATTACATCTTTGTATACGAAAAGCCAAGTCATTCTTATTTCACACGTTTCAATATGAGCAAGCTTAATGGGGTGACGTAATGCATGTGGGCACACGGAAAGAATGAGTTCAAGTAACAACGTGAAATTGTTATTTTTATACGGGTCGAAACAGTTAGGCGAACAAGACGTTCGAAAACATCACTACAGTGAGATTTGGCTCTCCATTGGAACATCCTGGGGGGGTGATAAGAAATATCCACTCAATTGGCTCTCCGTGGCTCAGTTGGTGAAGCTATGGGCTATAAATCCAGAGGTTATAGGTTCGAGTCCTGCCGGAGCCAAATTGTTTGACTGTTCCAACTTTTTTCAATGAACACGTGTACTATACACAACAATTATAGGTGCTTCACTGCACATAGCTCCATCGAAGGCAATCGAAATGCCACACCTTCATAGGACTTCAGACTGCTTTTAGTCAAAAACCGTCGGTTTAGGTTTTCCATGAATTTTTAGCCACCCTGTACAACAAGCGGCAAACTCCTCTCCATGCATCATCCTAAACCGAGTCACCAATATCTATCCAAGTAGTATAATAAATTATTTCGTTTGTTCATGAAATGTCGTAGTTTTTCATGAGGTGAGGAGATGTCAGGCTCTCTGCACCTGAGCAGGAACTGTGCCGCAAGGTCGACCAACAAACAGTTCCTTGTGGACCATGAAGAGGTGACTCTTCAAAGAACCTTTCCTCTTGGTCCTGTGAGGGCAGATGGGGCACTTGAACTGAGGGTCTTTGTTGCACTCAAACCTAACGTGCGTCCTCCAACCGGTTCGGGTTTTATAGGATTTGCTGCAAACGCGGCAGACGTACATGTTGTTCGCACGAAGTGGTCCAGCCAGTTCTGTAAGGAAAGGAGTAGTTCTGTTACTTCATTGTGTACCTATACAATGAATGATGAGTTGAAATTCTATATTATGTGCAGTAAAGGACGAGCCAAAGTTTTAGAAAAATCAAAACTAAGCTCCAAAGAATAGTAATACAACTCTCAATAGTACATACAACAACTCTCAATAGTACATACAACTCACCCAATGCCCACTCCATATATCTCAAAAACTACTTTGGGTGTCCTTATGAGCCTGATTTATTGTTCATAATGAGTGTAGTTGATTTCAGTAAGAGATTTGGTTTTGTTCAATGTATTTTTAATTTCTATATACGTGAGTAAGAGGGATACCATTTCAATGAAGCCGACATTTCCAAAATAAAATGTAAATAAAATAAATTCTACATGGTACAGCAGGTCAAGGAATAATACAACATGCAAATCAAGAGGATAGGGAAAATAAAGTGCTAACTACCATGGGGAAAGCAATCTACTTATTGCTTAGAATAGTGTTAGAGCAGGGTAGGTATTCCAGAAAGTTTGATACCTATTGGAAGAATGAAAGGGCTCAAATAAGAAATCACCCGAAACCACAAAGATTTTGCTTTGAAAAAGAATATGAAAAAATCTTGAAACACCATCCAGTAAGCATTCGACAATAGTGCTAATGAATCGTCCAATTGCAAATTGCATCTTATTTGGCACAATTTCTCAGGATGATGAGGTTTTTGGAGGAAGGTAGTTACTTTAGTAGAACTAAAGTACCTCCCCTCTTCCAAAACAACATCACTATGGAGTTCTAAGAATTAACCAAAAAAAACAACAAAAAAAACACTCAATCAAATTCTCAGGATAACGTAACAATTATTTTTTGTGCGTGTATGTGCATGACATAATTTTGAAAGGACAAATTCAGGTATAGTAAAAAAACAGAATATAACAGAGGTATCATTTTAATTTATAGCTGAGTACCTATCTATGACAAATAAACGAGGAATGTATCAACATAAAAGCCAAAAATCATGAACACAAAAGTAATATCAAGACAGAAATGTTCAAGTTACCAATAGGTAAGTTGAATTTCGAAGAATAGTTCACAGACCACACCTACAGTGTAAATAGTTGAATATTGAAGTACTGGTACGGACGCCCGATAATTAACAGAGGATTCAAACAGAAGAAATATGTATTGGCGAGAAGAGACGACATTTGGCATTGAAGAAGGTATCATATAAAACTATTTCAACGCAATATGAATTCCTTGATTTTGATAAAACCTCGCATCACAAATCAAGTGTAAGTAAAAGACATTTATTACAAGGGATCTGATTTTCATGTATTTAAAAATATTAGTAATAGGTATGTACAACTATGTGAAATAGATAAAATATTTTCTGAAATACCAATGTTAAATCTGAAACAATATTAAAAAGCCAAAATAAATTGCTAAAATACAAATGATAATATTTCTAACTGTCGGTTGTTTATAAAAGTGTGAATTTCGAGGCATTTCTCCCCAGAGAAAATCCAGTATCCAGACCAAATTGAGTTTTCAACAACGAACAAACGACGATGTTTACGTGAATCCTGTCGACCACAGCAACAATAATGGCCTCTGTGAATCCCAGTCTCTTAACAAACCAAATTATTTGATTCAAAGTACACACAACCATCCACAAAAAATTGCACTCTTCTTAAAAAGTGTGAAAAACAGTTGAAATTGAAAAAAATACCTAGGTGTGTTTCTATCAATGAATATACTTATGAAAATATATGTTTCATAAATTGAAATATTCGAAAATATTAATCATAGAGAAATATGTGAAATTACAGTGTGTTGAAACTGTTGAAAAAGTGTCAGTATGATCTAGTTGTGCAGAAAAAAATTTTAAATACATACGAATCCTATCCCTGTCATTACTGAAGGGGTAACAATGATTTACTATTGAGATGATTTCTATGTTTCATTTTCATTTTCTCGTCATGCTTACTCAAAAAACGTCATCATCAGCCTCTGTGAAAGGCACGTAGATATTGGTAAACTACTCATCAAACAAACAAACTAACACAACCCTTTAGGATGAACCCACAGTACCATCAGCTGGCGGCTGGCAGTTGTATCCTCCAATATATTGTGTTAATGCATCGTCTACATCGTGTTCCACTCCTTCAGTAAGATAGCTCGGCTCCATCGGTAAACTATTACTGTTTACAAGAGTTTATACATCACGGTCTCATTGGTCTCTTTTATAGTGAGTCTCAAGTTGCGTCCAGCTTGAAATTTCCCACCATAATCAACCCCGTCAATTACCTACATATTCAGGGTAACTCGGAGCCGTTTAATTTCAATTGTTCACAGCATAAAGGGCCTTGAATGTTCACTGAGGACATGATAAGGTGGTTGCACTACTATTCCCCCGGAACTCACAGACATCAGTGTCTCAATATTTTGTGCTCGAAGTTACCAATTTGTTTTGTACCAAGTTACCTGTTTGTTATTAGTGATTAGAAAGAGTACTCATTATCAGAGTAGTGACACTTAAATAAACCAGTGTTCCGTTGAACACAGTTTGATTTGAACTCCCAATAAGCACTGCTAATCTTCTTGTACTGTTCCAGACATTGTAACAGTACCCTCTTTCACGGAATCCTAGCATTAGTATGAATTATTCCTTAACACGATGGCACATGAGCTCGTCCATGAGTTTTTTTGGACTCACTGGCTGGTTTTGAGCTCAACTCGCACGACTCACGATCGCGTGATACGCCCCATATGTCGTTTCTCGAACTCTCCTTGTGGCTCTCGAACCTCATGTAGACCATCAGAAACCTGCAGCAAGTAATCAGCCCAGATGGTTTTGAGCACTGCGTGACTCAAGATCTCTCGATCACAAAAATTTCAGGGTGATGGCGCGTCATGTGGCGTTTTACCGAACTATTTCTATGAGTTTTGAACTTGCAGTAAGCACAGCCAAATGCTGGCTCTTTGTTGCATTCGTTACGCACATGATTCCTGTATCCACAAAGCCACTTGTAGGTTCTGCCACACTTTTCGCACGAGTATGGTCCTGAAAAAAGGGGAAGTCAGATTACAAAACAAGTTAATTTGAATTTTTTTTATAATACCACCGTGAAACTGATAAATACTGATAAAATTTAACCTTACGGACTTTATTGATTACAAAAATAAAATATTAATAACACAAACACAACAAGCAATAATGGGGTTCTCAAATGCAAAATGACTGTTTTTACTCCTACTTTTGTATTCTTTCTTTTGATTCATTTTGCTTCGTACGAAATAGGTGATATGGGTAATAATTTTGAATTCTCTTTGGAATAGATACGTACCCGCTTTTCAGCAGTATCTACTTGTGCATATCATTTACGAGTACTTCCGAATCTATTCGTGCGAAATAAAAATCAACTTCATATATCACATAAGTGAACGCCTATACCTAGTAACCTGAATACCTAGGTACAAATAAATTTGCATTCTCAGTTCCTTCATGTCACTTCAAACTGGACGAAAAAAAATCATGCCAATTTATCCTAGAAGAAATCATTCTTCTTTCTTACTCATTACAACTACAGGGAAAAAATTGAGGTAGGTATTGGAAGATGATGGCTTTTCAAAAATATTTCTATATTAATAAAGTAGATTTGTTCGTAAAAATAACTGAAAATAATTTGACACGAGGTACCTAAGATTACTCATTATTATTATCATCCCATAATAATGAACAAATAACGCAACATCGTGTTCTCTCCCAAGGCTAGGAAATACATGTGTAATTGAAATATTATTATTTAGCTTCAATAAGTTGATTCAAACATCAATTCCCAGTTATCAAGAATTTCCTCATTACATAATTCTTTTGTAGAACGTGGGAAATCACGTGTATCGCTTCACAGAAATGTATTTGGCTTGAATATAATATACAAAAGGCACAACTCAGAAAATATAGGAAAATCTTGAATTCTCGTTAGTAGTAGGTAATTGAGAAAGACTGAAATGGAACCTAGTTTAAGAGCAAGTAGGCAATTATACTCAAGATTTCAGAGAGTGATAAAAGAGGATTTCATTTGTTCATTTTATAGGGCGCGGAGGCGCAAACAAAACCCAAACTTCAACTGGCGTTTCCCAGAAAACTGTATTTATTAAATGTACTTGAAATACCCCAGTAAATCCCACAAGGTAATATGTAAGAAGTATTATTTTTTCGACTAAAATGTTAGAGAGGGCCTCATGGCCCTTAGAGCTGTGTATGTTGGTCGTGCTTGCTAAACGCGTTCCGCACCTGGACCAAGTTGAGGGACAAAAAAATCAAGTCTTCCAGTGGTACCAATGCCTAAAAACCACTGAGTTAGGTACTAAAACTGAAGGAGCCGCACAAATAAAGCTGAATAAACTCCCTGGCTGAAGGATTTCTTAAGCCAGAAAAATAAAATTTAAAAAAAGAATATACATAACAAAGAACTCGACCTACTTGTGATGGGAAAAATTTAGTGCTTTCGTTTGTCACTGGGCGTCTATTAATATATTTACTAGCCTTCTAGGGTACCTACGTCTACCGAAAGCCGATTTGGTAGAAGTACCTAATAGACTTAGTCTATGGCTGTTAGATTGGTGTCAAATGACGAAGTCGTATGTGTTGTTTCAGGTTCCCCTTGCGGTAGCCAATATACTCGCAAAACTCGCAGGGAAACTGCGGTTCCTTATTGCAGTTGTGAAAGGCATGAAGGCGCCATCCGGTTCTGGTTTTGTAGGATTTGCCGCAGCCTTGGCAGATGTAAGCTTTTTTGTCTCTAATCGGAACTGGAACGTCTGCATCTATGGGACGTAGAAAACGGCGATGAAAAATCATAAATTTTGTGATATGACAATTGAGCGTGAAATAGGTGCCAATGTTTCGCTACAAAAGAACAACTGTAAAAAAATACCATTCGTCTGCAATGGTATGGCACAACATGTCATCTTACGCCATAAATGCGGAGACAACAATCTTGGAGATAC
>JAEMON010000016.1:9876302-9891486 GCA_030264115.1 Lygus lineolaris
ACCTACTATTTCTACCCATCAAACGGACATATGGATGACCAAAACTCTTTTTTATGCGTTTTTATTGATATTTATTAAATAAAATCTCTATATAAAACTGTTCCTATCAGATGTAAAGAAAAAGTATCTACGTGTCGACTCATTGTTATTTAATGTAGAAGAAAAAATGGAATAAAAACATTAAACGAAAAAAAAAATAGTAATCTCATAAAATCCACGCTGGATCCCTCATGCCCTTGTTAGATTGCATTCCTAGTATTTTTGTTATTCCAAAGAAATATTTCTCTTTTATCTTCACTCCTACTTGTATGGTTTCCGTTTCCACTTCGGGCATTAGGGATTTCAAGCTCTGGACTATCTTATTCGGAACTTAGTGCAAATAAAAAATTGTACAATGAAAACCATAAAACGTGAAAGATTCAAATAATTTATTGACGTCAGGCCAGACCTCTCTTCCATTACGGTAAAAAGAGAGAAAGTAACTACCTACATAAAAGTACGGTTTAAAGTGACTGCGTCCAGCATTTCTTTCTTAGTATAAACATCACTGTGTTTGTTAAACATGTGTCTTTTGAGATGACTTCTACGATGAGATCTGTAAGAGCAGTGCGGGCAGGCGAACTGGGGTTCCTTCCCACATTCATACTTCTCGTGGTACGACAACCAGGTCTTGTTTTTGTACGATCTCGAGCATCCGAAACAAAAGTGGATTCTATCAGAAGGGACGTTTCGTCCATCGTAACCATCTGCTTCAGAAGAAAAAACGAAACGAAATTGATGATCGATGTTGACATTTTAAAAGTTTGAATAAAATCAAAGTAGAAAGTGTCACAGTTTCCATTGTGATCAATGAAATGACGTAATTAAGAAAGCTAGTGAGAATGGTGAGCATCAGTAATCACAATTTTGTGTCGTGGCAAACTAAACTAGGTAATCTAGGCAGATGAATCTTTATATGAATATATTCCATTGTGAGATATCTGTAACATATTACGAAGGATATGCCAACCAGAAGATATTCACCTACAAATAGAATTGTCAATCGTACAGTGTGGTTCAATCAGCGAATTTTCAAAGAACTGACTTTTTTGAATTACTTTCTAGAATCAGCATTTGTTGAGGAATTATTTTAAACAAATTGTGAGCCTGATGATAATTGAGGCTATAAAACGAAATTTTTACCCAAAACCTCCAAACACGCAAAATTGTTCAGCGATTTTTACCCATAACATTCAAATAATAACCCTTAAAATCCATAAAAAATTAGTTATTTGAACTCATCCTTTCTTTCGGTATTATAGTAATTTTGGCACGAATTTTGATTCTAACATCTTTTACGTGATCAAAAGCGATTCAGAGATCCTTTTGGGAGACTTGTTACCTAGTGGTTCCTGATATATCTTTAACAAGTCTGGTAAGCCAGTTTTAACAAGTCTATATAGCCTTTCTAAAATGGATTTTCATGGAGAATATTTTCAAAAATGCTTACGAATTTTAAATCAGGTCAACCAAACTATTCGGACTCGCTCGAATATTCAAACTCGCTAGCTAAATAAAAACAAAGCAGGAAATTTCCTCCAGATAAAACGAAGGGTTCAAACCATAAGTAGAGCGTACTTCAACGTCTAAAAAATATCAGATATTACGTTTTTTATTAGTGTACATAACGTAATACCTATATAAAATTAAATTGTATTACTTCTCCGACTATCAACTTTCGGAACAAGGCAAATCTAAGCGTTTGTAAACCATATGTAAGATTGGGTCAAGTGGGGTAAGTACGAATATGAGTAGGTAAGTGTATGTATATGAACAATCTTGTAGAAGTCATACATTTTTAAGAGCCAAACAGGTTTCTTCTTCTTAAATCTTCTAAAACCTTCTAAATCAGCCGATTCCTCCATCATCACGACATTGATTCGGCGTGTCTTACAAATAAGTGGGTTTTCATGGAGCCTTTCCGGTGAGCTTTATAAGGGCAATGGGGGCACATGAACTGGGGCTGTTTTCCGCATTCGAATTTCTGGTGGTAATTCAAAGTGTTCTTCTTCTTATACGACCTTAAACACCCTTGACAAATGTGGTTTCTAACTGGAGACGAATTTCGTAGATAATTACGAGGAGCTTCTGAAAAAGGAAGTTGAAAATGAGTGAAGAATAATGTGACATGAAGTCAGCGACCTGTAAGTGGATCGAGTTACAAGACTCAAAATTCCTACACAGGAATTCATTTAAAGCTACTTCAGAATCTGTAACCACTAAACCGAAGGAAACAATTTGAAAGCAATCTTAGAATATCTTGGCTACCGAATGCGATGAGAGAAACAGGAACTCTTATAGATCAGAAAGTTCAGGAAGTTGGCAGTCTATACCACTCTATTAGTAATTGATTTATGATAAACAACACAAATCGGAAAACATCAGAACAGTTCCCAAAACTATACCCAGGGTGAACTTGTCTCATCCACAAGAATTTGAAAGGAAAATGGCCTAATATAGGTCTGTTTGGTAGGCTGAATGTTCAAAAAATACAGCAGTTGTGAGGACAATTTAGGGGAATACGATTAAAATCAATAAATGAACGAATGGACACATTCAAATAAATGTCCCCATATACTTTCATATAATCCATAACAAAATTAATAATGCCAACACTATAATCAGATTAATCTCAATTTGACATTGCCGTTGGGGACTCTGTTGGTTTGCTAAAGTATTGGTTCACTGATTAAATCTTTCACCAGAAAGAATAGTTGTTGGTAGCAGTTTTAGTAGGAAACAAAAATAATGGTAAGAAATTGATTGTCATCGCTAATTTTATTTGGTGAAAGATTTAGGGTTGTGAACGGCCATATGGGATTTGACGTATCTTTTATGATGAGCTCTGTAAGCATTGCGTACAGGCGAATTGTGGTTCTTTCCCACACTCAAAAGTCTGGTGATTCTGCAGCCCGATTAGGTTTTTGTACTGCTTCTGACAAGCACGGCAAACGTACATCTCGCCAACAAAATGAAGAGGTAATTCTAAACAAACAAACGTAAAGTAAATTGTAGGACTGGATTGGGGATCTGAATGTTGTGGGTCAGTGAAACTTCTTGTGGGGAGTTCCCTTTTGTCTCGAATAAATTTTTTCCATCCCTTTTTGTAGGCACAATTAAGGCGAGGATTATGCACATGCATCTAAGGGTGGGATCATAGACGGTCCTCGAGTTTCAAGGAGACCTTTAGATGGTCGTCAAGGGTTCCTTAAGCCGAATCCGTGTTCTAAATTTTGAGGAGAGCATCCAAAGATCCTTGAAACTCGAGGACCGTTCATAAATCCCGCCCCAAATCTACCCGGCAATCCTAGTCAGTCGCCTCACCTGTGAAGACCTACCTAGAGCCACCAGTACTCTGATTTAATTTTATTAAAAAAAAAAAGAAAATAAATTAACTTGGATTTACCAGTTAGGCCTATTATTACTAACTATTTCAGTAACACATTCACTTCTGATCGTCAAAAATTAGGATAATCGATTAAAAATACCATATTAAGTACAAGTAGTACTATACTTGACGAATTCTCCGATTTTTTCAATGTATCGTATATTTCATCCAATGACCAAAGGTCAACATCATACCTGACAGTAAAATTTGAAATCAAAAACTGCGAGTTATTTTTATGAATATTGGAGATTTTGTCGATTGCATTGTTTTCCTTCCAACCTTCAGGTTGGCTGAGGAAAGTAAAAATTGGAAAAATCAATCATGAGTCGGTTTAACTAGAATGGATATGGACTAAGTAATTAGAAAAAATAAATAAAATTGTACTATAATTGGTAAAATATTACTTCCTATGGTACTCCCTGAAACAATTTGATGCATGAGAAAGGCATAAATGTACATCGCATTTATTGCACATCCAGTGCGTTTTCCTGTGGCAGTTATCGTTTTTGCATCTTGTTTCTGGTGTTTCTGGTGTTCCACTCTTGGTGGAACAAGTTCTAAGATGATGATGAGGAATTCTCTCGAGGTCTTCCTCTTTTACTTGCCTGGCTGTAACACTTTTATCCATGCCTGAAGAAGAAATTATTGGAATGATACAGATTCAATGAAAATTAGATCGAATATATTGAATTTTTGTAATAGTAAAATCACAGGTACCTACATACTCAGCGGCACAACGTCTTCCAAGATGAGACTGCTTTTCAAGTAGAATTACACACAGTCTCAAATGATTTTCTCAAATGCACGGAGAAGGCGATAAGACAGTTGATAGGACAAGTTCATGTTAAAAATCGTTGAAGCGAGCTTTCCAGAAGACCTTACCCCAAAAATGCGAAGGACAAACAACAAATAATCACAATATCCATTGATTATCAGCTCAGCGACTTCAGGTATGTTGCTACTATGTACCGTCGAGTAACCAGGGTAAATATTTCGTCAAACAGAAGACATGTGAAACGAATTAAATCACTCGCGATGAAGTTGTGGAAACCCACTTTAACAAAAAGAAACCGGAGTCTATGGTAAACCGTTGTCTGTTTCCACGAAAATAATGAGTTAAAAGTCAAATCGATTTCGACGGTTAGACCATCATCAGTAACAAAAAATAACTTGTTTGCAAACAGGCCCAATTTGGGCTCTAGTTGTGCCCTGAAGCTTGGCGTTACCGTCAGCCTTCTTGAAGGGGTGGAAACTAGGAGGTGAAATTTCAAAAACGCTCGAGCTTGAAAAGGAACTTTAAATAGATAGGTAGAGTTTATTCATATATTTCAAATAGATCACAATTTTCACCGTCGAACGAGACCTCACAGAGCATTCTAGGACCAACCGCTTGCTCCCTGTAAGGACTTTTAAGGGTTGAACGAAAAAAGATTATAATAATATTAGGTATAGGTAGGGACCCAAGAAATACTGATAGCCACCCTCGTAATGATTACGGTAGGTACTCACCCGCTGTAAACTCATTTATCACAATAATCGGAAAGTTTATTGAGCTAATAGTTCATTATGAGGAATTTATTAACCAACGGGATCTTTGCAGAAGGGTGATCTGTACAGCGGAATAATAAGCCGTTGAGGGTTATCTATACAGATAGATAAGCCGTTGTGTAATAATTTGCAAAATTGATTTCGTTTTCATCGGATTGAATTTCTTGTTTACTTTTATAAGCTTCCTTGGTTACTGAATTACGTTATGAAGGAAATACAACTCTCGGAGGTACTCATGGTACAAAATAAATGATGATTATGAACCTCCTGATATAATAATCGGAAAATAATAACCGGAAAGTGTATCGCACTGATAGTTTATTATTGACGGATGTATTAACCAATGGGATCTTTACAGATGGGTGATCCACGCAGAAAAATAATAAACCGCTGTGTAATAATTTGCAGCGTTTTGGAATGAGAACAGAAATACATTTTATTCGTAAAAATTTAATAGGAATCACAGTGTTAAACAATGGTTAAACAGTGGTATAACAGTCGAAATGATAAAATAACTGCAATAATGTTCAAGAGCGTAACGATAGTACATACATTTTTGAACTTCAATGCCTCCTCTGGAATGAACGCCCAATAATGTTGATTGTCAGTGAAAGGAAAACAATTTACCAGAATGCCTAAACATTATATGCGATTTGAGATTTCCCTTATAACGCGTCACGTAAGAGCAGTGAGGGCAAGCTTGCTGTGGATCCTTCCCGCACCCGAATTTGCGATGCCTCACCAGGTCTTGTTTGTAGCAGTATTCTCTCGAACAGCTGGGGCAGGAAAACTTTATACGATCTGCAAAAAATAAACTATAATATTAAACTCAACAAACAATCTATTATGTTGATCACATAATCGTTTACAAGAATAATCGTAAGGTTGTCGGAGTTATTATAGCTATATTTTTTCATTTCCTTAGACGAAAATCAAAATAGTTAAAACATTATCGGAAAATGAACGGTTCTTCAGTCATTAAGTACGTACATAAACGGATACAGTTTTGTTGGAAGATGAAAAAAAAAAAAAAAAAAAATTGAAATTGAACTTAGTCCCTTCAAAATAATTGTATTCGAATTTATTGTATTCGCCGTTCAGATCAGTCCCGCTTCCCATTTCGAATAAAATTTACTCGTAACATGGTCACCCAATGTTAATCAGAGAATTGGGCAATTTGATATTGGTCCTAAATCCAAATAATCAGCTGAGATTTCAGTTAGTTTAAATTCACCTACTTATAGCATTTTTAATTTATTGTATTTAGTACAAATATAATTATTTATCTCGTTGGAAAACAAAATACCTAGCACAAAAATTAAAAAATGGAATCATATAAGAAGAATATAGAATTTAATAATATTACATGGATTCGGTACATACTTGATCATCTTGGAAAAATATGATGGTGTCTACTGATTAGATGGGATTTGAGATTGTCTTTATAGAAGGATTTGTAGTCACAGAGCGGGCATGAGAATTGTGGCTGCTTCCCACACTCGAACTTCTGGTGTCTCTGCAAACTCCTCTTGTAAGAGTAACTTCTGAGGCAATTGGAGCAAAAGTGTTTTTCATCTGCGAGAAAAGTTGCCTCGAATGAAAAAACACGCAGTGAAAAGTATGAACACTATGATGAGTGCATATCATATAAGGGTTCAGACTGTCTTAATATTTATTATGAATTGAAGAAACATGAAAGTTAGTGCATGTGGAGCCCATTTAGGTTGGTTAGCAGCGAACCCTTGCCCAATAAATAATTACGATACCCTTATCTTGCAGAATGGTAGTATGTCTGATTAAGAGGATTGTGGACGTTGGAGCAGATAGTAATGGAAAGGGATGCAATAAAAGTAGCCTGAAGAAGGATGTGGTTTGATATTCTGAGGGAGCTCTGAGGGGATCTGAGGGAGCAGTGTAGTCTATCTCGTGGATACTATTAGTGCCAATTGAATGCATTCGTTCACACCTTTAAGCGGGTAAAATAGGACACATCTACAGGGCTCAGTAGTAGCACCCTTACTTGGATGCCTCACATTCCCCTCACAATTCCCATCCATCACCTACGTTGTGGATTGGGGTTGACAAGTTTGAATTTGAAGGTTTGTGAGTTATTTCAGAAAATTCTTTTTTTACCACTTCTAGGTTAATTATTTCGGAATATTAACACTTTTCAACCCGGGACGGAGTCAAATTAGTACATGCTCCAACCCTGACAATGCATACCAAAGCCGCCACATATTATTGGCGAAATCGAACGTGCTGTTTTCCAGTGTCAAGACATAAGTAGACTCGATCCCTAGGGAAGTATAGAGTTGAACAACTTGATATAAAAACTTTCTTGTATGCTCATATTAATACATTAGTTGTTTGAACACGGTTTACACACAAAGTTTTATGGAATGCACATAATAATTTTTTAAACAGTTCAAAAATACTTTACTATGAGCCAAGGACACAAAATCTCAAATTAAGGATTGGGGGTGTTTCAAAAATACGTGACTTTTGATGCTGCCTTTCTGATGAGCCTTGTAGGAGCAGTGCGGGCAGGCGAATTGAGGGTCTTTGCCGCATTCGTACTTCAGATGCGTCTTCAGGCTGCTCAAGTGCTTGTATGTTTTTCGGCAGGTGAGACACACATGTTTCTCAGCGTAGAAGCCTGAGCCAAGCTGCTGAGGAGCTGAAGAATAATCAACAAAAATTACCTGAGTGAATGGCAAATGTCTAGAAGCAGTATAGATAGAAATATTGACACAAGTACAGAGATTCTATCATCTCAGTGTTCGACAACCATACATGGCACCTTCTTGGTGAGCTCGCTTGAGGCTCTTTCCCTTACTTTCTGGCTGCTCAAGTGTTTGTTGTTGGTCAAGTGTTTGTCATCATTAGTTGAGGGGCTGAGCGAGTGATGTTATTCAGTTTTAACACAGAATGTGTTTTTACGGAGGGTTATCTGGTTTGAAGGCGTCTGTTCAGTAAGATCCCCCCCGAACCCCACCTCTCCCACGTACGAGCTGCGAGAATGCCGTCAGCCACATCACAATCCGTTAGAAATTGGCTAAGAAAAATAGAGAAACTGGACAGTGCTAAAATGGATAGGGGAATGGGTGGTTATCCGTTTTTAAAACAAATTGGTCCCAAGCAGTAATAGGTAATGTTGTAGCAAGAGTTCATATAAACTCTTCGGTTGCCGAGATTCAAGCATTTTATATGGCATTTTGGTCGCACTTCCTTGGCTTGGTAAGGCTGAAGGCTTACCTACGGTAAATTCCTGAGGAAACCATTGCTTATAATTTACATTAAGTAGGTACTTGTATCTGAGTGATTTCAACACATTTTTCAACCACAAATACATTCTCCAACCCAGGCCTACCTGAACATGAAAATTAAATTAAACGCAAAAATCATAGGTTAGGTACTTTTTTTTTTAAACCACTGTCAATAAACAACACGATTTGATGCCTAGAATAATACAACGATAAACTAATATGAAAATTTACTTGCGAGCACATTTTAAATGTAGCACAACATAGTAATTATAATAATTTTATCCATCTTTTTCAACAAGGTTTGCATTAAATATTTTGAGAAATAAGTACCTACATAATTTTCATAACAGTTCGTAAGGACAAAACGTGGACACTATATTGAAAATACTGATTTCTGATGTATTCGGAATATATGACGTTTCATACTGCCCTTTTGGTGGGCTTTGTGGGAGCAGTGCGGGCAGGCAAATTGAGGCTCTTTCCCACACTCGTATCTCAGGTGATTCATCAAACTAGTTATCAACTTGTACGTCTTCCTGCAGGCTGGGCAGACGTGCTTCTTTTCTTGATGGCCAAAAGTCACCGCTGAAGAAACAATGACCATCAATGATAGCATTAAAAAGTAATATCCGAAATTTTAAATTCGATACCAGTTGCTCAGTGAAGAGAGAGAACAAGCTAACAACCGGTCTTATAGACAACTTAATCCAACTTTCATACGGAGAATTGTTTTATTCGTCCATGGAGCAATTTTCAAAAAAATGAATGAGGTAACAGATAATATTATTCTCAAGATATACGAACTGTTCCCTACACTGGGGTAAGATTGGCTCAATGTACAAGGCTATCTAGCACTACAGTTGGTAGGTAACATTTGGTTAAAACTTCATACATTTATCAGAGCTATGCCTCCAGCTAAAAAAAAAAACAAAAATAGGGGATCGAATCTTGGCTTTCTAATGGTACCTATAACATTATTTTTGTTTGATGTTCCCACATGTATGTAACCTGTGGTCACAATGAGGAACTTGCATGGGTTGGGATTTTTCATTTTGAACCTCAAAATCTGAATCAGCGCCCTTCAAAACCGTCTGGTGACAATTTTCAGCTTGAAATTACGGCTGGCTTGCCCAGAAAATGGCAATTTTCCATTGTCCGATAACCCTCATATATAGCACCTTTTTGGAGAGCCTCATTATGATCTTCCTTGAAATGAAAAATAACCAAGCAAGTTCCCCATTGCAACCTTAATCCTTAATTTTTTTTACGAGAATTAAAAAAAATGGAATTTCGAATCTCGATTTTTTAGGTGTTTAATAGGAATCTCCAGTAGAAATGCCTGATCCTAGACCAATTTTTTGAGGGAACGCCTACCAAAAAAAATGAAAGGCTAAAAAAGTTGTTTCAACACTTTCTAAGCTTTTTTCTTGGATGGCTCGAGGAGTTTTGATGACATTTACATGAATCACTCATTCAATAGGTAGGTACAAGTAGTATCCAGGAAAGTTCTCTGAATACCATAGTTAACAGAAATACCCCTAAAACAGCGATTTTGGGGTTTAAAGAAGTAAGGAATGTAGTGTGAAACTCCGAAGTTTTTTATTGCAGTGATTCGATCATCTTGGAGTGTTTGACAAACATGTGGCTCTTGAAGCTGCCTTTTTGGTGGGCTCTGTAGGGACAGTGCGGGCAAGCGAACTGAGGCTCTTTCCCACACTCGTACTTCAGATGCGTCTTAAGACTGCTCAAGTGCTTGTACGACTTTTGGCACGATGGACAGTTGTGTTTCTGATCAGCCTTAAAGAATCTGCCAAGGTGCTGCTGAGGACCTGAAGAATAAAAATAAAGGAGATTATTCAACAAAAACTATATAAACGAAAAAATTGTCTCTTCATTGTAGGTAGAGGAAACATTTTCGGAATATAATAGTAAGAGAAATCATAAAGGTACCCACAAGATGTCTTGAAACTTCATTTGTGTAATCAGATCAACTCGTGGTGTTTTATAACCATGTGAGACTTCAGGTGTGTCTTGCGGCGAGCTCTGTACGGGCAGTGACAACAAGGGAATTGAGGCTCTTTTCCACACTCGCACTTCAAATGCATTCTCAGACTGCTCAAGTGTTTGTACGACTTCTGACAAGTGGGACACACGTGTTTCTGATCAGCATTGCTTCTGCCAAATTGGTGAGGGGCTGAACAATCCATATTATAATGATGATCACCTATGTGAAAAAAGAGTTACAAAAACCAATTGTTTTGTGATTACATAGGTATGTTATCATTTTTCTGTTCAATTTATATTTTGCTAGTTTTTGGTAATTTCGAGTGATTTTTTTTACCTTCGCCAAAAACGAGTTTTGTCAACCATGTTGATTGACTAACTGATTGTATTGGGTATAGGAATGGGCATTGCGACGAATTTTTGAAGTTTGAATCGCCCAAATATAAATATTTGTTGTCCTTGATTTTTGATCAACTTTACAATATTTTATCAAAATGTTTCTTGAATGTTATAAATTAGTCTCCTAATGTTTCGTTTCATATTTTCCATATTTCTCGCTAGTTACCAACTCGGTGCATTGATAATCTCACGATGGTAAGTGCTTTCTTTTTATAAACTTCTATGAACTTGAATAAATTAACACATCAGGCAACTTGGACAGTGCTCTTCGCCTCCCTTACTCCTCTCTTGTACTCCCTTACTCCTTACTTGTACAACATAATTTCACAGCAAATCAGTACAATGCGTTTATTTACGAAGTTTAAATTGCTTACAACATTTTCACTTCTTAAATTGTACAGGATGTTTCAAGAACACGTGTCGAGATATGCTGCCTTTTTGATGAGCTCTGTAGGGGCAGTAGGGACACGAGAATTGTGGCTCCATCCCGCATTCGTACTTCAAGTGTTTACTCAAACTGCTCTTGAGTTTGTAGGTCTTAAGACATGATTGGCAAACGTGTTTCTTCCCTGAGGAATCGTCTTCGCACGAGAAAACTAAAGGACATATCTAATTTAGAGAGATACACTAAAATGTGAAAATAGAAGTTCAAAATTAAATTACCAACACGTACAAGTATATCGTTCGAAATTAATAACCTGGAGGCCTTAGGATTGCAACGTTACTATCGCGTGCAACCATACCAACCTTTTCAAATCCATATTTTTTTCATTCACGTACAAAAATTGTACTAAAATTGGAAAGAAGTGATGATTTTTTTTGCAATTTGTTCATCAAGTCATACTGTTTAAAAGGAGCTTTTTTTCAAAATTACCCGAATTGTCTTGATGGAAAGAAAAATCTGCGCTGAAATAAATGTAAATGATGTTAATGAAAGTAAATGATATCCCATGACACGCACTTGCTAAAGCTATAGTGGGGAACTTGCATGGGTTGGAATTTTGCATTTTGAACCTCAAAATCTGATCAAACCTCAAAACCCCTTGTCAGCTTGAAATTACGGATGGTTTGCCCAGAAAATGCGTTGAAGGGAGAGCGTGACGTCATTCAGCAAAAGGGTGGCCCGCCTAGGCAGGTCTGTGACGTCAGTTAGGCTCAAATTACAAGACGCATTTTCGGTGACTTTCAATCGTCGGATACCACTCATATAGCACCATTTTGGATAGCCCTCATTAAGATCTTTCAAATTATAAAATAAAAAATAACCATGCAAGTTCCCCATTTTAGCCATCTCGAGTATTCACAGGTAAGTCGATTGGGGTGACTGATCTCGGTAGCTCAAGAAGTTTGGTTCAATATTCCTAGTAGAAAATGAGTTCTGGTTCACCCATTTCATCTGCTTCTTGCTTCATTTCGGTGAGTTTAAAGGGAATGTTTACCAAAAAAGATGGACAAATAAATGACATTTTATTAAAACAAAAAATGGAATATCTAATTAATAGGAAGTCATTAATATTGCCAGTGAAAACATGAAATGATTGATTGAATTAAAATTACATGAAATTTTCAGGGTGTCTCAGGAACATGTGGCTCTTGATACTGCCTTTCTGATGGGCTTTGTAGGAGCAGTGCGGACAACCGAATTGAGGCTCTTTCCCACACTCGTATCTCTGATGATTCCTCAAACTAGTCATCAGCTTGTACGTCTTCTTGCAGGCAGGGCAAACGTGCTTCTTCTCGTGAGGATTACTGCCAAAAGTCACCGCTGAAGAAACATTTAGTATCAATGAGATTATCAAAATCAAAAACCTAAATTCAATACCTTGTTCAGTAAAGATAATGTCGACAGGATAAACTCAGGGAATTGAATTTAGCCGAGGTAGGTAATATTTAGGTATTATCAACGCTAATTTCAATGATTTGCTCATCATAAATTACTCATCATCATACTCTCTTGTACCTACCAATGGATGTGCCTATCTACCAACCAACTAGGTATACGTTGAACAATTGAACTACCCTGAGCAGGGAACATGAAACCAGCAATTAGAGTTGGAGCAACGTGAGCTCCCTACTTCTATTGAGGTCAGTAACAGCAGAGGGGTCAGGCAAATTGACCACACACAAAACAAAAACTCAAATCAAATTGGGCACACTCTAGTATGCCGAAATTGGTAAATCAATACCAAGCATTTACTCAATGAAGATAATGTCAACTGCTCGAACTCAGGCAATTTACCCTGGGTGATAATGTTGTCAAGTAACATCAAGCCTAATCGACCAGCACGACTTGGACAGGCTATGAGAATAATTTGCAGATACGAACTGCAAAATGAGAATGTTTAAATTCACAGAAGATAGGTACTCCATGTGTCAATAGGTATGAGTACTACCTGCCAATCAAGTATGAATGCTATGTACCTACTATCCTCTGCAGACAAGGTTTATCCAGCTAGGAGGTTAGGAATAGTGTTTGAGAGCTACGTGAACTTTGAGGTTGTTCTTTTGATGAGCTCTGTAAGGGCAATGAGGACAGGCGAATTGAGGCTCCATCCCGCATTCCAGTCTCTGGTGGCTCCTCAGACTAGTCCTCAATTTGTAGGACTTGTGACACCACTCGCAGACGTGCTTCTTTCCAGAAGAGTCTCCGTCGGGCAACAACGCTAAAAATAATTAGTTTGAAATTCAATGGAACTTGAATAGATTTATTTATAATTCAAAATTTTAATTCGCATCTTAATTTATAATTTTTCCTATCAAGACTATAAGCCCAAATTTGTACGGGAATCGCAAGATAAATTCAAACATATACAATTCTGCCAGTCTTCTAATGAGGTGGTTTCTTTGCAGCATTTCGAGATAATTGAGAGTATTTTGAGACACGCTCTTCTCATTTACGTTCGCTCTTCAGAAATCAGATGACAGTTTAGAGTGAACGTGAATAAAACATCACTTTTAATTGAGTAGGATTTTATTTAGCCCATCATCCCTCTGAATAAGACAACAGGGAGTGTCAAAACATTATTACTGTACTTTTAGAGGAATGGTTGAGAATGATATGGCGCTTGGTGTTGCCTTTTCGATGAGCTTTGAAAGGACAGTGGGGACAGGCGAATAAAGGCTCTTTACCACACTCCAATTTTCGATGAACATTCAAAGTCTTCAAATGCTTGTACTTCCGGTGGCAGCTCGGACAAACGAATTTCCCTTGATCATCTACACGAATATATTAAATTAAGAAGTAGTAGGAGGGAAAAGAGGAAGCATGATCCAAAGAAAAATAGATGAAAATAATGCGAATGATGACAGAAGTTTCAGCATGATATGGCGTTTGGTGTTGCCATTATTGTGGGCTTTGTACGGCAGTGGGGAAAAGGGAATTCGGGTTCTTTGCCACACTCAATCTTTGAAGACGAAGTGAGTGAAGAAAATATCTCCACAGAAAGCTTGGCAAACGAATTTCTCATTAAGACATAAAAATAATATAAGGTTATGTACAGTTCAATAGAATTATATGCACAAAAAGGGCAGAATGCATATTTTTGATTGAATCTTTTTGATTTTGATGAGCCCTCGAACTCAACGTTGTCCTGATCGTGATGTGATCTAAATCGATCAGTGTTCTGGCAAGCATCACTAGGAAAAAAAATCAATCACACCAATCCATTGACAATTAAGTAACAAAACTTGAGGAAGTGGAGATCACTGTTCAAAGTAATGTTAGGCTTGAACGGAGGAAAGTCTGCATTCGGGTTCGAATCTGGAAAGGTTAGGTAACACTGCTCTACCTAGTTGGTATGTTAGAGTATGTGGAGGATCCATGGCTGGCCTGCACCATTTAGTAGACGAACAAAGTTTGATAATGACAAAACTAATTTGGAAAATAAAATAATTTATATTTTCAGGAGTCTAAAATCATCGAGATCCAAACAAATTGGAACAAACAGAAAAATCTTGTAACACTAGGTACCTGTTGTAGAAATATTTGTTGAAATTTTACATCAACCCGAAAGGGGTATGTTTGAGGACGATATGGCGCTTGGCGTTGCTTCTGCAATGAGCTTTGTACGGACAGTGGGGACAGGCGAATGAAGGCTCTTTACCGCACTCATGTTTTTGGTGGCGGTGTAGATCACGGCGATATTTGTACTTACGAGGACAAGCGGGACAAACGTAAAGTCCATCTGGAAAATCGATGCATGGAATCGTAAGTAAGGAATTGGAAGTATTCCTTCCCTTTGGGAGTATTCCTTGGTATTATTTGGAAGTGTTCCTCACAACCAGAGGAAACGGTTATACGAACTATAGTATAGGCTTTTGGTAAATAGTGCACCCAGATCGTTCGTTATGGGCCAACCAACTTCTATGTATTTTGAAGAGTAGTTATGGGTGTTCAGTGGACTTCCCTTCTACTTACTCCATTATAAAACAGACGATTCAGGGAAGAGAGGTTGGGTGGTGCAACTAAATCATCGGTATGATTTCGTCGGTTAGATGATGAAGCAGGAACGCCAGAACGCCATTCATAATGAATCGGAAT
>JAEMON010000016.1:9903267-9915565 GCA_030264115.1 Lygus lineolaris
GTGCATGTACTTACTCAAAGGTAGTTATTTTGGTTCAAAGTTCTAGGGTGTTTGAGAACAAGGTGTGACCTCAAGTTTGATTTATAGAAAGTTCTGAAATTGCAGTGGCGACACTCGAATTGCGGTTCTTTTCCGCACTCCAGCCTTTGGTGAGACTGCAACCCTCTGCGGTACTTGTAGCGCCTTTGACATGCAGAGCAAACGAATTCTCGGCCCAGACCTTATACATAGAGTAGTGTGAGTATTGCAAATATTTCATGACGAGCAATCAACTGGAGAATTATGTATAAAAACAACAGTTTCTAAATGAATGTGGATACCATCACAATACCCATCTACATGAAACTAGTAGTGTTCTATATCGATGACAATACCATGAGTAGGCTATTATTTACCCGTTGATAATCCTTTTCTGTAGGTGGCTAAAGATCACATTTTTGGATCATGGTCTCTTGAAAATTAAAGTGATTAGTGAACAATGTGCAAGGGGGGTGGTTGTGTTAATTAGAATGAGTTGGACGGCTATTGGAGCAGGAATATAATATCTAAAATGTTATCAAAACGCAATAAATTGGCAAGTTACGAGTATATATGGTAGGCCATAGGTAGCGCTACCAGTCGTTGGACCCGTTCGTTCGGAGTAGGTACAAGGAATGAAAGAAACCATTTACAAAAAATTGAAAGAAGGTTGCTCACGTGCCAACAGGTATGTATTGACAACTTACATCCAATCCTAAACAGGTACTTATAAAAGCTCAAAGTGTTTGTTAATCATATGCGACTTCAGAGTGGACTTTTGATGAGCTTTGTAACAGCAATGGGGACAGTAGAATTTCGGATCTTTTCCACACTCCAATCTTTGGTGACGATTTAAGTGATGACGATGCTTATATGTTTTGTAGCAAGTGTGGCAAACGAATTTTTTATTTGGATCTAAAAAAAATAACAAATCGTTAAAACGAATTAGGAAGGTAGATAGAGCATAGGAGAATGCATATACTATTTAAAGCCTTTTCCACAGCTTACAGGCACATCTCAGTTCCTTCAAGCACTCCAACTTCTGAAGGGGTAGGGAAATACCGATCGATAGAATAGGACATCAATGCCTATAATTGGAATAAAACGTCAATAGAATTAGGGAGTGTCGTAATGAACTAAAAGTATATTTCGTCTTTCCATTAATAATTTGTCAATTTAATATTTCACTCCAAGTGGATTCGTTAAATTCGGGAGATACAAAGTTATGAAAGAATCAAAGAAATCAGAAAAAATTTAGAGAGCTGGTAGCTCGATCGTATTTATTAACAATCACTCGGAACGTATGAGAAATCAGTTGTAGACGCAAATAACCCCGAGTGTCTATTAATCAAGTGAGCTTTCAAATTGCTCTTTCGATGTGCTTTGTATGGGCAGCGAGGACAGAGGAATTTTGGTTCTTTCCCACACTCAAACTTCTGATGAGCTAGCAGGTGCTGGCGATGCTTGTACTTCCGATTACAAGCTAGACAAGTGTGCTTGTTGTCAACGTCTCGAAAAATACCTATGAGAACATCAAAAATGTGTTAAGTAGCAATGGGATGACACCTCCAAACAGTCGTGCTATATGTCAAGTATCTACATAACAATCTAGTTGTAAATCAATAACTTCGTAGTGAGGTTTATCACCAACGACCCTGTTCGAATTGGAAGAACGATAATAGACTGCTTTCAATACCTAGTAAAAGTTACAGAGAAATCAGTGAAATCATCGAAATGAAAAGAGAGACAGCCGGTAGCTCATGTTTTTATTGAAAATTACATGTAATCTTTTAAAACTCGTTTCAAGACACTATGTCAGAAGCCCCAAGTGTCTGTTGATCATATGTGTTTTCAATGTGCTCTTTTGATGAGCTTTGTATGGGCAGTGAGGACAGGCGAATTTCGGTTCTTTTCCACACTCCAACTTCTGATGAGCTAGCAGGTGCTGGCGATGCTTGTACTTCCGATTACAAGCGAGACAAACGTGTTTGTTGTTAACATCTGGGAATATACCTAAGATAACACCAAAGGTAAGTATTACAGTAACACGTAACAACTCAAATGTAGTTTGCTAGTCACTACTCGAGCGGCACAAAATTAAACCAGGAATAGAAGCTATATACGGTCGAATTGTGCTAAATTGTGGTGCCAAATTCTAACAACCTTTAAAAACGGCATAAAAAATAAATGGTACCGATGTAAGAGTAGTGGGAGCAGGCGAATCTGAGTCCATTACCACATTCCAACCTATGGTTTGCCAACAAATTCGCATCTACTTATAGTTTTAGCCTTAGATTATGTGGCGAGAATAGGTAGGTAGCTTGGTGGCACTGAAGTCTTTCAAGTTAAGAGGCTCCTCCCAAATATTATATTTTGTTCTCAATTGAATGAACACCATCATCAATTCAATGTCAAATAAACCAGTAGAGGAAAATAAAAATAGGTGAATGATACTACAAAAATTATATTTTACAATCCAATATTGTTGAAAATGGTGGGCAAGGGACTTTTCAAGTAGCTCGTTAGAAACTCTCTGTGTTTACAAATAATGTGGTTCTTTAGGTGGTTTTTATGAGCAGCCCTGTAGGGGCAGTGGGAGCAGGGAAATTGCCGCTCTACTCCACACTCCAATTTTTGATGGGCCGCCAAATTTCTGTAGTATTTGTAGCTTCTTTGGCAAGAAGGGCAAACAAATTTTCTGTCAAGATTTTCGCCAACACCTGTTTGAAACAATAGAACAACAAGTTGTACGTCACAAGTCGAGTAAAAGAGGGGCCTTCAAGATACAGAAATACGAGCATGCAGCGTAAATCTATCGGATGATTTTCGTGAACCATAGAGATGTGTATTCATTTCGTATCTTAAAACGCTGGTGTATAACTACTGTTTATTTCCAAAAATTCCCTAATGATAATCTGTAGTAAATACTTGATATTAGCACATGCCCACTTCAGGTCCTAACCCCTCTTGGTTACATATGTTGCCTCACCTAGAATTTGGTGCAAACCCCATCCAAGGGCAGTAAATAAAAAACAAGATGGATTTTAAAAACACTGTACTGCACAAAATGAACATTTTTTAAAAGTTTGGACTCACTTGGTTGTTCTAGGGAATTAAATGTTCGTGTATATTGAAAATATGTTTTTTCATACTGCCCTTATGCGCAGCTTTGTATGGACAGTGGGGACAGGCAAATTTCCGCTCAACCCCGCATTCCAACTTTTGGTGAGTGTACAAATTCCTGTAGTATTTGTAGGTCCTTTGGCAAGTAGGACAAACGAATTTTCTATCAACATCTTGGGTAATACTCGTACCTATATGAAACAGCAGAGTAACATTGTTCGAGTCACAAATGGAGATAAGGATAGGAAAATTTTGGCTTTAAAATATTATACAATAGAACACACATTCGTACAGCCGTATTCGAAGATGTACAATGTGCACTAATACATTCATATACCCACCTCTCCTCAGGGGGTGGATACCACACATGATATAATTAATAAATTACAATCACGTTCAAATCTGGGTTTCTTCTTACTTATGAAATATTGCACACAAGTACTGCATAAGCCAAGGACAAACTAAACTGCAGTGAAAATGTTCAAATATTCCTTTGGTTATAGTTTTCAACTAGCAATAATTACTCCTCAGTAGAACTTCATTGTTTACAATATTGCCTCTGCGCAAAGATTCCGTCTCGGGTGGTCTAAAATCGCTCATCATCCGGGGAACGGGTTCCCGACTGAGAAACGAAATTTTCTGAGGGAAATGATGAGGAAGTTTGACTGAAAGTTGGCTTAAGGAATAATAATTGAGATGCCCTGAGGTACCTCAACAAAATTTAAAATTTTAAAATTAAAATTAATTTAATTTAAATTTTGCCCTGAGGTACCTCAAAGGAATTTTAAATTTTAAAATTTTAAAATTAAAACTAATTTAATTGTAGAATTAATAATTTTATGTTCCTTTGCGTGTGCATTTCAGGCCATCATCCTTCAGTTATGTACCTGTCATTTATTAAGGCTCATTTTCCCAACAGCAAAAGGCAAAAGGAGGTCAAAATAAATAAAAATTAATAGAGAAGGAAAAAACTTGTGGTAAATACAGGACATCGTGCGAAGTACTGAATAATAATATATATTTTTGCATATTATTTTTCAATCAGTAAATATTTGTCACCATTGACTGAAAAAGTAATTCCAAAGTAATGCACCAGCGGCAGTCTTGGGTGGGGGCAGCGCATGTAGCTTTTGCGCATACGTGATCTTGAGACAATGAGTAATTAGCAGAAAAAATCAAATAAAATAATAATTAAAAAAATTAGCTATCTGGTTGAACATGACTGTTTGACAAAGGGAACAAATTGAGCTTCAAAGGCTACAGACTAAACCGCCAGTTTATCATTTATTTTACAGGATCCTCAAGAAGATTTTGCAAGGCAACTCATATGGCAGACAGAGCAAGAATGTCGTGTCATGTAACGAACACAAGTTCATTAAAATGTAATAAACCTCAGGTATTAGGTAAATAATTAGTCTTGTACGCAGGGGGTTGTCGTAACTTACCTCGAAGCTGTACAGACATTTTCTTCACGAGTTATATTATTGCTTCAAACTTTTTTCTGAAAGTGTCTGAATGTTTACTTAATGTGTGTGTGGTGACATTGCTCTTTTTGTGAGTTCTGTACTCGCAGTGACGGCAAGAAAACCGGGGCTGTTTCCCACACTCCAATCTTCGGTGAGTCGTGAAAGTCCGGCGATGTTTGTAGGATTTTCGACAATCCGGACAAACGAATCTCCTTTCATATCCTGGAATAGGTAAGATCTGTAGAGGTAAGTAATCGTATGGTTGAGATAAAACACAACCAACTGCGAGCAAAGAGACAGATTCAAGCAGAGAGATTAAAACAGAATCATGTAAATAGCAGAGTGAACTTCTGCTTAGAACAGATAACCTGGTTGCTTGCTGTGTACGCGTTTTCTGGAAAGGAAAGTGGGGAGCAGCAAACCATGGTACTAAATGGTTGTAAGTACTTGATAGTTTGGGTAAACCTCCCATCATTTAAAAAAAATCATTATGAGGTACTCTTAGTTACCGTCACCCCCTAGTTACCCAGCTAAATCCCTCTGCTTGTCCTATCTGCCACTGCTTTTCAGGTAACACCTCGACCTCCATGTTCCGTGCAGACGATGTAATTAAATTGTTGTAGTAAGAAACACAAATTGCATCATCAGTAACAATCAAGAACTGATTAAGGTAACACAAAAGAAACCTGTGAAAAATTACAGACAAAGATCTATAGTTGTTTTAGAACTCATATTACGTTCATTACGGATTTGAGGGTCAGCAACAGGTTAAGAGAGAGTAGCATGGGATGAGCTACTCCGTCTATACATTTCAGAAGCTTTTCAATTCATTCATTTGATTTAAACAATCGCACATGTGCCCGCCTAGCACTAGGAAGGAAACAACTAGTTAATTCAAATACTAAAATTAATGGATTTATTTTAGAAGAAGGCTTCAACAAAAAATACAGAAGCTACAGTCTTTCTTGCTCAAAGCATATCAACGATACTTGTATTTTCTTCCGTGAACAAAAGACGGTGTTTATTGAACATGTGGCTCTTTACTTTGCTCTTTTGGTGAGCTCTGTAGCTGCACTGAGGGCAACCAAATCGCGGTTGTTTCCCACACTCGAATTTTTGGTGAGTCGACATATTACGGAGATACCTGTAAGTCCTTTGACACCCAGGACATTCATATCTTTTTTCAGGCCCTGGAACATAATAATGAAGGATAAATAAAATGTAAGCAATCAGGAAATCTCAGAACTCAACACATTTTTCAGTCAGTTTAAATAAAAAAAAATATATATTAGTAAATCTGATAGGCTCAACCCACAAAAATCAATTTTATATAGTTGGAATCGCTACAAAAAGTTATGTCTAGTGGATCACAAATCTGCAACATTGCTCGAGGGAAATACTGTCGCATACCTCCGGATCCCTTAGTTACGGACGTATTAAACCATGAGTGGACCCGGAGGGCTGTAATGTTCTATGCGAAAGAAGAGGATGACAATATTTGCCTATAG
This sequence comes from Lygus lineolaris, assembly GCA_030264115.1. Classification (NCBI taxonomy): domain Eukaryota; kingdom Metazoa; phylum Arthropoda; class Insecta; order Hemiptera; family Miridae; genus Lygus; species Lygus lineolaris. Next base: position 9,909,383 of record JAEMON010000016.1, read on the forward strand.
CCTATACCTAAAATGGGCAGGAACTTGAGCATCAGTGCAAAAAAAAAAAAAAACCTCATCCAAATCGGTGCAGCTCTTCTAAAGCGCGATAGAAATACAGACACACTCGATAATAAGTACCTATAGCAAAAAATGGACCATGATAATGATAAGGAATTAAACATGTGTTTCTTCAAAATCAAAATTTAATTTTCCTATCTTTTTTTTCTGTTTTATCTTTAATTTCTCTTGTCCGCAAATGTGCACGTTTGTACACGAATATGTTGAGGGAAAGGATGTAAGGATCCATGGCACTAGCCATCTAACGATTGTTGGGCCCTGTTGTATATTATTTCGAAATTCACGTGATCCATACCCGTGAAGCATACATAGCATCTATACTGAATAGGGCATTTGATAGGAATCTTTAGTGGGCCTTAACATCAGAATGTAGAGGTAATCTATCTATAAATACTCAAAGGCCCTACCCTAGCCGAATGTTTTCGGAGTCCTAGTAGTTAGGCATCAAGAACTCTCTGTGCTTTGCGATGAGATGGGTCTTCAAGGTGCTTTTCTGGTGTGCCTTGTAGGCACAGCGGTGGCAGGCGAATTGCGGGTCTTTTCCACATTCCAACCGTAAATGACGGTGTAATTCACTGCGACGCTTGTACTTTCGAGAACAAGTGGGACAACCGAGATATCCATCGTAAACTGGAAAAATAAATCAAACAATGCATTACTTGCTAAACTATTAACATATTTGATACCTTGGAAAATCTCCGAACGAATTGCAGGTTCCGCAGACGGTTCCTTCATCTCTGCCGAAGTGGGCACGCGCTTGTAGTCCGATCCCCATTCGAATATACTTCCTAGGTATATTATATTGGAATTTTTGTACCTAACTTCAGTAGGTAGTTGTAAATGCTTTAAGCGATTGCCTACACATCCTCCTTTGATGGGTGATACAGTAGTGCGGTTTATAAAAATTCATACCACGACCATTATTCCTTTAAAAATAAGCAGTAATAATTGTTGTTGAATCATCTCTGTAATAATTTCGGACACCATCAAATACTGCTCAGCGTTCCTCGGTGACGAAGAACGAAGTGAGATGTCAGACCTTCCTTCCTGTGACTCTTGTAGGGACAGGCGGGACAAAGGAATTGCGGTGCTTTTCCACATTCCAGTCGTAAATGACGGAGTAAATCATAGCGACGCTTATATTTTCGGGGACATGTAGGACAGGCAGAATATCCACCATGAACTGGAAAAAATATATCAAACAATATAATACCGTATATTCGAAAAACCATTCATTTTCCCGGAGCTTTGAAGATTAGAGTCAACTAGCTCGATTCCAGTGCACCAATGAACCTCAGAATTCTTGAGCAACAATGTGGAACAACCTTAATTCACGAGGTAAAAACTCCGAGTTCAAGTCTCAATTTTTCAGTTAAAAAAGAAGCTCCTGCAGATATTTCAGATTTGTAGGTCAATTTTTAGGAGAATTGTGATGAAAATAATATTTGTGTTATCTATCCTTCTTGTACGTAGGAGTGATATTCAATACCGCTCATCACCACGAAAATACTCTTAGGTTGTAACCAACAGAAAAACTTCAAAAATGATCATTTTAGGCCTTTGCGAACGTCGGGAAAATGAAGTGCACCTGAAAGTTTTTTAAAAAGTATTGTTCAACTATAATCATAGCACTGTCTATATACAATGTTCCCACCAATATTCTCTGACAAGTGAGACACCGAAATATTCACCAAGTACTGGAAAAATATACGGTACAATAAATTATCTGTGAAATCATAATATATTATCTATTGTTTTAGTAAGCAATGAGCACAGCTATCAAGACCGAAAAGCAAGTTCCACAGTTTTTCTATGTGAATTGTGCAAATTATAACAGATTTACATATAGTATCATCATTGCTGGATTATCAAGCAGGAGTTAACAACATGCTTTGGACAGTTTCGTTTCTGTATATGATTGTAGGCTGTTACATACAAATATAGTAACAACGCGCAATGGAGGTCGACCTTTATGTAGTAGAAGGTCGAACGTAATTTATTACGTCGAAGAATCCGAGTAGGATCCGAAAAGAACGTGCTTACGACCATTTCAACCACCATCCGGGTTGCATAGATGATAGTCTTGTTACATGTTAGTTTCAATTAGGCATATGTATTCAAAAATGAGTTTTGGCCAGGCTGAAAAAATACCAACTCTTGATTGAATGTTTCGTGTATATTTGAATTAATTTATAAATACATTTTCTGTTCCATTATTGAATGAGTGATTTTACTGACTTCAGCTTTCGACGAGGGGTGTTTGCAGATGACATGGGACTTCAGGTTGCCTTTACGATGCGCTTTGTAGGGACAAACGGGACACGAGAATTGCGGTTCTTTCCCGCACTCGTACTTCAGGTGAGTCTTCAACGTACTCAAGTAACTATACGTCTTATTACACGAAGGACAAACAAACGGTCCCTCAGATAATCCTAAAAAATTGATAATATTAATTAAGAATAATCATAACCTATACAATCAATATGATAGCTCAGGTTCAATATGAAATGATAACGGTAACCGTTAATGTGTGAAATGTTGGGAGACATTTTTCCCATGTAAGAACTAGGTACGAATATATTGAAAAACATATTTTTTTCATCTGTTGTAATCAATAATTGAACTGCACTACTCATCTGTTGTAATCAATAATTGAACTACTACTCATTTCTGAGGTTTTCCTGGGTCGAAAAACGTTATGGTTGCCACTGCATTTACCTTTTAAATTTTCAATATCTGATTATCAATTTTAATTTGAACGGTGAAAATCTAAGAGGTGAGTTCACTAGTGGAAGCCATAAAATTGTGGGTACTACAACAGTGGTTCGGACAGCGAAAAACCATAACTAAAACAAAAAGAAAAGAAATTATAAAGCTAAAAATATATACTTCGTTAATCATTTACCTTTTTGTTTGTATAAGAACTACTCGGTACTACCTACATTTTTGATAGATACCTAGGTTCTAGGTACCATATTTTCAATGGTCCCATAGTTTGTGATTGAAAATCGTTAAAATATTCTAGCTAAAACCTCCAGCGCCATCAACAGATGTCTAACTTTTAGTGAAGAAAATTATTCGAATGATAATTAAATTTGGTTTATTCAACGGGTTCAGTGAAAGTTTGATTTGGTGTCTGTAGACAATATTTCTTGTACCGGGCTACACTATTAAAACTTTCGGTCAAATTTTGATGAAATCTTCAGTGATTGTGCGGGTAAGCCCCTGGACGGTCCATTACGAATATCATCACTGCCGGACAATAGAAGCGTGGAATCATGCGCCAACGCGAATTTCCTGAGACACCTATCAACCGTGATCTAATGCCCCGTTTGTGTGATACAACACTGAGGTTCCTACATATTTGAAACCACAATAGATTATTAAAAATTCAATGTATTCGTTTTGAATTTTAGTTATAAAATCTTCATTCAGTGCACCTTCACATTAGAATATAATATAAATGCCCAAGTGTCCTTAGTGACGACAAACGCGATTTTGAATAGGCACCTAAATTGAAAACATTATTTAAAAGCTGTCTGTGTGACGACAAACGACGTGAGATGTCATATTTTCCTTCCTGTGACACTTGTAAGGGCACACAGGGCACGTGAATTGTGGTTCTTTCCCACACTCGAATTTTCTGTGTTTCCTAAGACTGCCTGCATGAGAGTATGACCTGGGACACGCCGAGCATACATACTTCCGAGGTACACCTAGAACATGAAAGCGTTTATAAAGAATCACCAGATGTCAGTTGAATTCCCTTCAGAGACAGCAGTGGCAGGAAAGACTATGGGCAACATGCCATCAACACAAGGCCGTTGTTGAATTGGTCGGCTGCATGTTGTAGTTGATAAGTTTATTTTGTCAGAATTCAACCATAAGATAAGAACGAACAACGCTTGTATACGCTCTTAAATTAGCACCGCCATTATGCTCCAATAAATCCTAAGTAGCAAACTCCCACGGAGCTTCCACAATGATAATGCCATTCATCGTGCTCAGTTCAGGCAGCTTGAACTAACTAAACTTTACGGAACCTATTCTGCTTCAAAGAGTATAAACAGATTTTTTTTAAATGTAAAAGACCACAATAATTTTTTCTTTGTGCGATTGGCTTTATCAGTATTGAAATGAATTCGTATATAATTAAAAAGGTACCTATTTAAAATACCTTGATTTTTGGTAATCGTAAAATACAACTCATGAGCTTAAATGCTTTCTGGGTGACGAAAAACAATGTGAGATGTCAAATTTTCCTTCCGGTGGCACTTGTAGGGGCAGACAGGGCACGTGAATTGTGGATGTTTCCCACACTCGAATTTTCTGTGTTTCGTAAGACTGCGTGCATGAGAGTATGATCTGTGGCACGACGAGCATACATACTTCCGAGGTACACCTAGAACATGAAAGTGTTTTAGGAGAATCACCAGATGTTCCTTCATTTCCCTCTGAGCAGCAACTGGAACCGCTTTACACGAAATACTTGTTCGCCAAACTATTGGATAACGAAGGCGAGGCAACAAATGAAGTACAAGCTGTCCCAAACACAGGCACAATGGAATGACTAAAGGACACCTGGTCAGTCCAATCTCTGGTGAACCACCACTTGCATACTGATGGCTCTATCCCTACTATTTATGCGGATCCGACATTATGCTCCAAACTGCCACTATGTTGCTCAGTTGAAACCTCTATAGGTGCCCCTTCTGCTTGGAAGGAAACAACAGGTTTTCATTAAATAAAAAGATCAAAATAGTATTTTCTAATGATTGTTTGTATTAGTTTTGAAATGATTTCTTAAGAATCTTGATTTTTGGTACCTACCAAATAGTTAAGACAACTCTTAACCTAAACACTTAAATGCTTTCCAGGTGACGACAAACCATGTGCGATGATAAATTTTGCTTCTGGTGACACTTGTAGGGGCAGAAACGGCACATGAATTGTGGCTCTTTCCCACACTCGAATTTTTTGTGTTTTGTAAGACTGCGTGCATGAGTGTATGACCTGTGACACGCCGAGCATACATACTTCCGAGGAACACCTAGAACATGGAAGTATTTCAAAAGCGTCACCATATGATTGTTCAATGTTCAATTCCCTCTGAGACAGCAGTGTCTGGAATCGCTGTGCACGAAATATCTGTTCCTCACTTATTGATTCAGTGCAACCCATTCAAGGAAAGAGAAGGCTCTGCAACAGATTTCTCTAGTTCCAGTAACAGCTCGAGTTCAATTGACCTACCATTCAAACTTGCATCAAACAGGCCCATTGACAAGACTAGAAGTCACCTGGTCCGTGTATGAACCTCTGGATTCTCAGGTAATCATCAGCTTTTATATGGTAGATTTCATGCACCGCTGCAATCATTCTGCGAACGTGTTCAAGAACATTTATGCTGTCCTGACCCTATTCACTGCACAGCCGCTTCTTTAGCAGCTCCCACTATTATCATGCATTTCATCCTTGCCCAGTTCAGCCAGCTCGAACATACCTCCGAAACTTATTCTGCTTTGAAGGATATAAATGGGTTTCTTTAAATATGTAAAAGACTACAGTAGTTTTTCGATGAACATTGGTTGTAAAGGTTTTGAAAAATGATTTATTAAAACTCTCTTTGTTTTGGGTACCTTGAAATTCAACTCCTAATCTAAACACCAACGCTTTCTGGGTGACGACAGACTATGTGAGATTTCAAACCATCCTTCCTATGAGACTTGAAGGGGCAGATATGGCACCAAAATTTCGGCTCTTTCCCACACTCGAGGTTTCTGTGTTTTCTCAGGCTGCATGCGTGCGAGTATGACCTGTGACACGTCGAGCATGCATACTTCCGAGGGACACCTAGAACACCGATTAGTATGTTTTAGAAGATTAACAAGCACACAAGCCCTGCTTGCCTCATGAACCCTGTATGACGCATGTCGACCAATGGACCTTTGGATTCTCTGATGAACTCTACATACATACTATTTCTGCTTAGCTCCTGGAGTACGTATCCATGATATAATATTGTTTGGAACAGAATATCATTGATATTCTGTTCCAAAGCATTCATGCTGCAATAATTATGTCATGCACCGAACACGACGTGCCACCAAGCACTTCCTCACCAAG
>JAEMON010000016.1:9944530-9961409 GCA_030264115.1 Lygus lineolaris
TTTTTATAGTCAAAAATATTGTAACCAAGTAATCTCAGCGTATGACATAGGTTGATAATTTCTTGGTGATTATTCATCAACTACCTACCCTACTCATTGAGACACGTTTGCAAATTCATGGCCAACCTTTTCCATGAACCCCTCGGAGAAACACCGTTTATGCCGCATGACGAAATGGCTTTTGAGGTCTCCTTTATATTTGGTCCTGTAAGGGCACAGCCGACAGCTGAATTGGGGCTCCTTACCGCAGTCGTATCTCTTGTGATTGTACAATCCGCCTTTCGAACGGTAGATTTTACCGCATACGTTGCAGGGGTGGTCTGGAGATGCCCCTGAAATCGAAATAGCAATTAGAAAAATTCTACTCAAATTTCATATTCAATCTATAAAATCGTAAATTGCTTACATATGTATGTAAGCCTAGGAGTAAACTTCTGTAATTTCAGAGTGAACGATACCTAAGAAACATCCCTTAGCACCACAATTTTCCCAGGAAAAGCCAGAACCAAGGAAGCAGGTACATTTTAAGGACTAAGGGAGAAAACAAATCTACTATTGTAAAATAAAAGCGGAAGGATATTCAAAATCAACCCCGTTATCATCTCATTCGATATGCAGAATTTAGTTGGGAACAAAGAAATACCAACCAAAAATGTCAGCATTATTTGCAGTTGCTAGTAAGAATATCCTAAGTACATCAGGACGATACAGTGAATCGTACAATTACTAGCGAAAATAATTCAATGGCTTACTTTTCAAATCAGTATTAGATTGATTGCATAGGTAATTGTTTGCACAATACTAGAATTCATGGTACAGTAAACAGTACATTCAAAAATTAACAAACATCAACTACTTCGAACTTCGGAATAATAAGTAGTAAGAAATCATAATATAGTAAACCATGAGTTGTCAATTATAGAAACTTACCTTGTCTACGAGAAGAAACTCTTGGGATTTTCAGGAAACCAATATAAGGTACCAATAACGAACGATTTTTGAAAAAATAAATAAAATAAATCACTACTAAAAGTCAAATGAGCCACATTGATTAAAGACAATCTTTATTGTCTAGTAATAACATTCAATAAACACCGAAAATTGGAACAACATCAATAATATCGAGATCAATACAGTCAAAATAGATAGGTACATTTTAATATTTATCGACGGTATTTAATAATTTCTTAACTATTACAGTTTGATTTTATACTCTTGACAATAGAATCGAACGTAATTTTTTCTAACACGGTTTGCACACTTTCGCTTTATCCAATATTACCTACGAAAGTAGGTAATATAAATTGAATTTATAGGTAAAACATTTAACATCTAGAGGTAACACGAGTAAAACATTTATACTTTTTGGTAACATTTTTCAAGGATAGTAAATAAATAATCGAAGGAATTCGTTTTCTTTATCAGGGTTGGTTGGTAGGTACGTAGTTACATTTTACAAAATTGCGTTTCTTGGACGCAGTGTTTGGACTAGGTTGGTAAATCAAAATATCACATGGTGTTCGATACCAAGATAACGTATCGCTAATAATGAGTTAATAATACATGAGTTGTGTAAAAGATACTTCAAAAGGACTCATAAAGTATCGAATCAGATTATTATAGTAAATGAATGAAGTGTGAATTCTAAGTGCCACAGATTCGTCATGGTAATTACGGGAGAATAGTATTCGAAGATAAATTTAAAATAAGGTAGGCCTACCCGTAGGACCTATTTGTTTTCAGTTCCCACTCACCGACCCTCCAGGACTAAATCACAAACGTGAAATTACGAGTAGGAAAATGGGGAATGTCAACGAGAAACTATGAACTTACCTTGCAACATAATAATATGATGTACCTCCCTTATGAAGTAGGTAATTTTTTGAACCTATGCTCTTTAAACACATGAACTTTCAATAAATAACATTTATTAGCTTGGTAACTAGAAATAATTTCATTTGACTAGGACACTAGTTTATAATCAACCATTATTGGAGCATCTGTTTGAACCAACAACCAAGTCAATTTAAAAACAAAATTAAAGAAAAGAAGTAAATAATGTTCCAGTTGAGTATTTGTAAAGTTGTATACTGATGTTGAAACACTTTAAAAAAACTTTGAATTTTGAAAACCTGGAATTTGAACCTGGAAATTTCTACTCTTTCAAAATACCGGGAGGTCCAGCGTAAATGAGAATAATTGATAGAAAATAGTGGAATATTAAGGGCTGTTGGAAGGGTTAACCCCTATGCTTATTCAGCTTCACCATCTAGAAATCAGTGGAATAAAAATGGGGTAGTGCATTCCAGTCAATTTTTCCTTTTTTTTTGTAATTTGGTATCTAGATTTCTTGGGGTTAACGAAAATCGTGTCAGTTTGTCGAAAATGTTAAAACAAGATTTTAGAAGCAAATAGAAATTTGGAATTTGAGAAAAGGCCATGTCCAAAAATCACATCTCTTGGCGCCGAGATAGTGCGAAATACGAATAAATTTCCTAATTTTAAATTAAAGAGAAAAACTTTTATTTATGAAGGAGTACTCGTAGGCTGAACATTATTTCGTTCCCAAGGTCCTAAAACTTTTCAGCAACTAAATTGAACTTTTGAAAATTTAACAAGTGCCAAAATATCAATAATATCAAAGGAAAGGAAGTGTTCTCGGAGACCAACAATATCGTTGTTTCTTGGTTACCAAATATTAATGAAACGTGTGTTATAAGCTCAAAATACTGTCCTAAAAGTATAGTTTGGTCTTCAACTAATAACAATGACTTAATAGTAGATATATCCCTAAAAATCGGTCAAAATCGCCACAAAATTCTACGCCCTGAATAGTTCTTTGAAAATTCTCTCGCTGTCATACTCCACGAATTGAACTTTTGGGTTGAGAATTTATTTCACGATATTTTCCTTGATGAATAATTATTAAACAGGAGAAGAATATCACTACAATATATTCATTTTGGAAAAAACAGTAATTCACAAAAAAATTTTAAAAAGAATATTGAGGCAAAACAGATTTTCAAATTTACTCATAGAAAAATAGTATGGTGCAGTATTTGAAGACGCAAAAATGTGATTTTTGACATATTTGCTCAAATTATCGGGACTATCGTTTTGACGTATTCAAAAACGGCAAAATAATCGAGGAATAATCTGAATCATGAGTGATTTGGGCTTTCGCTTTAGCTGGGACGTAAACGTATAAAAGTTATTAGTTTTTGCTGGTTTTCGTTTGACACTTAAGTAAGCACTGAAAATTGAACTGTTGAAGGAAATGCTTCTAGACCTCAAAAAACAACAAGTTAATTAAATTCACTCATGAGCTACTCAGTCCTTCAAATCGTCCCTCTTTTGAGGAGGAACTGAGACATTGGATATCATAAGTGCCTGAGAGCAACGTGCGTCTTGAGGTCCCACTTATGTTTGGCGCGGTGCGGACAGTGCGGGCACGGGAACTGAGGCTCTTTCCCGCACTCGAACTTTTGATGCCGCTTGAGGTGCTCTTTGTACTTGTAGGTTTTCCCGCAAGAAAGGCAAACGCTGGGGGTGGCCTTCTTTTTGACACCTTGAAAAAAAAGAAGACAGAAAAGGTACCAGAACGGGATGAATTCCCTGGAACCGACTCGACATGACCGACATCAACTTGTGGAAGAGAGGGGAGAATTTTCAAGCTTTCGACGAACACATAAGTAAAATGGACAATTGGGTTGATTTTACGACGAAATGTGGAAACAGATGGAAAGTGAAAAAATAAAAATAATTGAGTCTCCCCATCAATGTAAATAAAGTATGTAAATGCCATAATGCAATAATATTATAGATATATTATGGAAAATAATGCAATGTGTTCTTCTTCCAGTTGCTCCTTTGAGATAACGGAGATACTAGTGATCTATTGGGTATCTGGTAGTTTTTGAACCTTCGGTAAATCAGGAAATACGCAAGTAATGCCCAGAAGAGTGATCATTTTTAGGCGATTTGAGAATTATATGTACTGGATACATGTTCAGTGAAAAAACAACCAATTTTTCTGTATATGAATGACCAATGTTCTCCATGAATTATTGTGTTAGGAAGGATGGTTGGTACGTATCCATACATACTATAGGTTATCAATTTTATCCACGTACCTACTCTTTTTCAAAATTTACGTTTCAGTTCTTTTTACAAAATGGAAAAAAAATCGATGGTATGAACACCTGTGTATGTATCTGTGTAGTTCGGAAGGCACATGCAGTTCTGAGGATGAAATATGATCAAAACACAACTTGAGAATGCAATAGATACCAAAATATGAGCTCCTGAAGGTAGAATAAAGTACCCACAGCTAACACGAAGCAATGCATTGGGGCAAAAATATATAACAAGAACAAGAACACTGATTTTTTTTAAAGCGTAAAACAACACAGAGGACAGTAAATGTGATATCAAAAACACTTATAAAAGTAAATGGTCAGTTTTTTGGGTTTTTTTTTGTTTTAGACATGTACCTACTTCTTCATTTTTTGTATCAATCCATAGGTTGAGGGAAAAAGAAATGAATTATAACGATACGATGACAAGATCAAGGATGACTTCGAAGGCCAACGTGTTACAATGGGGAACATGCATGGTTATTTTTTATTTTGTAATTTGAAATATCTTAATGAGGGCTTTCCAAAAAGGTGCTACATGAGGGGTATCCGACGATTGAAAGTTACCGAAAATGGGTCTTGTAATTTGAACCTAACCGAAATCACCGACTCCCCGCCTGCCGGGCAGACTCTATTCTGTAACTAAATTTGTTTTCGTATATTAATAAGGTTTTAACCATTCAACACCCATGTTATACTATATGGCTGAAACCAACTGAGTCTCTAGAATCGAATTGAACCAACGGGAGTGAATAACTAACGAGTAACTAATTATTTAGTCGTTAGGTAGTTATTATGGTTCTTAATTATTAATGGCTTTCTTTATTTTCTTTCTACTATATATTTATTAAGAGCAATTTTCAATTAATTGTCATAAATTTAGACCAAGGACGTAAAACCCTACATCTAGCAGCAAAATGCGAAATTCCGGCTAACATGAAAGATCTTCTTCCATTAAAAATTACTACCTTGAAGGAATAACCATAAAATAATACCTAACCTTGGGGAAAACGTATACCTACAGAATTAATTTCTCATGAAATGAGCCGAATTAAATCTATCAGACTTGAACATGTTCAAGTAGTTGATAATAGTTGAAAATGTGGAATCAGAAACGTAACCAATTATTAACTTCATTCTATATATTTTTTCAAGTTTTGAGGGTTGTATTACACACAATACATACAACGTCTATACCATGAGAGACATGAACAACAAATGGTACATACTAAAAAATATCTCTAATGGTTTTTTTTACAAGTTAATGACTGGAATTCACACGACTAACATAACTCAATAAAATTGCACACAAACAAACAAACTCAAACGAACTTACAATACTCGTTACATACTAATTTAAAAATACAATCTTACGATATGACAAGATCGATCGACTTGATTCAACCTGCATAAGGTCGATAAATTAAATTTTGGAAGAGGAACATGATTTTTGGCATGACATAAGCATCAGATCTTAGAAAGAGCGCAACGGGAAGAAGTATAAGAATCAATATTACAATAAATAAACACCTAAGTGAAAAAAGAAAGAAGAACACAAAAAACTGAAGTCTAGCCGTTCATACAGGTGATATTTTGTAGATTAAAAGCATATTTTTATGATGTTTAATAAAACATTTTCGTAATTTCTTGGCCAAAATATGAATTTTACATATAATAACCAAATTTTACCACTACATATATGAAAATTTTGTGCACTCACAGACCGTGAGTCACGCTAGGAGAGGACTCCTAACAACTACTAGGTATGATGTATTTAGGATCACAAAGGATGATTTACCTTATAGTTTTGACAAAACCTTAAATCAACTAAGTACCTATGTCCAAAGTACTTCCAGAAACCCTTGTCACTTTCCAATGGTAAATGAATTTTTCTATTCATCATTCAGAACATTTTTCGAAATGTATTCTTGTTACTGAAACGAACACACAGTATTCAACTTGGTTAAAAAAAGAAGGAGACATGCAGTCGGTAAAGTGGCAAAATAGTGGTTTCTTTCTATGCGAAAATATTCCCCGGCCACAAAAAGTCATCACGATCAGTGACATAATTATTATAAATTAACTTACTGTTATTATTATTGTAGACTTGGGATGTGTGGTTTAGTTCCAAAAGTAGTTTTTGACAGTTATATAAATATATTTCACCTAATTTACAGGCATCCTTCGGTCTCACAGTCGGTTTCTAAAGTTAATTTTTGGAACTCCATGGTGGATTTGGGATGTGCGGTTCAATTCAAAAAATAGTTTTTGACGACATAATGTATGTGTGTAGTCGTAAAAAACGACTTTGTGAACTAAACCACACATCCCTATTCCACAATGGTGTTCCCAAAAAATAACTGCAGAAACAATCAACAAATCTTAAATTAGCAGATCTTCAATTAAAATTTGGCACAAAATAGATTTTAGCTTAAAGACTAGAAAAAGGAGAGGACTTTCTAATAACGCAATCCCGAAAATGGCGATTTTTTGACATAGGCGAATCAGATACATAAGTAATTTATACGATTTTCAAATTAAAATTGAATAAGAAATTTTTGACTAGAGATGTTAATTAAGTCGGGTCCCTAATTAGAATTTTGTTTATAAACTAGGCATGCCAGCTCATTTGTCAAATTTTAAAGTTGATTTGCTGGATAACGAATTTTAGACTAGCTGAGATAGTTATAAGCATCTACATTCCAGATACAATGGTTTTCACAAGTGTTGGAAAAGAATATAACGCTACACGTCATATTGTCACTTAATTCTAGGTTAAAGGAATTTTGATTGCCTGTTCTCTCCTGGGAGGGTCCCAAGAGGACTGAAAGTAGATAGATATATACTCATCTAAAGGATGTAGAGTTTATCATGAGCATTTCACTTTCCTTGCCTGACTCGGAGAGCAAAGCAATCGACCTTACTTCAGTACTAACTGAGAATCTCCGGTAACTACCTACCTATGACCATTGAATTTATTGTAACGAGACTCTTCATGTAGGAAGTACCAAATAGGAAACCATATACGTGCATTATCTCAAAGATACGAGTGGTTAACTTTAAGCTCATTTCAAATACGTGGAAGTCTGAATGTTTAGCAACTAAATATTCGTATTTCAAGTTGTGTTTTCAGAAAACAGCTTTTTTGCGTAGTTTGTAACTGATTCGCAGTAATAATTTTGAAGTCGAATTTCATCAATCAGATCAAGATTTGAGTTTCAGAAATGAGATATGGTGAGTGGCAACGTGGGCTTTGACATTTTCTTTTCTTTTGGATCTAAAAGGACAAAAGTTGCAGAAGAACGAAGGCTCCTTCCCACATTCGTATTTGAGGTGTCTCCAAAGCGTTTCTCGATTTTTGTACTGCCTGGAGCATTGATTGCACGAGTGATATGTTGTGCGGGAAGCTGGAAATAGGAAAAACCATGTTAATTTGAGATATAAGTAACATGTTGATGAACATAATGATTATTGTAATAACATAATGTATGAATGTATTATTATAACATGATTGTATGAAACCCCCATGCAATGTGGAGAAAGTAAGCCACCTGAAACACTTGACACAGAAAGATAACTTGTAAATATCCCATAGATGCAGGATTAGTCGTGAAATAGGTAAGCAGGTGTAGAGATATAATATCCGAAGCAAAAGAGGGAGCGAAAGAAATATGGTGGTTCAAGGTAGCAAGCAGGTGACGCAGAAGGCTGTGGACTACTTGCTCACGGGCATTTGATGAGAATGAGGCTATAAGGCAATTTTGTTCTTCAGATCTTTGCCCAAGTGAAGCCTGCCACCCGTCAGTTATCCATGGTCTGTCACCCAGTGTGGCTGTAAAAGTGGTGAAGAGTAGTCGGAGTTGACTAATAATCAACTGTTCACATGGAAGCAGAATGGCCAGACATGCTTGACATTATTGTAGCGTCATCAGCTGAATTACTGACAGTAAATGGTCAGATGTTCTGGGAGGTCTGGAGCTCCAACGGCAGGGAAAGAAGATGAAGATCATCAGATAGGGTCGGTTATCCATGGATAATATAGGGAACTGACAGGTTTATATTTTTTACGGTACACTAAGATACGCCAGAAAATATCTACAAAACCCTTTCTTATTCGCGATTCCACACTGGTTGGTCATTGGTCAATCAGATTGCGGAATGGCTCCACCATTGAGGCAGATCTGGACTCTCTCATACCATGGGAACAAGGCCTAACACACTCATTTCTTTTTGTCCAATAAGATTGCAGGACGGTCTTGCGATGAAACAGACCAAGTGTGACCATCACAGACCTTGTGAACCCAGCTTCAAAGAGCAAGTTGCAGAAAGAGACCGCTACAGAAGTGATGAGTACTCTAGAAAGAGAAATCGTAGATACCTTACACAAGGTTATTCAATACCAGGATACTAAATGAATACCAATACACGAATTTAAGAGATTAGCAACATAAGCCCAGGATGCCCTTGATCACTCGTCACAGAGAGCAAGAAATCGTCCAGAGCTACCTACTAAACACCGATTTTCGCATCCTCTTTTGCTTCAGACCATGAGTACATAACTAAGCCTCCACCTTTTTAATGACTGACAGATGGAAATACTGGTTTATTTTCTTTCTGAATTAGATGAGCAAGACAGCCTCCATGGCTACATTACCTTCACACTACAGTAATTTTCGTTGAACTATAGTCTTCACGGTCCCTTGAGATAATTCACAATTTTGAACTCGAATTATGGTTTGATTGTTTTTCGAAAGCGGAAACAGCAATCGGTGTGACACATTGAAGGCCATCTTGCGAATCCAACTTTTCAAAATGAACTTAATTTGCTCTTTCATACTTTGAAATCCTCATTGTGTAAAAGAAAGGATGTGCCTATTATTTTATATCTGAAACCATGCAATTTACCCTGTACATAAATCCGGATCCATTCAAATATGTACAACACGATATGCTACACATGCTCTGTACACCGTGTAGCGACAAATAACGGAGTTAATTCCCATCATTATAGGTTTTATGCAGTGAAACATACGAGTATACAGACTGTAACATGAATATGGACCACCATCACCAAGTAGGTAGATAACTACACAATTCCTAGGTCAGATTTCCAACAAAACTAATGAGAATCAATAACCATCTCGGTATTGAATGGATGACGCCTGTAGTTATAATTACGAATACGAAGTTATTAGGTGCAGTTCATAACAACAAGACGAATGTGCCAAACAGGCAACAAGTGATGCTAGTGAAACTGCAAGGACAAAAAATTCTCTTATTTTTGGTTTTTTATATTTCCTTCCAGTAAAATAATGAAGACGTCAGAATTAGAAAATTCAAGAAGTAATAACGATGAATTTTCGTTCTTTGTTTTTGAGAATTTTTTTCTCTTAGTTGTGAATTTTCGTACTTTGTTTTTGTTCTCAGGTCCCCCACAAATAAATAGAATCAGTCAGGAAAAATGTGATATCGACCCAGAAATGTGCAGGTGTTTACGGGTTGTCCCAGGGAAATCAAATGGTTTTGAAATGAGAAGGTAGGCAATCAATGTTGGTGGTACTTTTACCTATACTACCACACCAATGGTAGAGTCTGAACAGACAACTACAAGCGATATTGGCAAAATCAAAAGAAAGTTCAGTTTTCTTTATGACCGGCAAAAATTCAGAAAACAACTTACGATAGGATGTAGGATAGAAAGTACCTAACTAATAAATAATGTACCCAAGCTCTTGTATCAAAACCATGTGATTTTTCTGAAACATAATGTTAAGTAAGGACGGATGGACATTCCAGTTTAAATGGTACCTACTCCCTGCTTGCAATCACTACCAAACAGACTGGTCCCCATGATACCCAAGGGCACTCTCTGGCACCTCTTCTACTTTATAGTCCTACCGCAACGAAAAGAAATTCCTCCTTCTTCTCCTCTTCCTAATATGAAAAGACCTGATTTTTAATTTTAATATTTTTGCTTTTAATTTTCTTTGCATGCCCCTGATCTTTGATCTGCACCAGAGGCGCAGATAGATAAAGAAAAAATTAAACGCAGGTTGGGGGAGAAGGGAGAAAACGTTAGTGAATCCGTTCGCTTTGAGCGCTAATAAAGAATGTTTTTATTGCGGTAGGGCTATATGTAAGTAACAAGATTCCCAGTATAGTCAATCCCAGCTAAAATGGTGAGTTTCACGAGCTGAAGAAAAGAAGATAGGAGAAGCAAGGTTGAGTTGTGTCCGTATTTACAGCTTATTCCCCACACACAGGAAGTTAGTGACTGCTTGGGAGAGAGAAACTAGGACGTGTAGTGTAAGTGGCGAATGAAAGCCAAGGAAGTAGAATGGAAGCACAACTTCTGCAGTTGCCCCTTGCCACTACGAAGGGCTCAAACAGTAATACAGAGCAACAAATAGCATGGCGTGAGAGGGTGAGGTGGGCATATTTTCTGAAAACATTGGGCACCCTTCGAGACCAAGCAACCAACCGAAGACTAAGTTTTGTCAAACGGTCAGTACAGACGCCCAGGTGTCCACCAGCCAGGCTATTTGATGCCAACTGTAAGTACAGGCATATGCCGACAGTGGGCAAAAAATAGTCAACCCTTATCTAATCTACCTATTCACTTCCCATCAAGGTGATTGCGAACAGACAGCAGGTACGCCTAAAATGCGGGACAACAGTGACCAATTGTGAGTAGGTATATCAAGCAGTAGAAGACCAACACCTCAGTCCGAAACGAATCTGAAGACATTCACTTTCTATGACTGGACTCCTTGGAAGACTCTGCTTTGGGTTCTTCCAGAGCCCTCCTTAAGTGGAAACCGTTCAAGTCGTTGTGTTTGGCGACAACGTGACAAGACAAATTTTCTTTCCTCTTGGAGCGGAAGGAGCAGTACGAACAGTTGAAAGAAGGCTCTTTTCCGCACTCGTACTTAACGTGTCGAGACAGGCTTTCGCGATTCTTGTACCGTCTTTCACAGTCCGAACATATGTAAATGGTCGCTTCGAGGTTGGCAGCGACACAACCAATTTTGATGTGTCTCGAAATCGTTTTCCGGTTGGTGACAGACTCGCCGCATAAGGGGCAGACGTGTTTTCCTGAAAACGAAAAACAATTATCACCAAAAATAATTATAGGAAGTAAATACCAACGTTGTGGATCAAAGTAACGAAAAAGTGGTTACGCATGCTTTAGATGAGTCAAAAAAACTTCAAAACGAAGTGGCAGAGAGCAAAGTACGAAGATTTTCACAGCATTCGGAACTCAGTCAATTCACAACGCCAACTATTAAACTAAGTACCTACCTTCCTAATTAATCAAGAAACCATGATTGTGATGACTTAGATCTCATCTACAGTTCACAACTCTTGCCTACAAAAGTATTGAATTTGAATTTTTTAATCAACATCTTGTTTTTATTTTTGTTCAATACAGACTGAAGATAAAGTGGAGATTCTTGGACCTAATTAATACGAATAAATAAATAATGTCTCCCATTTCGATCGTGAAAACGAATATTTCGTTCCACAATTAAGTTTCAACTTGTAGGGATTGATCAATTTTGCGCCGCAAAATCAATATTTTTCCACAAGTATTTTATTGCACGTTTTATATAAATTTCAAACAATTTTGGTTCTGTGGCATTATGACCACAAATCCTCTCCACGGGTTTCTCTTTTTATGGGTAGGGATAACCATTTTTGAAAGAACATAAAAGTCAGAAAGAATGACAGAGATTACAATTGCAATTTTTTTGAAAGGCGCAATGAAATGTTGTATTATACGTACAGAAACAGAAGGATTACTGATGACTCTCAATGTTATTAACAGGGGTAGAACGTTTGAGCATACATTATGTTACAGCGTACACAAGCGTAATTAAGCTGTCCGTAAAGACACATTTGTCTTGATGTTGTGAGTGAAACCACAAATCAACCAAATCCAAATTTTTAAAATTTAATTCGAAAACATTTCGATGAATCCTAAGAAGACCCTTCGACCATCGATCAAATTAGAGATAAATTATATTTATCGCGAAAAAGTATCTTACTTTTCAGGGAGTCTTGCTTTCAGAATCCGTGATCAGAAATTCAGATTAACAGATCGGCTTTTGATATTAGCACGAGTTCCATTCAAATTAAACAATTAGGTGTTCGCATAAACGAAGAAAATTATAAACAATACTTTTGATTTCATTGCATTTAAACAGTTCCAAGAGATCGCAGGCCGCAATATTGAACGAATAGCCTAGTCAACTCTATGCACCCTAAAACTCACGGGAAATGATATTCAAAAACATAACTTTTATGGAGACAAATTAATAAAGCTATTTTCACTACTCAAATAGAAATACTGGTCTATAAAAACTAATATCATAGGTATATCTTAGAAACGAAAACTGAACATATAGCTTCTAATAGGAATTCCCTTTTTTTAAACATGTATCAGCACCTGCTATGGCACAAGAATCTTGAGTTTAAATAGTAATTCATAGGTCGGCTCATACCAATTACCATTGTCAAATGAATACAATTAACATAAATTACGTGGAAGGTATTTCGACTTTGGAGGATGTGTTTTCATCTTAATCATGAAGTTCGCTAAACCTTCGAAAATAGAATAACGCCTACAAATTCAACAATTTCCGCAAAATAGGCTCTTGTTCAACTCATTTCATGAAAAATTACAAAATAAATTCTCAAGCTTAAAACTAAAAAAGCGTTCCATTGGCAAAGGGACTTAGCGCACGTGAAGGTAACGAATCTGTGTATACTCGTACAAACTACTGAATACCTTCCATCCACACCAATCACACCAGTCAAATCAATCAAAACTAATCAAAAAGTTATGAAACGAGAAACAAATTGACACTGCACAAAAAAATCATATTGCACTGGGGCATCCAGCATAGCTTCATTTTCGTGGATTGAAATGATACAAATTCCAAAGTTTAAATAATTCAAGGATAGGTACATTTAAATTTTATACATTGAAATAAAATAAGAGTTACAATCTTCATCACTTCGTATGAGCTCCTACCAAGATAAATTAACTTAGAACAGAGCTTGGAGTAGATATCTTTTATACAAATAAAATGCTTAGACAGGATAGGTTATTTCTGGATAAATATTTTCTTGTTCCTAATAATAATTTATTTTGGGACTGAAAAGGATAACCATCTGGAACGATACCGATACTTTCGATAAATTAATTTGTTTCAGCCTGGATATTTGTCTGACCGATTCATACGGGTCCGATGTATATTGCTCATTTTTATCTTGAACATTGTGAATTTTGATGAATATCCGGAACAAAACAAATGTTGAGAGCAGAAAATTAAAATAATAAAATATTGGGATTCTTAAAAATTAAGAATCAAGGAAAAAATTGAACAAATTAAAGAGAAAAATTAAGAATTCGGAACTTCAAATTTTTATAAAAATATCCATTCCAAGCCCTGATTTGGAGTTCGTAGAGGTCACTAAGGGAAGTAAAGTAACAAAGAGTCGCTTTCAGGTACACATCGCCGGTGCATATTCCACAATTATCCGAAATCATCGACTAGTAAAACATAACAAAAAGATTACTGTTCAATTAAATTGCAGTTCGAGTGAACTGGAAGATGAGTTTTCACGGGCTGGAAGATACCAAAATCAAAATAGCCTAAACGTCATTAATATCATGTTTGGTGGACAAGTGGTTCTTGAGGTTCTCTCGTCTTCTGAAGAGCTTGGTGCAAGCAGGGCACTTGAACTGTGGATCTTTGTTGCAACTGAGCTTCTTGTGTTTTGACAGGTCACGGGAGTATTTGTACGTCCGGCGGCAATTTTCACATTCGAAACGCCCGCCTACAAAAAAAACCACGAGCGGCTTGTTATACACTGGAATATTATCATACAGTGCTGAAAAATGTCTAAATACCTATCACATGTCCACGAAATATCAAAAATGAGAGAAGTCAAAACTTGATAAGAGTGAAGAGTTTACAAAAACATAAATATATCCTATTTTTGATCTATAAATGGTGAAACGGTTCTAGAGTAAATTTTACCGAATTATTATTATTCATAGTAAAATTGTTAGGCATTAATTATGTGGAGAGCCAATACAGGCATACTGATTACAATAGGAACAGACGTGTGCATTTTTTTCTCCTTTAAAATTGTTGGTCTACCGAAGAGCTTTCCAAAAAGGTGTAATATGAAGGGTTGGAAATGAACGGAAGCGGGAGAAAAGGGGAAGGAAGAATCGTGACGTCATCAATAAAGTATCTCCCTTTCGCTCCCGCACGTGGGAACCGAGTGAGAGGGGGATATGTGGTACGTGACGTCACAGTTTCCTTCTTTAGGTCATTCCCACCAAACTACTCGGATTTCGGATCTGAGAATGGGGAATTATCAATTGTTTATATTTTTTTTATATTTCGAGGGTGCTGAATCCAATCCTGAGGTCAAAAGCAGTAAATTCTGACACACGTCTGTTCCCTATTACCAAAACCAAACTATCAAATAGTGCAAGCCTTCAGATCATAAAAAATTATTATAATAAAAAACAAAAAATATAAGAAAATTAACATGTTCAAACATTGTAGGTAGGTGCTATGATAACAAACGGGTTTTTAGAAAATCTGAAATGGATCCGGATTAACATAACCCGCCAGACCTAGTCATGTCCCGTTTCAACGCCAGGTAGGTCTGATAGATGATATAATAATACATAAATATTAACCAATATATATTATTATCTCGGTTCTTGAGATAAAAACAATGACTGCTATTAGGTACCGTTTTTTCTTCATTACCTTCATTCCACGACCTCCATCAAAATTACCACCCATTGAACAAAATCCATTAGTGAATCACTTAACTTGATCAGGACAAACATTGTACCTACCTATGCACCGACGAAAATTGGGAACGGAATTTTAGAAAAATATCCATAATTTTTATCAAATATCATTGCAGCAAGTCATGAAGACAATAATAAGGAATAATGAATTGAAGGTCAGTTTGAGAACAGGCAGTTGGGCACTACTTGGAGTCTGCCATCTTGTTCTGAATTCACGACTTAGTCCATAATTTCATGAGTGAGCCTTTCTCCAGCAAAAATACAGGGGAGTTTAAAAAAATAATTCTGCAGGAGCTGACGATTGTGTAGCTAGGTAACCTTTATTTCCATAAAAATAACATTTGAATGCTGACTTTTCGTCTTAGTCAAAAGTAATGTTTCGACAGCAAAATGGGGTCTTGGCTAACGTTGAAGTGATGTGTATGAACGGTGATAACGTGAGCTTTCATGTTGTCTTTTCGGTGGAAGCTTCGTTGGCAGAAAGGGCATTCAAACTGCCGAACCTTTCCGCACTCGTGCTTTGTGTGTCGTCGAAGGTGGCGCAAGTTCTTGTAGGATTTGTAACAACTGTTGCAAATAAACCGGCGCCCATCTGTGGGAAACATCTATTAGCACGAGGTATATCTGGCAAAATCAAGGGCCCAGGGTCACCTTTCCCCCACCACACACACAAAAAAAACAGTAGTAAGTAGGAACATCCTGGAACTCGCACTTTTAAAATTCAATAAGTGGATACCTTATTATACATTGATTTAAAAAACTTCTACTAAGGACAGCAATGAGTTTCGTAATAATGACGTTTGAAAGAGTCAAGGACTTGACAGACAAGGAGGGAACTTATGAACTGAAGAGAAAGGAGTGGCCATTCGTCTCAAACCAGGTTTGCCTCCGTAAAACCATGTTCCATGTTTTTTTTTAAAGCCAACTCAAACCCCATGGCGAAAAAATAGGTACTTTGAGAAAAAGATTCACTGAGTTTACTATACTGATATAAAAGGCACCAATATCAAATAGGTAATTGAAAGAAAGAATGAAAAATTGGTCTGAAAGATAAATTGCACTTAATTTATTTGGAGTCCATTGAACAGTCCTCACTTGGAGTAAACACAACGTGTGTTCGTTATACGTATTATTATTCAGTCCGTATAAAAAGGCGGAAGATTTGAAACCATTTTCCTCCAACGATCAACGCCCAGTGATCTGCCTGAAAAATGAAAGTTCATGATGAGTGATTATGATATCATATTAGCCAGGTAGTTCAATGAGGAAAAGTTATATTTTCAAGGTAACTGGGTACTTTTTATTTTAATTAAATTTCAGCAAATGCGATTTTTCATAAAAGCTTGAGTCTTTTCGGCACCATGAGAAAAAGCTTTTTGTAAGCTTGAATACTTTCGGCGCCAAGAGAGAAGGCAAACGTCTTTTCAAGCAGTCTAAGTTGGCATCCTCAACAGTAAGCCACAGTTACACAAGGTTCATACTTGAACTTTTTATAGGAAATTATTTCATGCTTATATAGAGGCCAGCTCCTAGGCTAGCCAGCTTCCGACTAACACAAATCATTACTTGGTTTATCAACCTGAGTGGTTCTCAACCTTTAGCGCCCCCTGTAGGACCCTCTAGGACCTAGACGATCCCCTGTGAATGCAATTACCGTACATTAGGTACCTAGCTAACGTGTGCAAATTTTGTAGTTGGATCTTTAACAAATGAATCAAAGGGTCAGAGAAGTACGACAAGTCTGATTCATGTTGCAATTACGCTTTCAACAGAAGTCAGTAACACGAAAGTGAAAACACTCAATTTTGGGAACATGATCTCAATTTAAAATAGATTTTTATTTTAAGTAAAATTTTGGAAACTCAATTTAAAATAATGTTAACCTTCGAGATACAGG